>CM077633.1:600000-1039818 GCA_039660915.1 Euphorbia tirucalli | reverse complement strand
CTCTGATACCAGTCGAGACTATTCGGATCGTACGGGCGTAATCAAAATTAATGCAGAGAGATTTATGCCAAATTCAAAAATGATTATGCATATGCAACAACTTAAAAGGCAGAAATATATAAATTCAGAAAAGAAATAATATGCTCAGACAAATAGAAACTTTAATTATACGTTGTGAGGTCAGGCGGTAGTCCGCCACATACCAAACATATAATAAAATGAATGCGAGAATAAATTCTTTAATATAAATTCATAAATCAAATACTGAAAATAAAATCCTTAATCATATGTAGTTGAATTCAGGCGGTATTCCGCTACAACTTACAACCACATATGATTAAGTTATTAAGAAGATGAAGAAACAATGCTTACTTATTATTGCTTTGAATCCGTTTACAAGTTGTGGAATGCTTAGAATCCAGAAGAAAAGGAAGTGAGAATAATTACAATATGAGAGAGAGAGAGGAAAATGAAAGAAAGAAATCTAGAGAGAAGGGAGAGAGATCTGGAGAGATAGAGAGAGAAAGCTATCTAAAATCCAGAGATGATTTTACAAATGCAGAGGGCTCCTTCTTATAAAGGCAGGCAAGGAGCAAAAGGACAAAAATGCTTTCGGTGTCTGGGACCCACTTCACTTTCGGCGCCGGGCCCACCAAAGATGCTGAGACAGATACGACAGATACGTCTGGCTACAGTAAATACGTAACCTTGTATGAATACATATACCAGTATGCTTACATTGGCAAGTATGCATATCAGGGAATTCCTGGTTATGAGCCAAGTACCCCTAACCACATTACCTGACCAAGCGGCTACTAGCTCGGTTCTTATTCATTTAGAACATTGGAACCATTTTCATTTATTATTCTGGTATAATTCATTAGGTTATTGGTTTACAATAGACCAAAAATATCTTCGTTCTCATCAGCCAGGGATGGTGGCTTAGACGATGAAGATGAAGAGGATGCTTTGGATCCAGTAGCTGAGGTTCTGGATTCTATTAATTCTTTCATGATTTTGAAAAATTCTTCCTCTGACTTTGCGGCTGCGAGCTGAGGAATAGCAAATGACTTCTGTGCTAAAAATTCTGAATGTGCTTGGACCTGTTCAATAGGCAGATCCATTTTGCCTTTAGATTTGAGCCACATTCTGACAGCGGCTTCATTGCATTTATTGAATGCTTGGAACTTATTCCACCATTTAACCTTAAAGATTCTGATAAGATCAATGGTATTATTTTGATTCGTTTGATAAGAGAAATGCCAGGTTAAGGTCCATGGTACAAAAAAGATTGTACTGAAAATTAATAGAGGTGAATGCCTTTTTTGCAATGGTGAAGGGTCAAATTTTTCTTTAAAAAGGGTATATGCGAGGTTTACTGATTCAGGAAGGATTTCGGTAGAAGACCCAAAAAATCCCCACCAATGATTGAACCAGTTTGGTATTTTAGAAATGGCTTTTCTGGTGTCAAACATTATCAACCAGGTATGCGATCCTTTGGAGTTTTGGATCATTAATGCATTGTACCAGGCTTGTTGATAATCCCAGTAGGAAAAGGTCTTGCTGGTTGTTATTCTTTGGGTAAAGGATGCAGGAAAAGATTTCAAGTCAGAAGGACTTGACCCCCAATCTTGAGGATGGATGATCTTCAAGATTTTAAATTGGGAGTATGCTGGCTCTCCGGAATCACCATGAGAAGTATGCTTTATTTCCACAGATTCTGTGACCTTTAGGATGGTTAAATAAAAATCAATGGGTTTAGAGTAGTCCCAAGGTTTAAAAGTCCATCCATGCGGGAAAAGCTTTGATACAGCTACTGAGGGATTTTTATCATAAAAGCCATCCTCAATAGATGTAATATACTGGAAATTCTTTTTGGTAAAATATTCAGATTTAGGCTGGGTAGCCGTATTCTGAGAAACAAGATTTGCAGAAATACTTTTGGAAGAAGAAGGAAAAGTTATAAAATTTTCTTTAAAAATTTCTTTTGCTTCCTTCAAAGATACCGGTCCAAAAGGACTAGAAACAGTTAATGCTTTTGAGGGTTGGGCAATTTCCTTTCCCTTTGAAATAGGATTTTTCTGTAAATGTATTTGAGAAGCTTGTGCTGAAGAAGAAGACAATGGGTCTTCCAAAACCTTTTTTGCTTCAGCAATAGTTGCAAAATAATTTTCAAATGCTTTTTCAAAAGATTGGGTGGCCTTAGTAAGAGCCAAAGTATTTGGATTATGCGGAGTTTGCTTGACAGAACTAGAGCTGCCTTTGCTATCAATGCTTTCACCTTGCGCATCCTGGAACATGGCTGTCCAGGCTTTTACTTTTTCTAATGCAGAAAGTTTTGCTGGATCCTTTGAGGATCCTTCTCCTTTCTTTTTCTTAGGAGGCATGATCCTGCAAAAATTCACGGGTTAGGAAATCGGGAATAGAATTCTGTTCTCCCCGAATAAATTCTATATCAAAATCAAATATGCTTAATAAAGCTTGCCATCTTGCAAAAATTTGCTTAGAGGCAATGTTTTTAACATCTTTTTGCAAAACTTCTTTTGCTGATTTACAATCAATCCTTAATAAAAATTTTTGATTGAGCAAATCGCTTTGAAATTTTGAAATACATTTTACAATAGAAAGAATTTCTTTTTTGATTGTAGAATAATTCTTTTCAGTGTTATTCCAGTGCCCAGAAGTAAACTGGACAATATACTCATGCTTATCCTGTACCTGCTTTAAAATACCTCCATAACCAAAATCAGAAGCATCAGTTTCCACGATTTTAGGTAATAGAGAATTAGCAATATGCAAGCAAGGAATATGATGCACATAATGTTTTATCTGTTGGACTATCTGAGTATGCTCATCAGTCCATGCTGGTGGATTCTTTTTTAATCTATCATGCAAAGGTTTGGCTATTCTATTGATATTAGGGCAGAAATCTAAGACATAGTTTAGACTTCCTAAAAACCTTTGCAGTTGCTGTTTTTCCAGAATCTGATCTGGAAATTTAGATGCAAATTCTAAAGATCGCTCGATGGGAGTGATCGTTCCTTGGGTAATATAATGACCAAGAAACCTAATTTTGGTTTGGAATAATGACATTTTGCTTTTTGAGACTACTAAGCCATTTTTCTTTGCTGTAAGGAAGAATGACTTTAAATGCTTAAAATGCTGATCAATAGATTCTGAAAAGATAAGTACATCATCAATATAGACAATGCAAAATGCTGAATATGGATTAAAAATATCATTCATAATGCGTTGAAATTCTGATGGAGCATTTTTTAAGCCAAAAGGCATAACGTTCCATTCATACTGGCCAAATGGGACAGTAAATGCAGTCTTATACCTATGCTTTGGATCAATCTGGATTTGCCAAAAACCAGATTTAAGATCAAATTTAGAAAATACATATGCAGAATGCAATCTTTGTAACAGGTCTTTCTTATTAGGTATTGGGTACCTAATCCATCTAAGAACCTGATTCAAAGGTTTATAATTTATGACTAATCGTGGAACTCCACGTTCAATCTCAGATGCTTTAATCACATAAAATGCTGCACAACTCCAAGGAGACCTAGATTGGGCAATCAAACCTTTATCTAAGAGATCCTGGATTTCTTTTCTACAATGCTGCTCAAGCTCAGAATTCATTTGGATTGGCCTAGCCTTAGTTGGGATATTTCTTTCATCAAAACTAGGTTCATAAGGCAAATCTACCATATGCTGCTTTCTATTCCAAAAGGCATTAGGAATATCAGCACAAATTTCATTTTCAACTTGCTTTTGAAAATCTGAAATTCTTTTCTGAATAAATTCACTTTTCAAATGGGCAGAAATTCTTTGAAAATTAATGCCATGCTTTAAATGCATAATTTCAAATTCCTTAGTCTTAATCAGATTATTAATCTGATTATCAAAAATTGAATTTGCTTTTAATAAATTCAGATTTCTGGTTCTGGGTTTTTCAATAAAAGGGAAAATAATATTTTCATTTTTAATTTTGAAAATAATACCAGAACTAGATACAGAAAAAGGAGTAATTAAAGTAATAAAAGGTGTTCCTAAGATAACACTATGATTTATGTTATCAACAAGAACAAATGCAGTTCTAATGCAAGTTTTTTCATTTAACACAAATGCTTCAGTCTTACTGCTAATATTCATTTTTGAATTATTAGCGGCAGACAGTTTTTCTTTAGTTTGTTCCCAAAATCTTTTAGGAACCAAATCAGGTTTTATGCAATTTAAATCTGCACCTGTATCAAATAATGCAATAGTATTGATTTGAAAATCATCAGAAAATTTCAAAACAATGCTAATCAAATACTTTCTTAAAGTAATTTCTTTTAAAACATACAAAAAATCTTCGGGTGCACATTCTAAGTTATCCAACTTGGATTCTTCTAAGTTAGTGCCATCGTCATCCCCGCTTTCTGAATTATCTACCTGATGATTCAGGAAGGCTTGGATAATGGCTGAATCCTTTTCTTGCTTTTCTTTGACCTGCTTGAGTTCAAGTTTAACATTCTTGATCTCATTTTGCAGATCAGACAGGGATAAGGGAGTATTCTTTCCCTTAGCCTTTTGTTTTTCTAAAATGCTGGTCAAGTTATATGTGTTAGTACTAAGTTTAGGGAGACTAATAGGCTTGACCTCCGGTTTGCTTTCTAAGGTTCTCATTAACCTATCAAGATAATCCTTCTGAAGTTGAGGATCAGAGATATGCTTAATGACATCTAACAAAAGCTCTTGGTCTTTTGTCAAGACATTTATGCTTTTATCATCTTCATCTGAAGATGATGATGATGTTGATGAATCAGTTGCTAATTCATCAACCTGAAATGCATTCTCTTCATCAGTTCCTGAATCAGGATCTGATTCTGAAGAGTAGATGAGAATAGCCTCAAGTTTACTTAAGACTTCCTCGTCTAATCCTAATTCATGCAATTTTTTGCTAAAGCGGCAATACTTTGCAGTATGCCCCTTCCTATTACATTTATAACAAGTAACATGCTTTAAATTTCCAAAGGGTTTTACCCCTTCTGGTTTTTCATTTCTTCTAAAACCAGACTTATGCTTATGAAAATTCCTTTTGTATGCAGGAAAATCTTTTGAACGATTTTTCTTTTGAAATTCCTTTTTATAAAAATGTTTTTTATGGGATCTTTTAGACTCCTTATGGCAAGAACCATTGCAATCAGGCTTGTCCATGGAAACATCAAATTGTTTGCAGAACGAACCTAATTCTTGCCTAGTCCTTTTCATTTCCCATTTCAAATGCCTTTGAAGTTTCAAATCCTGGCAAATCTTTAGTCCTTCTTTTTGAATAAGACTAATGAGTTCACCATATGTTAATGTTGAGTAAGGGATTGGAACCCCTAAAGTTTCCTTAATTCTGTTTCTTACCTTTTCACCTAACAAGGTAGGTAAACCTGCAAGAAACTTTTCTTTCCAGAAAGGCTGGTTGGAATCTTCTCTCAACATAACACGAGATAAAAATGTATTTTTATAATACTGAAAATCACTGAGTTTTTTACATCTTAAATTTGATAAAAGCTCAGCGTTTTTATCCTTTATATGCGAAGAATCACCCAAAAAATGCAAAGAAATAGTTAAAATTAATGTAGAAACAGAATCCTGAATAGGTTGACCTTCATCATCCAAAATGGGTTCTGCGTCTTCATCAATCTTAACAGCATTTAATATGCTAAGACGTTCAGTTTCAGTAAGATGGTAATCCCACCATCCTTTTAACTGTCCTGCAAAGCCTGCAGTAAGAAGTTCTGCAATGGCTCTATCCTGAACGTTGGTTTGTATTCTATATGCATTGGCTGCCATGGTCATTTGTTGCAAAAAATTCAAAATCTGATATTCAGACAATCCATCTAGATTCCACTCATAGACAGAAGATGCATTAAACCTAGACTGGCTACTAGATGCTTGATCTAAAGGGTTTGCAACAGGAACAATAGGCCATGTAATTCTATTGATCTGAGGAGTAGGTTCAACCTTTTCTCCACAGATACTCTGGGATTCTGAGGGAGAATCCTCATTTAATGCGTTTATCTCTGGTCTGAGACGAGACTGAGGTGTCTCTGGAGCAATTAAGTTAGAGGTTGAGGCCTCTATCTTGCTTAATTGGTCTTGAATGGCCTTTGCGAATTCCATTTTATTATTCTGAAATTCCTTTTGGCTATCCCTAGAAATTTGAGACGGCTTAAAAATAGGATTCTTAAGCCTTTCCTGCTTCTGTTCTATTTTTATAACAGAAGGCTTAAGGGTTTTCTCAATTCTAGTTAATTGTTTGCCTAAGGTATGCAGATGCGTATTTGAGAAATTATTCTGCTCAATAACAGATGCAAAGTTCTTATGCACATCTTCAGTCACATATTTGTATGCAGATGCATTAACAGATGAATTTCCTGAGACTGGAATTTTTATTCCTCTCAGAGGGGGATGATCAGACTCAAGCTTTGAGCCATCAGATAAATTCCAAGTACTAACCTTTTCTTGGCTAGAGACTGGATTGATGCACTTGAATGGATATGCAATGTTGTTCTGTGATGCATAAAGTTCAAACCAATCGAAAAACATGATATGGACTTTATGTTGCAAAACAAAATCATAATACTTTTCTTGAATCTCTTTTCTTTGGTTCAAGAAATTCTTAAAAAACCAAAGTTTTTTCTTTTCATTATGAGGAGCGTAAAAATCTTTATGCAAAAGGGTTTTGTTTAAAACAAATTCTTTTTCCAACACATTGATAACATTCTCAGTAACTGAAGAAAAAGTAGGCGAGGTTGGTTCAGATTTCTGAACACTTACTTCTCCTAATTCTTCTTTAGTGTAAACTGCTCTGGGAACATTATCAGCGTAGAGAACACCAGTTAAATGCGTATTAGGGATGTCAGAGGTAGAGTGCCTGTGAGGCATGCTTACAGGGATTCTTCTTCTGTGAAACAGATGGCAAGAATCCTTGTCTTCATCCTCAACATGCTTATGCTCAATCTTACCTAATTGTGATACTCTACCTAAATCCATGGTATCACTATTGGAAGAGTCATCAGAAAATCTTGTACTTACCGATTTTCTGTCAAAGGTTAGAGTGACTTTTCCACTAGGATACTGGTTAATTTCTCTGACATTCGTATTAGGCATTATTCTAATTGGTGGTTCAACAGCACATGCTTTTTCCAATACCCATTCTTCAGGAAGAGTTACATCTTCCCATTTAATGAATTTTGGAACAATAGCATTTGCCTTTGACATATCAGTTTGCAAAACTAAAGTTTCACCTTTATGACATGAAAACTTATGTTTTGAATCAAATGCAGATGTCATGGCTTTGTAATGAACTCTGAAAATCAATGCAATGGGAATAGATCCCTTTTTCATGCGATAATTATGTGTTTGGATTTGTAACACAAGAGAATCCAAAATGTTTTTATCATTTAAAGAAATGGTTAAATTAGGGTAACATGAGAATGATATGGGACCTGCACACAGGCTAGACTCAACCGTGCCTAGGATGCCTTCCTCATATACTTCCATTCTATTATCCCTAACAACACATAATATGCTTGTGTTTAGGCCTTCCTTGGTCAAGGGCTTAATCCCTATCTGAACAAGGCCAATATGAATATACTTAAAATTCTTTTGTCTATGCTTGTCTAAAGAATGCTGTGACAAAAGATTAATGCTTTCATAAGAGTTTGTGAGAGGAATATCCCTCTCTTCAGTCTTAATGTTCAAATTTGTTTTGAACAACTTATCTCTTATGCTGAGTTCATATATTTCATGCTTCTTAACATGAGGTATATGCCAATCACTAATGCATTTGGTAAAATCTTCAACAGTAATTTCATTACTACTGTTGATCCTTATATTCTCTAAGGATGTAGATGCAGAAGATGCAGAGTATGTTCTAGGTAGAAGTGTGTGATCCATCATTAAAATGCAAATCAAAACTAACACATACTAATACTGACTACGGAACCCTTTCCACAAGCCTCTTTTCCCTGTCCGTCGGTACTTTTTGGGCAAAACGCGTACTTGGGTCTAAATGACTCACCAATATTAATATATGCAGGAATGATATGCACAGTAAATCTGGAAAATGGATGAATGTGAACAGTGATGATGATGAATGAACAGTACTCTCACCCCTTCTGGCTCTGAAACCAGTCGAGACTATTCGGATCGTACGGGCGTAATCAAAATTAATGCAGAGAGATTTATGCCAAATTCAAAAATGATTATGCATATGCAACAACTTAAAAGGCAGAAATATATAAATTCAGAAAAGAAATAATATGCTCAGACAAATAGAAACTTTAATTATACGTTGTGAGGTCAGGCGGTAGTCCGCCACATACCAAACATATAATAAAATGAATGCGAGAATAAATTCTTTAATATAAATTCATAAATCAAATACTGAAAATAAAATCCTTAATCATATGTAGTTGAATTCAGGCGGTATTCCGCTACAACTTACAACCACATATGATTAAGTTATTAAGAAGATGAAGAAACAATGCTTACTTATTATTGCTTTGAATCCGTTTACAAGTTGTGGAATGCTTAGAATCCAGAAGAAAAGGAAGTGAGAATAATTACAATATGAGAGAGAGAGAGGAAAATGAAAGAAAGAAATCTAGAGAGAAGGGAGAGAGATCTGGAGAGATAGAGAGAGAAAGCTATCTAAAATCCAGAGATGATTTTACAAATGCAGAGGGCTCCTTCTTATAAAGGCAGGCAAGGAGCAAAAGGACAAAAATGCTTTCGGTGTCTGGGACCCACTTCACTTTCGGCGCCGGGCCCACCAAAGATGCTGAGACAGATACGACAGATACGTCTGGCTACAGTAAATACGTAACCTTGTATGAATACATATACCAGTATGCTTACATTGGCAAGTATGCATATCAGGGAATTCCTGGTTATGAGCCAAGTACCCCTAACCACATTACCTGACCAAGCGGCTACTAGCTCGGTTCTTATTCATTTAGAACATTGGAACCATTTTCATTTATTATTCTGGTATAATTCATTAGGTTATTGATTTACAATAGACCAAAAATATCTTCGTTCTCATCAGCCAGGGATGGTGGCTTAGACGATGAAGATGAAGAGGATGCTTTGGATCCAGTAGCTGAGGTTCTGGATTCTATTAATTCTTTCATGATTTTGAAAAATTCTTCCTCTGACTTTGCGGCTGCGAGCTGAGGAATAGCAAATGACTTCTGTGCTAAAAATTCTGAATGTGCTTGGACCTGTTCAATAGGCAGATCCATTTTGCCTTTAGATTTGAGCCACATTCTGACAGCGGCTTCATTGCATTTATTGAATGCTTGGAACTTATTCCACCATTTAACCTTAAAGATTCTGATAAGATCAATGGTATTATTTTGATTCGTTTGATAAGAGAAATGCCAGGTTAAGGTCCATGGTACAAAAAAGATTGTACTGAAAATTAATAGAGGTGAATGCCTTTTTTGCAATGGTGAAGGGTCAAATTTTTCTTTAAAAAGGGTATATGCGAGGTTTACTGATTCAGGAAGGATTTCGGTAGAAGACCCAAAAAATCCCCACCAATGATTGAACCAGTTTGGTATTTTAGAAATGGCTTTTCTGGTGTCAAACATTATCAACCAGGTATGCGATCCTTTGGAGTTTTGGATCATTAATGCATTGTACCAGGCTTGTTGATAATCCCAGTAGGAAAAGGTCTTGCTGGTTGTTATTCTTTGGGTAAAGGATGCAGGAAAAGATTTCAAGTCAGAAGGACTTGACCCCCAATCTTGAGGATGGATGATCTTCAAGATTTTAAATTGGGAGTATGCTGGCTCTCCGGAATCACCATGAGAAGTATGCTTTATTTCCACAGATTCTGTGACCTTTAGGATGGTTAAATAAAAATCAATGGGTTTAGAGTAGTCCCAAGGTTTAAAAGTCCATCCATGCGGGAAAAGCTTTGATACAGCTACTGAGGGATTTTTATCATAAAAGCCATCCTCAATAGATGTAATATACTGGAAATTCTTTTTGGTAAAATATTCAGATTTAGGCTGGGTAGCCGTATTCTGAGAAACAACATTTGCAGAAATACTTTTGGAAGAAGAAGGAAAAGTTATAAAATTTTCTTTAAAAATTTCTTTTGCTTCCTTCAAAGATACCGGTCCAAAAGGACTAGAAACAGTTAATGCTTTTGAGGGTTGGGCAATTTCCTTTCCCTTTGAAATAGGATTTTTCTGTAAATGTATTTGAGAAGCTTGTGCTGAAGAAGAAGACAATGGGTCTTCCAAAACCTTTTTTGCTTCAGCAATAGTTGCAAAATAATTTTCAAATGCTTTTTCAAAAGATTGGGTGGCCTTAGTAAGAGCCAAAGTATTTGGATTATGCGGAGTTTGCTTGACAGAACTAGAGCTGCCTTTGCTATCAATGCTTTCACCTTGCGCATCCTGGAACATGGCTGTCCAGGCTTTTACTTTTTCTAATGCAGAAAGTTTTGCTGGATCCTTTGAGGATCCTTCTCCTTTCTTTTTCTTAGGAGGCATGATCCTGCAAAAATTCACGGGTTAGGAAATCGGGAATAGAATTCTGTTCTCCCCGAATAAATTCTATATCAAAATCAAATATGCTTAATAAAGCTTGCCATCTTGCAAAAATTTGCTTAGAGGCAATGTTTTTAACATCTTTTTGCAAAACTTCTTTTGCTGATTTACAATCAATCCTTAATAAAAATTTTTGATTGAGCAAATCGCTTTGAAATTTTGAAATACATTTTACAATAGAAAGAATTTCTTTTTTGATTGTAGAATAATTCTTTTCAGTGTTATTCCAGTGCCCAGAAGTAAACTGGACAATATACTCATGCTTATCCTGTACCTGCTTTAAAATACCTCCATAACCAAAATCAGAAGCATCAGTTTCCACGATTTTAGGTAATAGAGAATTAGCAATATGCAAGCAAGGAATATGATGCACATAATGTTTTATCTGTTGGACTATCTGAGTATGCTCATCAGTCCATGCTGGTGGATTCTTTTTTAATCTATCATGCAAAGGTTTGGCTATTCTATTGATATTAGGGCAGAAATCTAAGACATAGTTTAGACTTCCTAAAAACCTTTGCAGTTGCTGTTTTTCCAGAATCTGATCTGGAAATTTAGATGCAAATTCTAAAGATCGCTCGATGGGAGTGATCGTTCCTTGGGTAATATAATGACCAAGAAACCTAATTTTGGTTTGGAATAATGACATTTTGCTTTTTGAGACTACTAAGCCATTTTTCTTTGCTGTAAGGAAGAATGACTTTAAATGCTTAAAATGCTGATCAATAGATTCTGAAAAGATAAGTACATCATCAATATAGACAATGCAAAATGCTGAATATGGATTAAAAATATCATTCATAATGCGTTGAAATTCTGATGGAGCATTTTTTAAGCCAAAAGGCATAACGTTCCATTCATACTGGCCAAATGGGACAGTAAATGCAGTCTTATACCTATGCTTTGGATCAATCTGGATTTGCCAAAAACCAGATTTAAGATCAAATTTAGAAAATACATATGCAGAATGCAATCTTTGTAACAGGTCTTTCTTATTAGGTATTGGGTACCTAATCCATCTAAGAACCTGATTCAAAGGTTTATAATTTATGACTAATCGTGGAACTCCACGTTCAATCTCAGATGCTTTAATCACATAAAATGCTGCACAACTCCAAGGAGACCTAGATTGGGCAATCAAACCTTTATCTAAGAGATCCTGGATTTCTTTTCTACAATGCTGCTCAAGCTCAGAATTCATTTGGATTGGCCTAGCCTTAGTTGGGATATTTCTTTCATCAAAACTAGGTTCATAAGGCAAATCTACCATATGCTGCTTTCTATTCCAAAAGGCATTAGGAATATCAGCACAAATTTCATTTTCAACTTGCTTTTGAAAATCTGAAATTCTTTTCTGAATAAATTCACTTTTCAAATGGGCAGAAATTCTTTGAAAATTAATGCCATGCTTTAAATGCATAATTTCAAATTCCTTAGTCTTAATCAGATTATTAATCTGATTATCAAAAATTGAATTTGCTTTTAATAAATTCAGATTTCTGGTTCTGGGTTTTTCAATAAAAGGGAAAATAATATTTTCATTTTTAATTTTGAAAATAATACCAGAACTAGATACAGAAAAAGGAGTAATTAAAGTAATAAAAGGTGTTCCTAAGATAACACTATGATTTATGTTATCAACAAGAACAAATGCAGTTCTAATGCAAGTTTTTTCATTTAACACAAATGCTTCAGTCTTACTGCTAATATTCATTTTTGAATTATTAGCGGCAGACAGTTTTTCTTTAGTTTGTTCCCAAAATCTTTTAGGAACCAAATCAGGTTTTATGCAATTTAAATCTGCACCTGTATCAAATAATGCAATAGTATTGATTTGAAAATCATCAGAAAATTTCAAAACAATGCTAATCAAATACTTTCTTAAAGTAATTTCTTTTAAAACATACAAAAAATCTTCGGGTGCACATTCTAAGTTATCCAACTTGGATTCTTCTAAGTTAGTGCCATCGTCATCCCCGCTTTCTGAGTTATCTACCTGATGATTCAGGAAGGCTTGGATAATGGCTGAATCCTTTTCTTGCTTTTCTTTGACCTGCTTGAGTTCAAGTTTAACATTCTTGATCTCATTTTGCAGATCAGACAGGGATAAGGGAGTATTCTTTCCCTTAGCCTTTTGTTTTTCTAAAATGCTGGTCAAGTTATATGTGTTAGTACTAAGTTTAGGGAGACTAATAGGCTTGACCTCCGGTTTGCTTTCTAAGGTTCTCATTAACCTATCAAGATAATCCTTCTGAAGTTGAGGATCAGAGATATGCTTAATGACATCTAACAAAAGCTCTTGGTCTTTTGTCAAGACATTTATGCTTTTATCATCTTCATCTGAAGATGATGATGATGTTGATGAATCAGTTGCTAATTCATCAACCTGAAATGCATTCTCTTCATCAGTTCCTGAATCAGGATCTGATTCTGAAGAGTAGATGAGAATAGCCTCAAGTTTACTTAAGACTTCCTCGTCTAATCCTAATTCATGCAATTTTTTGCTAAAGCGGCAATACTTTGCAGTATGCCCCTTCCTATTACATTTATAACAAGTAACATGCTTTAAATTTCCAAAGGGTTTTACCCCTTCTGGTTTTTCATTTCTTCTAAAACCAGACTTATGCTTATGAAAATTCCTTTTGTATGCAGGAAAATCTTTTGAACGATTTTTCTTTTGAAATTCCTTTTTATAAAAATGTTTTTTATGGGATCTTTTAGACTCCTTATGGCAAGAACCATTGCAATCAGGCTTGTCCATGGAAACATCAAATTGTTTGCAGAACGAACCTAATTCTTGCCTAGTCCTTTTCATTTCCCATTTCAAATGCCTTTGAAGTTTCAAATCCTGGCAAATCTTTAGTCCTTCTTTTTGAATAAGACTAATGAGTTCACCATATGTTAATGTTGAGTAAGGGATTGGAACCCCTAAAGTTTCCTTAATTCTGTTTCTTACCTTTTCACCTAACAAGGTAGGTAAACCTGCAAGAAACTTTTCTTTCCAGAAAGGCTGGTTGGAATCTTCTCTCAACATAACACGAGATAAAAATGTATTTTTATAATACTGAAAATCACTGAGTTTTTTACATCTTAAATTTGATAAAAGCTCAGCGTTTTTATCCTTTATATGCGAAGAATCACCCAAAAAATGCAAAGAAATAGTTAAAATTAATGTAGAAACAGAATCCTGAATAGGTTGACCTTCATCATCCAAAATGGGTTCTGCGTCTTCATCAATCTTAACAGCATTTAATATGCTAAGACGTTCAGTTTCAGTAAGATGGTAATCCCACCATCCTTTTAACTGTCCTGCAAAGCCTGCAGTAAGAAGTTCTGCAATGGCTCTATCCTGAACGTTGGTTTGTATTCTATATGCATTGGCTGCCATGGTCATTTGTTGCAAAAAATTCAAAATCTGATATTCAGACAATCCATCTAGATTCCACTCATAGACAGAAGATGCATTAAACCTAGACTGGCTACTAGATGCTTGATCTAAAGGGTTTGCAACAGGAACAATAGGCCATGTAATTCTATTGATCTGAGGAGTAGGTTCAACCTTTTCTCCACAGATACTCTGGGATTCTGAGGGAGAATCCTCATTTAATGCGTTTATCTCTGGTCTGAGACGAGACTGAGGTGTCTCTGGAGCAATTAAGTTAGAGGTTGAGGCCTCTATCTTGCTTAATTGGTCTTGAATGGCCTTTGCGAATTCCATTTTATTATTCTGAAATTCCTTTTGGCTATCCCTAGAAATTTGAGACGGCTTAAAAATAGGATTCTTAAGCCTTTCCTGCTTCTGTTCTATTTTTATAACAGAAGGCTTAAGGGTTTTCTCAATTCTAGTTAATTGTTTGCCTAAGGTATGCAGATGCGTATTTGAGAAATTATTCTGCTCAATAACAGATGCAAAGTTCTTATGCACATCTTCAGTCACATATTTGTATGCAGATGCATTAACAGATGAATTTCCTGAGACTGGAATTTTTATTCCTCTCAGAGGGGGATGATCAGACTCAAGCTTTGAGCCATCAGATAAATTCCAAGTACTAACCTTTTCTTGGCTAGAGACTGGATTGATGCACTTGAATGGATATGCAATGTTGTTCTGTGATGCATAAAGTTCAAACCAATCGAAAAACATGATATGGACTTTATGTTGCAAAACAAAATCATAATACTTTTCTTGAATCTCTTTTCTTTGGTTCAAGAAATTCTTAAAAAACCAAAGTTTTTTCTTTTCATTATGAGGAGCGTAAAAATCTTTATGCAAAAGGGTTTTGTTTAAAACAAATTCTTTTTCCAACACATTGATAACATTCTCAGTAACTGAAGAAAAAGTAGGCGAGGTTGGTTCAGATTTCTGAACACTTACTTCTCCTAATTCTTCTTTAGTGTAAACTGCTCTGGGAACATTATCAGCGTAGAGAACACCAGTTAAATGCGTATTAGGGATGTCAGAGGTAGAGTGCCTGTGAGGCATGCTTACAGGGATTCTTCTTCTGTGAAACAGATGGCAAGAATCCTTGTCTTCATCCTCAACATGCTTATGCTCAATCTTACCTAATTGTGATACTCTACCTAAATCCATGGTATCACTATTGGAAGAGTCTTCAGAAAATCTTGTACTTACCGATTTTCTGTCAAAGGTTAGAGTGACTTTTCCACTAGGATACTGGTTAATTTCTCTGACATTCGTATTAGGCATTATTCTAATTGGTGGTTCAACAGCACATGCTTTTTCCAATACCCATTCTTCAGGAAGAGTTACATCTTCCCATTTAATGAATTTTGGAACAATAGCATTTGCCTTTGACATATCAGTTTGCAAAACTAAAGTTTCACCTTTATGACATGAAAACTTATGTTTTGAATCAAATGCAGATGTCATGGCTTTGTAATGAACTCTGAAAATCAATGCAATGGGAATAGATCCCTTTTTCATGCGATAATTATGTGTTTGGATTTGTAACACAAGAGAATCCAAAATGTTTTTATCATTTAAAGAAATGGTTAAATTAGGGTAACATGAGAATGATATGGGACCTGCACACAGGCTAGACTCAACCGTGCCTAGGATGCCTTCCTCATATACTTCCATTCTATTATCCCTAACAACACATAATATGCTTGTGTTTAGGCCTTCCTTGGTCAAGGGCTTAATCCCTATCTGAACAAGGCCAATATGAATATACTTAAAATTCTTTTGTCTATGCTTGTCTAAAGAATGCTGTGACAAAAGATTAATGCTTTCATAAGAGTTTGTGAGAGGAATATCCCTCTCTTCAGTCTTAATGTTCAAATTTGTTTTGAACAACTTATCTCTTATGCTGAGTTCATATATTTCATGCTTCTTAACATGAGGTATATGCCAATCACTAATGCATTTGGTAAAATCTTCAACAGTAATTTCATTACTACTGTTGATCCTTATATTCTCTAAGGATGTAGATGCAGAAGATGCAGAGTATGTTCTAGGTAGAAGTGTGTGATCCATCATTAAAATGCAAATCAAAACTAACACATACTAATACTGACTACGGAACCCTTTCCACAAGCCTCTTTTCCCTGTCCGTCGGTACTTTTTGGGCAAAACGCGTACTTGGGTCTAAATGACTCACCAATATTAATATATGCAGGAATGATATGCACAGTAAATCTGGAAAATGGATGAATGTGAACAGTGATGATGATGAATGAACAGTACTCTCACCCCTTCTGGCTCTGATACCAGTCGAGACTATTCGGATCGTACGGGCGTAATCAAAATTAATGCAGAGAGATTTATGCCAAATTCAAAAATGATTATGCATATGCAACAACTTAAAAGGCAGAAATATATAAATTCAGAAAAGAAATAATATGCTCAGACAAATAGAAACTTTAATTATACGTTGTGAGGTCAGGCGGTAGTCCGCCACATACCAAACATATAATAAAATGAATGCGAGAATAAATTCTTTAATATAAATTCATAAATCAAATACTGAAAATAAAATCCTTAATCATATGTAGTTGAATTCAGGCGGTATTCCGCTACAACTTACAACCACATATGATTAAGTTATTAAGAAGATGAAGAAACAATGCTTACTTATTATTGCTTTGAATCCGTTTACAAGTTGTGGAATGCTTAGAATCCAGAAGAAAAGGAAGTGAGAATAATTACAATATGAGAGAGAGAGAGGAAAATGAAAGAAAGAAATCTAGAGAGAAGGGAGAGAGATCTGGAGAGATAGAGAGAGAAAGCTATCTAAAATCCAGAGATGATTTTACAAATGCAGAGGGCTCCTTCTTATAAAGGCAGGCAAGGAGCAAAAGGACAAAAATGCTTTCGGTGTCTGGGACCCACTTCACTTTCGGCGCCGGGCCCACCAAAGATGCTGAGACAGATACGACAGATACGTCTGGCTACAGTAAATACGTAACCTTGTATGAATACATATACCAGTATGCTTACATTGGCAAGTATGCATATCAGGGAATTCCTGGTTATGAGCCAAGTACCCCTAACCACATTACCTGACCAAGCGGCTACTAGCTCGGTTCTTATTCATTTAGAACATTGGAACCATTTTCATTTATTATTCTGGTATAATTCATTAGGTTATTGATTTACAATAGACCAAAAATATCTTCGTTCTCATCAGCCAGGGATGGTGGCTTAGACGATGAAGATGAAGAGGATGCTTTGGATCCAGTAGCTGAGGTTCTGGATTCTATTAATTCTTTCATGATTTTGAAAAATTCTTCCTCTGACTTTGCGGCTGCGAGCTGAGGAATAGCAAATGACTTCTGTGCTAAAAATTCTGAATGTGCTTGGACCTGTTCAATAGGCAGATCCATTTTGCCTTTAGATTTGAGCCACATTCTGACAGCGGCTTCATTGCATTTATTGAATGCTTGGAACTTATTCCACCATTTAACCTTAAAGATTCTGATAAGATCAATGGTATTATTTTGATTCGTTTGATAAGAGAAATGCCAGGTTAAGGTCCATGGTACAAAAAAGATTGTACTGAAAATTAATAGAGGTGAATGCCTTTTTTGCAATGGTGAAGGGTCAAATTTTTCTTTAAAAAGGGTATATGCGAGGTTTACTGATTCAGGAAGGATTTCGGTAGAAGACCCAAAAAATCCCCACCAATGATTGAACCAGTTTGGTATTTTAGAAATGGCTTTTCTGGTGTCAAACATTATCAACCAGGTATGCGATCCTTTGGAGTTTTGGATCATTAATGCATTGTACCAGGCTTGTTGATAATCCCAGTAGGAAAAGGTCTTGCTGGTTGTTATTCTTTGGGTAAAGGATGCAGGAAAAGATTTCAAGTCAGAAGGACTTGACCCCCAATCTTGAGGATGGATGATCTTCAAGATTTTAAATTGGGAGTATGCTGGCTCTCCGGAATCACCATGAGAAGTATGCTTTATTTCCACAGATTCTGTGACCTTTAGGATGGTTAAATAAAAATCAATGGGTTTAGAGTAGTCCCAAGGTTTAAAAGTCCATCCATGCGGGAAAAGCTTTGATACAGCTACTGAGGGATTTTTATCATAAAAGCCATCCTCAATAGATGTAATATACTGGAAATTCTTTTTGGTAAAATATTCAGATTTAGGCTGGGTAGCCGTATTCTGAGAAACAACATTTGCAGAAATACTTTTGGAAGAAGAAGGAAAAGTTATAAAATTTTCTTTAAAAATTTCTTTTGCTTCCTTCAAAGATACCGGTCCAAAAGGACTAGAAACAGTTAATGCTTTTGAGGGTTGGGCAATTTCCTTTCCCTTTGAAATAGGATTTTTCTGTAAATGTATTTGAGAAGCTTGTGCTGAAGAAGAAGACAATGGGTCTTCCAAAACCTTTTTTGCTTCAGCAATAGTTGCAAAATAATTTTCAAATGCTTTTTCAAAAGATTGGGTGGCCTTAGTAAGAGCCAAAGTATTTGGATTATGCGGAGTTTGCTTGACAGAACTAGAGCTGCCTTTGCTATCAATGCTTTCACCTTGCGCATCCTGGAACATGGCTGTCCAGGCTTTTACTTTTTCTAATGCAGAAAGTTTTGCTGGATCCTTTGAGGATCCTTCTCCTTTCTTTTTCTTAGGAGGCATGATCCTGCAAAAATTCACGGGTTAGGAAATCGGGAATAGAATTCTGTTCTCCCCGAATAAATTCTATATCAAAATCAAATATGCTTAATAAAGCTTGCCATCTTGCAAAAATTTGCTTAGAGGCAATGTTTTTAACATCTTTTTGCAAAACTTCTTTTGCTGATTTACAATCAATCCTTAATAAAAATTTTTGATTGAGCAAATCGCTTTGAAATTTTGAAATACATTTTACAATAGAAAGAATTTCTTTTTTGATTGTAGAATAATTCTTTTCAGTGTTATTCCAGTGCCCAGAAGTAAACTGGACAATATACTCATGCTTATCCTGTACCTGCTTTAAAATACCTCCATAACCAAAATCAGAAGCATCAGTTTCCACGATTTTAGGTAATAGAGAATTAGCAATATGCAAGCAAGGAATATGATGCACATAATGTTTTATCTGTTGGACTATCTGAGTATGCTCATCAGTCCATGCTGGTGGATTCTTTTTTAATCTATCATGCAAAGGTTTGGCTATTCTATTGATATTAGGGCAGAAATCTAAGACATAGTTTAGACTTCCTAAAAACCTTTGCAGTTGCTGTTTTTCCAGAATCTGATCTGGAAATTTGGATGCAAATTCTAAAGATCGCTCGATGGGAGTGATCGTTCCTTGGGTAATATAATGACCAAGAAACCTAATTTTGGTTTGGAATAATGACATTTTGCTTTTTGAGACTACTAAGCCATTTTTCTTTGCTGTAAGGAAGAATGACTTTAAATGCTTAAAATGCTGATCAATAGATTCTGAAAAGATAAGTACATCATCAATATAGACAATGCAAAATGCTGAATATGGATTAAAAATATCATTCATAATGCGTTGAAATTCTGATGGAGCATTTTTTAAGCCAAAAGGCATAACGTTCCATTCATACTGGCCAAATGGGACAGTAAATGCAGTCTTATACCTATGCTTTGGATCAATCTGGATTTGCCAAAAACCAGATTTAAGATCAAATTTAGAAAATACATATGCAGAATGCAATCTTTGTAACAGGTCTTTCTTATTAGGTATTGGGTACCTAATCCATCTAAGAACCTGATTCAAAGGTTTATAATTTATGACTAATCGTGGAACTCCACGTTCAATCTCAGATGCTTTAATCACATAAAATGCTGCACAACTCCAAGGAGACCTAGATTGGGCAATCAAACCTTTATCTAAGAGATCCTGGATTTCTTTTCTACAATGCTGCTCAAGCTCAGAATTCATTTGGATTGGCCTAGCCTTAGTTGGGATATTTCTTTCATCAAAACTAGGTTCATAAGGCAAATCTACCATATGCTGCTTTCTATTCCAAAAGGCATTAGGAATATCAGCACAAATTTCATTTTCAACTTGCTTTTGAAAATCTGAAATTCTTTTCTGAATAAATTCACTTTTCAAATGGGCAGAAATTCTTTGAAAATTAATGCCATGCTTTAAATGCATAATTTCAAATTCCTTAGTCTTAATCAGATTATTAATCTGATTATCAAAAATTGAATTTGCTTTTAATAAATTCAGATTTCTGGTTCTGGGTTTTTCAATAAAAGGGAAAATAATATTTTCATTTTTAATTTTGAAAATAATACCAGAACTAGATACAGAAAAAGGAGTAATTAAAGTAATAAAAGGTGTTCCTAAGATAACACTATGATTTATGTTATCAACAAGAACAAATGCAGTTCTAATGCAAGTTTTTTCATTTAACACAAATGCTTCAGTCTTACTGCTAATATTCATTTTTGAATTATTAGCGGCAGACAGTTTTTCTTTAGTTTGTTCCCAAAATCTTTTAGGAACCAAATCAGGTTTTATGCAATTTAAATCTGCACCTGTATCAAATAATGCAATAGTATTGATTTGAAAATCATCAGAAAATTTCAAAACAATGCTAATCAAATACTTTCTTAAAGTAATTTCTTTTAAAACATACAAAAAATCTTCGGGTGCACATTCTAAGTTATCCAACTTGGATTCTTCTAAGTTAGTGCCATCGTCATCCCCGCTTTCTGAATTATCTACCTGATGATTCAGGAAGGCTTGGATAATGGCTGAATCCTTTTCTTGCTTTTCTTTGACCTGCTTGAGTTCAAGTTTAACATTCTTGATCTCATTTTGCAGATCAGACAGGGATAAGGGAGTATTCTTTCCCTTAGCCTTTTGTTTTTCTAAAATGCTGGTCAAGTTATATGTGTTAGTACTAAGTTTAGGGAGACTAACAGGCTTGACCTCCGGTTTGCTTTCTAAGGTTCTCATTAACCTATCAAGATAATCCTTCTGAAGTTGAGGATCAGAGATATGCTTAATGACATCTAACAAAAGCTCTTGGTCTTTTGTCAAGACATTTATGCTTTTATCATCTTCATCTGAAGATGATGATGATGTTGATGAATCAGTTGCTAATTCATCAACCTGAAATGCATTCTCTTCATCAGTTCCTGAATCAGGATCTGATTCTGAAGAGTAGATGAGAATAGCCTCAAGTTTACTTAAGACTTCCTCGTCTAATCCTAATTCATGCAATTTTTTGCTAAAGCGGCAATACTTTGCAGTATGCCCCTTCCTATTACATTTATAACAAGTAACATGCTTTAAATTTCCAAAGGGTTTTACCCCTTCTGGTTTTTCATTTCTTCTAAAACCAGACTTATGCTTATGAAAATTCCTTTTGTATGCAGGAAAATCTTTTGAACGATTTTTCTTTTGAAATTCCTTTTTATAAAAATGTTTTTTATGGGATCTTTTAGACTCCTTATGGCAAGAACCATTGCAATCAGGCTTGTCCATGGAAACATCAAATTGTTTGCAGAACGAACCTAATTCTTGCCTAGTCCTTTTCATTTCCCATTTCAAATGCCTTTGAAGTTTCAAATCCTGGCAAATCTTTAGTCCTTCTTTTTGAATAAGACTAATGAGTTCACCATATGTTAATGTTGAGTAAGGGATTGGAACCCCTAAAGTTTCCTTAATTCTGTTTCTTACCTTTTCACCTAACAAGGTAGGTAAACCTGCAAGAAACTTTTCTTTCCAGAAAGGCTGGTTGGAATCTTCTCTCAACATAACACGAGATAAAAATGTATTTTTATAATACTGAAAATCACTGAGTTTTTTACATCTTAAATTTGATAAAAGCTCAGCGTTTTTATCCTTTATATGCGAAGAATCACCCAAAAAATGCAAAGAAATAGTTAAAATTAATGTAGAAACAGAATCCTGAATAGGTTGACCTTCATCATCCAAAATGGGTTCTGCGTCTTCATCAATCTTAACAGCATTTAATATGCTAAGACGTTCAGTTTCAGTAAGATGGTAATCCCACCATCCTTTTAACTGTCCTGCAAAGCCTGCAGTAAGAAGTTCTGCAATGGCTCTATCCTGAACGTTGGTTTGTATTCTATATGCATTGGCTGCCATGGTCATTTGTTGCAAAAAATTCAAAATCTGATATTCAGACAATCCATCTAGATTCCACTCATAGACAGAAGATGCATTAAACCTAGACTGGCTACTAGATGCTTGATCTAAAGGGTTTGCAACAGGAACAATAGGCCATGTAATTCTATTGATCTGAGGAGTAGGTTCAACCTTTTCTCCACAGATACTCTGGGATTCTGAGGGAGAATCCTCATTTAATGCGTTTATCTCTGGTCTGAGACGAGACTGAGGTGTCTCTGGAGCAATTAAGTTAGAGGTTGAGGCCTCTATCTTGCTTAATTGGTCTTGAATGGCCTTTGCGAATTCCATTTTATTATTCTGAAATTCCTTTTGGCTATCCCTAGAAATTTGAGACGGCTTAAAAATAGGATTCTTAAGCCTTTCCTGCTTCTGTTCTATTTTTATAACAGAAGGCTTAAGGGTTTTCTCAATTCTAGTTAATTGTTTGCCTAAGGTATGCAGATGCGTATTTGAGAAATTATTCTGCTCAATAACAGATGCAAAGTTCTTATGCACATCTTCAGTCACATATTTGTATGCAGATGCATTAACAGATGAATTTCCTGAGACTGGAATTTTTATTCCTCTCAGAGGGGGATGATCAGACTCAAGCTTTGAGCCATCAGATAAATTCCAAGTACTAACCTTTTCTTGGCTAGAGACTGGATTGATGCACTTGAATGGATATGCAATGTTGTTCTGTGATGCATAAAGTTCAAACCAATCGAAAAACATGATATGGACTTTATGTTGCAAAACAAAATCATAATACTTTTCTTGAATCTCTTTTCTTTGGTTCAAGAAATTCTTAAAAAACCAAAGTTTTTTCTTTTCATTATGAGGAGCGTAAAAATCTTTATGCAAAAGGGTTTTGTTTAAAACAAATTCTTTTTCCAACACATTGATAACATTCTCAGTAACTGAAGAAAAAGTAGGCGAGGTTGGTTCAGATTTCTGAACACTTACTTCTCCTAATTCTTCTTTAGTGTAAACTGCTCTGGGAACATTATCAGCGTAGAGAACACCAGTTAAATGCGTATTAGGGATGTCAGAGGTAGAGTGCCTGTGAGGCATGCTTACAGGGATTCTTCTTCTGTGAAACAGATGGCAAGAATCCTTGTCTTCATCCTCAACATGCTTATGCTCAATCTTACCTAATTGTGATACTCTACCTAAATCCATGGTATCACTATTGGAAGAGTCATCAGAAAATCTTGTACTTACCGATTTTCTGTCAAAGGTTAGAGTGACTTTTCCACTAGGATACTGGTTAATTTCTCTGACATTCGTATTAGGCATTATTCTAATTGGTGGTTCAACAGCACATGCTTTTTCCAATACCCATTCTTCAGGAAGAGTTACATCTTCCCATTTAATGAATTTTGGAACAATAGCATTTGCCTTTGACATATCAGTTTGCAAAACTAAAGTTTCACCTTTATGACATGAAAACTTATGTTTTGAATCAAATGCAGATGTCATGGCTTTGTAATGAACTCTGAAAATCAATGCAATGGGAATAGATCCCTTTTTCATGCGATAATTATGTGTTTGGATTTGTAACACAAGAGAATCCAAAATGTTTTTATCATTTAAAGAAATGGTTAAATTAGGGTAACATGAGAATGATATGGGACCTGCACACAGGCTAGACTCAACCGTGCCTAGGATGCCTTCCTCATATACTTCCATTCTATTATCCCTAACAACACATAATATGCTTGTGTTTAGGCCTTCCTTGGTCAAGGGCTTAATCCCTATCTGAACAAGGCCAATATGAATATACTTAAAATTCTTTTGTCTATGCTTGTCTAAAGAATGCTGTGACAAAAGATTAATGCTTTCATAAGAGTTTGTGAGAGGAATATCCCTCTCTTCAGTCTTAATGTTCAAATTTGTTTTGAACAACTTATCTCTTATGCTGAGTTCATATATTTCATGCTTCTTAACATGAGGTATATGCCAATCACTAATGCATTTGGTAAAATCTTCAACAGTAATTTCATTACTACTGTTGATCCTTATATTCTCTAAGGATGTAGATGCAGAAGATGCAGAGTATGTTCTAGGTAGAAGTGTGTGATCCATCATTAAAATGCAAATCAAAACTAACACATACTAATACTGACTACGGAACCCTTTCCACAAGCCTCTTTTCCCTGTCCGTCGGTACTTTTTGGGCAAAACGCGTACTTGGGTCTAAATGACTCACCAATATTAATATATGCAGGAATGATATGCACAGTAAATCTGGAAAATGGATGAATGTGAACAGTGATGATGATGAATGACTGATATTTTAACATTAGTCAGGACTATAAGATTGGGCTATTAGAAAAAAAGGCAATTGAAGATCATAAGATTGGGCTTCAGTTTGTTGGCCTCAGTTGTTAGAAGAACTTTGTGTGTTCCAAAATATCTCAAAAGTCTCATATGCAATTCATTTCTTTATTTATTGCTTAATGTTCAAGAGTGTTAACAGTTAATAAGTGTATAAATTTTTGTATAACGAGTGTTCTCACTATGTATTGTTTATAATTGTATTTAGCCTACATAATTAATTCAAATTTTATAATTATATATTACATACACAAGACAAACTGGTTACTTCGATTCATATATATTTCATTATATAAATATATATAAATAATTAGAAGTAAATCTCAAAAAAATTGTATTACATATGAATACATACATTTTATTATATATATATAAAAAAAAAAAATATTTACGTACAACAGTACAAGTAGAAGGTGGACTAATTTTTGGATTAATTAATGTTATAACCTCATTAAGGAAACTAATTATATAGGTTATGAAATTAATAATTATCAGATAAGAGTCAAACATGAGAATCTTTTGCATTCTCTTTCTTTCATTTTAGTGGTTGAAATTACATTTCAAATACACTGTTGTCTGCAACTTGCAAGTCAACTCTTTTAAGTCATCGTCGTCACACTACATTCAGATCAGATCTGATACTTGCATTTGTTAATTTACATTTCATTTGCGAGCCAAGTTCCCTTCTTTTGTTCTACTTCTTCTTTCCTGTCGTCCGTTTGTTCTAGATCGCTCTCTTTTCGTCTTTCACCTTCAACAATGGCTGAATTAGTCCTTTCCGACATTGCTGTTGGACTCATTTCCAAGTTGAGTTCTGCGGTCCTGAAGGAGATCGGGGTTTGGTGGGGTGTCAATGATGAGCTTGAAAAATTGAAGAGAACTATCTCCACAATCGAGTCTGTGCTTCTTCATGCGGAGGAGCAGTCCATGGAGAATCCTCAAGTCGAAACTTGGCTTGGAATGCTCAGTGAAGCCTTGTATGATGCTGATGACTTGCTCGATGAGTTTTCAACTGAGGCCTTACGGCAGCAAGTTATGGATGGTCCTAAAATGGTGAAAAAGGTGCGTCTTTTCTTCTCAAGTTCCAACCAGTTCGCTTTTGGTCTCAAAATGGGTCATAAGGTTAAGGCCATTAGAGAGCGATTAGATGAAATTGCTGCTGAAAAGAACAAGTTCCATTTGGAGGATCGTTCTGGCGTGGGGAGGGTTTTTGTAGCTAGGGGTAGGGATCAAACTCACTCCTCTCCACCTCAAGTTGTTATTGGCAGAGAGCATGATAAGGAGGAAATTGTAGAGCTTTTACTCTCTTCTGATTATGTAGAGAATGTGTCTGTTGTTCCCATTGTTGGATTTGGAGGTTTGGGCAAGACTACTCTTGCTCAACTGGTATACAACGATGACAGGGTCAGAAACCATTTCGAGCTGAAGATGTGGGTTTGTGTGTCCGATGATTTTGATGTGCAGTTGCTGGTAAAAAATGCTTTAGAATCTGCAACTGGAAGAAAACCGAAAGTTGATGCGATGGATCCATTAAAAAATCACCTCCATGAAAAGATTAACGGGAGGAGGTACCTGCTCGTGCTGGATGATGTGTGGAATGAGGATGTGAATAAATGGTTAAGCTTTAAAGACTTGTTAGCTGGTGGTGCCAGAGGAAGTAAAATTGTAATTACTACAAGACTTAGAAAGGTCGCAGAGATGAGTCAGCCTATCTCTATACGCGAGCTAAGAGGCCTGTCCGAAAATGATTCCTGGTCATTGTTCAAACAGGTGGCGTTCAAAGAGGGGCAAGCACCGAATCCAAACTATGAAGCTTTAGGAAGGGAAATTGTAGCAAAGTGTTGTGGAGTTCCTTTAGCCATAAAGACAATAGGGGGTATGCTGTATTTTAAAGATTTGGAGTCTCAATGGGTATTGTTCAAAGAGAAAGAGCTCTCGAAGATAGATGTGTACAAGAATGATATTTTACCAATTCTTAAGTTGAGTTACAACCATCTTCCTTCCCAGTACAAGCATTGCTTTGCTTACTGTGGCTTATATCCAAAAGACTATAGAATTCTTGTGGAAGATCTGATAAAGCTTTGGAGGGCACAAGGGTATCTCAAGTCAACTGATCCAAATGAGTGTCTTCAAGAAGTAGGCCTTGGATATTTCATGGATCTTTTTCGGATGTCTTTCTTCCAAGATATTGAAAGGGATGAGTTTGGTAATATTTGTTATTGCAGAATGCATGATTTAATGCATGATCTGGCCATTTCTGTTGCCGGGAACAATTTCTCCGCGTCACATTCCGGAATGACAAGTATTAAAGATGGAACTCGGCACATGTCATTTCAGGTTCGCCAAGACTCTTTTTCGCAAGATGTGTCTTCCTTATTGAAAGCAAAAAAGATACGAACGCTATTACCAATACGAACGCTATTACCAATGGGAAGATTTGATGGGATTCACATCGAAAAAGAAGAACTTGATGTCTTGTTTTGTAATTTGAGATGTTTGAGGGTGCTTGATTTACGTGAGTTGGGAGTTAATATGCTCCCAAATTCAATTTATAAATTGAAGCATCTAAGGTATCTTGATCTTTCACTGAATAATATGAAGAAACTTCCGGATTCAATCACCGATCTGCAGAACTTACAAGTAGTGAAATTATTATTGTGTGAACAACTCATACAACTGCCGAAGAATATCACAAAGTTAGTCAACCTTAGTGATCTTGACAATGCATGGTGTAAGGAGTTGACTCATATGCCGAGGGGTATTGGAGAACTGACAAGACTTAAGAAATTATCAAGATTTGTGATAGCCAAGGATCATTCTATCTCCAAGCATATTGGTGGGCTTGATGAATTACATAAATTAAACAACTTGAGAGGTTCCTTGGAAATCGTGAATTTGAGATACGTGAAAAATATTGCATTTGAATTTAGGGAAGCTGATTTGAGTTCGAAGCAACAACTTCAAAGATTGATATTACGGTGGAATGAACTTGGAGATGGAGACGATAATTGCAGTGCAAACGATGTTGCTGGTGATGAAATGGGACTGGAAGCACTACGCCCACACCGAAATTTGAAAGATTTGTCTGTGTACTTTTACAGAGGATTGAAGACTCCTAGCTGGCTTCCATCACTCACTAATTTGGTGTCCATTTGTTTTGAGAATTGCAGAAACATACAATGGCTCCCACCATTTGATCAACTCCCTTATCTTAAAGAGTTATCTGTTTCTGGTTTAAGTAACTTGGAGCGTATAGATGTTGAAAATGGAGGATCTTCCTCATTCTTTCCTTCCCTCACAGATCTTACTCTGACAGACTGCCCCAATCTGAAGGGATTTATGCTTGTCAATTCACCCTCATCGTTATCGATGGAAGACCTGCCCTGCTTTCCTTGTCTTTCTAAGTTTGGAATTGGAGGTTGCCCTAACCTGACTTACCTTCCACTTTTTTCAGAACTTAAACAACTGGAATTGTGGAAAGACGGAATAAAATCCCTGACGGAAATACTAAAGATGAGGAGAACTTCACAGTCACAATCCGCCTCTTCACCTTTATCTACTCTCTCTCAGTTAGAATATCTTCAGATCTACGAAATGGAAGATTTTCCAGACGATGAGTTGCTACAATACCTTCCTTCTCTTCAAGAAATTGACTTTTGGAATTGCCCATTCAAAAGTGTGTGTAGTGATGAGAAGGATGATGGTATGCAGTGGCAAAGCCTTAAAGTCCTCCATTCTGTTTCTTTTCGTAGGATGGAAAACTTGGTATCTCTACCGAAGGGACTTCAATATGTTACTCCTCTTCAACGTCTGGGGATCTTAAACTGTCGTAGTTTGGCTTGTATACCAGAGTGGATGAGCAACCTCATTGCATTACGAGATTTACAGATCAATGCGTGTCCACAACTAGAAGAAAGATGCAAGAACAACACGGCTGAGGATTGGCCTAATATTTCTCACATTCCTAATATTTTTATTAACAGAAAACAAATTCAGAGGAATGGGTGTTACCTGCTCTGACTGCAATTCTTTCTCACATATTGACAGAGTAAGCCCTTCTCCTCTTCAATTTCCATCATTTTTTTGAATTAAATATGCTCTTGTTGATTCTCATTAATTTGTGAATTTTTATATGTTGTATACGGTTCATATGGAGATTAATGTACACTAGTAAGTGAAAAAATTCTTGTAACATTTAGCCAATCCTGCGCACATTGCTTCACTGTGGGTTTTATTTTCTATGTTCTACTTTATTGCCTTGTTTTCATTATTGTTGCTGCATAACGTTTCAGGTAATCTGCAAATGTTTCCTTCAAATGCTTCATTTCAACTTCTTCCTAGAACTATTTCTATTTAGCTTTCGGATATTTGGATTTGGATTCATAGAATTGTTAGCTCATTGTTTTTTTTTTCTGCTTTTGTAAAATAACTTCATCTGTTTCTGTATCTTAAAATGATGAAATTATGAACTTTGCAGAGGGATTCTCAAACAAATGCACAAAATAATGCTCATCTTTGATTGGATCAACAAAGGTCTTATTGAGCATTCATGTCAGCACTTGTCCCTTCTTACAGTCGTGAAGGGACTTAAACAGCAGGGCTGACGCAGAATGTTGATTAAAGCCCAGTATTCATTATGCAAAGCACAAGGAGGTGATGAGGTCAGCTCTGAATGATCAACTGTTTACCTTTTCTTTTTGTTTCAATTGACAATTCAACATGCCAACTACAAGTTTTATATTTTGATTTATACCTTCATTTTTCAACCCCTTGATACTTTATGCTTCAAATGTGGTTGCAGTTTTTATTTGAAGATGCTGTAGTAAAATCTGCTGCTTGATTAGGTTGGAGGTGAAGCAGAGATGGTGGATAACTGCCATGTTCTAATACAATACTGTAACAGACTTCCTCCTCTCAAGTTCTATATATTTCTATTTTGAACCAAGATGCAACAAATTGTCAACTACTTATTCAATTCCACTTGTTAACTTTTCATTGAGTTTAGATAGTTGGCACCAGTTCTATATACCTTGGGAAAAAAACCAAAAATTTTGGAAAATTCTAATAAATTTGATTACCATATTATGGTAGTACATTCTGTTATCTCAGACCTGTGTTATATTCATCAAAAGAGAGGCACCATTGCTGAGAGATTGTATGTCCAATGGCGAATTGGGGATGTTTTCTTGTTATTTTTGTGCTTTTTTTTTTTTGTTCTCAAATGCATCTTTCGGATTATCATGAGTTAGCATGGTAATTCTTCTCATATTTGACATGTTGACAATATATAAACTATTTTTTTTATTCTTACTTATTCTACAACTCATTTATTTTGTTTCTCAAGCTTCACTACATTATTGATCACCGGATACACACAGTAGTAATATTCAGTTTGGCTTGGAATATTTTAATTGAAGCTGTAAAGAAGAAAAAACCATAGATTTCTTTATCCAGTTTCTTTCTGTTGTTGATGTGAAACCTTGGTTTAATAGGGGTTGTTGAGGACAAAGGCCACAAATTATGAAGCCGCAATACATCTTCACTCATTTCTTTAGCATATTTGCTATAACTTTTGCAGTTGACATTGCGCGAGGGTCCAATTAACTAAGCCCGGGGCAAGAAATTGTAAAAAGAATTTACAGAATGAAAAGATACTCGATGTTTTCAAAATTAATCAGTAGGCCAATTGTGATTTTCTTAAAAGATCATGTGGCTTAGAAGGATGCATTTTGCCTTTTTAAATTGTTAGTAATTTCTTTGATAAATTTGACTTCCGGTTTTGGTGTTTAAATGTTAAATCTATGTACGATATGCTTATTATTTTTTCGAAATTGTGCAGTTGTTAGGTATTAATTGAATTTTAATTTATTTTAACTTTAGTTTAGGATCAACCTTTTTGAATAAACATTTAGAATTCAATTTGTATAGTTTCGATGTAGACATTTCTCAATAAATTATTAATATACGAAACAAAATAATATAGTTTTTCAAATATGAAAAATAATTTACATTTTTTATTTACAATTAATAATTTACATAATATACAAATTATTACAAAAATATAACTTGTACAAATACACCATTTATTTCTCTTACATCTTTAAAAAGAAAATCAAGTGAAAGAAGTTAAATATGTTATAAAAACTAAAAAAAAAAAAAGAGAGAGAGAAAGAGAAATATGTTAAACATGTTAAAAATATAAGGGTTGAACCGTTGGTTCCAAGGGTCAGGGGTTGATCCCTTAACCTTCTTCTCTTCTAAACCTCTAGTCCAGTTCCGATCCAATCTGGTTCAGGGTTTTACTGGTTTCGTCCGATTCAGGTTCAATTTGGCCACCTCTAAGTACAGATCAAATCTATGTGAGTCGTGATCAATAAACGACCTACATTGCCTAAAACATGTGTGTAATACTACTTTGCCAATCCTAGAAATGCCGCCCTGTTTTTCAATTTTTGTCGCAAAAACTGTAACCAATTTAGTCTAAGATTCAGTGACACCATATTTCTTCATCACCCAAATGAACTTTACTTCAGATATACATAATGAACCTTGGTAGTCAAACAAGGGAACCCAATAACAATAGCAGTTGTCGTTGTAGTTATAGTCAACCTTGATTTCTTCTGGCAGCTTTATAGCAAAAAAACTATCAGTTGATAAATCGAAAGCAATGATGTCCGTTTTGGCATACCAATGGAGAACTCCATTTGAAAGGACAGCTCTCTGAATGGTTCACTATCATTCCATGAAGTTGCTCTCAAATCGAATGGGCAAAAGGGATACTCGTTTTCATGTATCTTCCATGATTTTTTTTTTTTTTTTTGGGCTCTCATAGTTAAGTGTTAGTTTATTTGTGGCTAAACATGTAAAAAGTTTGATAGCCTAAAAATAAATGATTAATATGACTTGATATATCTAAATGAAAAATGAAAATTTGGATGCGATAAAAAAACAAATATAATTACCCCCAAGATTTATTGGCAGTTATGGATTTACTACTAAAGTTAAAATTGTCCAATTTAGTTCTTAAGGTCTTGTTTTGGTGTAATTTTGGACTTTTTTAACGGACTTGGACGCAGACTTTGTTAATCTATGTCAGTCGTTATTTGTCCATGTCATCATCCGACATGGATAACTGATCCAACGACACGTGTCGTCCAATTAGCAATGTGTCCCTCACCAGCTAACCCAATAAATCTGACGTAAACTGAATCAATCTCTCACTTTAACCCAATACATTGCCATATTGCTAACTGGATAACACGTGCCGTCGGATCAGTGGATCTTTTATTTACGTTGGACGATGACATCGATAAATAACAACCGACATGGAAGATTTAATGGTGCCTATATCTAATCTTATTAAGGACGTCCAAAATTACACAAAAACTAACACCTTAAGGACTTAATTAAACTGTTTTTAACTTTATGGGCAAATCTATAACCGCTTAGAAACTTTGAGAGCAATTTATTACTTTATCTTTAAAAAAAAATAAAGGCTAAATACATACGCGGCTCCTTCAACTTTACTTTTTGAGCAGTTTGGCTCCCTCAACTTTAATTCTTGTGGTTTCCTGATTACACAAAGGTTTCCTTGTTTGTTCATTATTCTACAAAAGTGGTTTCCTGTCCTTTACCATGAGATGGCAGGTAAAGGATAACAAATTGGATTAGGGGAGAGGGAGAGGATGCAGTAGTAATATCTCTGATATCTATGTCTGTTATTATCATATTTCAAACATATTAGAAGTTCAAAACCAAGATACAATTATTGCAGAGAGGTCCTCACATCTATCAAAAGTTATTGTGAAATATGAGTGGGATTGTGACCAGAAATTTCGTTAGTTTTCATCTCAGAAGCCCTTTTTTCATGTTGATCAAGCAATGTAATGATGTTTTGCAATGATATGTTTATTATATTTTCGAAATTATGCAGTTGTTATATATTAATTGAATTTTAATTTATTTTATAAAAAAAATTTGAATTTTAATTTTTAGAGAATTCATTCTTATATTTAATTTAATTATTTTTTTTGTAAGATATATTTAGTTAAATCTATATATATTTTTTAAAGCTATAACCATAACGATGATGTGTCATTTCTCAAATTTTCTCAAATTAATTTTTATATTAATTTTTTCTTTTCTTTTTTTCGCTATTTGCCCACATTTTATAATCCTTAAATTCTATGTAAAAATTTATATATCTATTTTATCCATAAATTAATAACTCTTTTTTGAATTAACTTTAATTTCTTTCATATTTTATCCCATTTGATTCATATTAGTCGCTTTGTTTCATAGTAATTTAGCGTGTAAAAAGAATAATTTTTTTATACAATCATTTACTCGCTTCCTGTAATATATTGTTTTTCATTTATCTAATATTTGAACATTTATCAGAAAGCAAAAATTTTAAGTAAGATCAAAATGACAACATTTTACATTCCTACAAGTAATTAATATTTCGAGACCAAAAAAAAAAAAAAAAAGAAGCATTCTAAAGCTTTCTAATCATTTCACTTTCATGCATTAAAATTTTTAAGATATTGAGTAATCCATCATGTATATTCAAACATGTTGAATTATAATTCAGTTATGTATCGTACATATTAAACCTTTTTATTAACAAGATAGTTCATTCTTAGCATTAAACTCGGTTTAAAGAATAAAATATATTTTATTTCGAATCATTAAAATGCAATTACATATACAGCCAAAGTTAGATTTCCTAACAAGTCTATAGGATTTGTGTAGTTTGTAGCATAAATTTGCACCCAAAGTTCCTATTTAGATTGTAATTGGAAATGTTTAGAAATTAACACATCATTAGAATGTAATTAGTATTACATCTTATAATAATGGTAATGGGCTAAAACATCTCCTTAAGACCACATTCACCAGCCCAATAGCTATTCCACTTTATCTTATGTCACTCCCACAAGTCAACAGTGCCCTTTTTATATCTATCTACAATCGGGAAGAAATTCTCGCAATCATCTCTCCATAGCCAAAAAAATCCACCATGTTTAACTCAAGCTGTCTACTTGAATTTTTTTTTTTCCAAATATGTAATATTGAATTTTTTAAAATTTAAACAGTAAACAAGTAATTGATAATTTTTGTGGTATTAATAACAATGTTCAGATAAGAACAAAGTACTATTAAATGAATTAACCAATCACGATTAGTTTAAGTAGTAAGAGTAAAGGGTAAGGATTTTAAGTTGTTTAAACTAGAGATCCTAGAATTCGCATGTTAGTGTTTCAATTTCAAACCAACTGAAAAAAACTACAAAAAAGAAAAAAAGAAAAAAAAAGTTTTGTCAATATGTCACTCCCACAAGCTAACAGTGCCCTTTTTATATCTATCTATAATCGGGAGGAAATTCTCGAAATCATCTCTCCACAGCCAAAAAAATCCACTACGTTTAACTCAATTGACCACAATTCATCCATCCAGCCTGCCGCATGATTATGGTCTCATCTGTGAAAGTGATCGTTGTAGTTCGTGCACAGTTTATATCACTCCCAACAATAGAAACATGTAAGAAAAATCTGATAAAGAATCAACATGAAAACCCATTAAAAAAACCAATAATCCTAATAGAACAATTGATGAAGAAGACATGAAATCCGTAAAAAAAAAAAAAAAAAAAAACGTGAGAAAAACTCTTAAGGTAAATCTAGGGATGAACCCCTTCTCAGATTTTTATTATTAAACTAGAATTTTATACCTTTAATTTATCTCAAAAAATAAAAAGAAAAGAATGAGTAAAAACTTTCTATAATAAATAGAGGAGAGGATATTATTGAAAATAAACAAATATAAAATGAATTTTATAATTATAGCAAATGAAAACTTAATTTGGTTTGAATTCAATATCGTAATTCATATATTGCTTACTAACAAAATAAATAAATAAAATAAAAAATAAATTATTCACAAATGAGTTGAATTTAGTTACATATGAATGGAATTCCAAAAAACAAAACGCATGTTACCGTACTCACTTCCAAGAAACAAAAAAGTATATTACGGTCAGTTATGCTACATCTACCGCCTCCCATATATACCGCCCTAATCCCGCCATACGTGGCTTTATTTTTCAGTCCTTCAAAGTTTTTCAATTTTTGGTTTACTATATTTCACAATTACGATTAAGGTTGCTCTGTTTTTATATAAATCTTAAGGGCATTTTACATAAATACATAACTTTTGGTACCATATAACATTTTTACCTCAAAAGGAAAAGTTTGCATAAATACCTTAAAAACTTTTCAAAATTTCAAAAATATCTAAAACAAAAATTATCATTTTTACGTGATTCATTCACAAAATAAACAACAAAACACAAATCAAAATCTCCAAAATATCTTCTCTACTTTGTCCATGTTTCTCTCTCCTCTTTTTATAATTTTTAATCTAATTTCTCATTTATCTCTCAATCCGTTTATTTTTTTGTCATGTGACTTTAGAAAGTTTTTTTTTTTATTTTATCTTTGAAACAAAGTCCATATGTATATAATTTTTCCGACATATTTTTTTCACTAAAGTATAACTAATTATGCCTTTATATATTAAGGTATAACTAAGGTATAATTAAGGTATAACTAAAGTATAATCACTATAATAGTGTATCTTAGTGTATAACTAAGGTATAATTAATGTATAACTAAGGTATAAACACTGTAATAGTGTATCTTAATGTATAATTAAGGTATAACTAATGTATAATCAATACAATAGTGTATCTTAATATATAACTAAGGTATAATTAAGGTATAACTAAGGTATAATCACTGTAATAATATATCTTAAGGTATAATTAAGGCATAACAAAGGTATAATCAATATAATAATGTATCTTAGGGTATAAATAGGGTATAAATAAGGAATAACTAAGGTACAATCACTAGAATAATGTATTTAAGGTATAATTAAGGTATAATCAATGTAATACTGTATCTGATGCAGGCTACAAATAATAAAAAGGATCTCCAATTCAATTTGAAAACAACCACTTGTTGTGGAAAGAAATTAAAGATATATTTTGGATTAAATCTTTATTTTAATTGTAATTATTTTATAATTTGGATTAGGAATAGATTTTATTCTAAGGATCCTAAATTGATAAGGATTCCTATTTTGTTTGTATTTTAATTTATTTAGTATTTTTTTTTTTATTTAATCTAATTAGGAAGTTTAGACTATTTAGAAGTTTTGATTATTTAGGAGTTTTATTATATTTAGGGTAGTTTGCCTATAAATAGGCTTTTATTTCTCAATTGTAAGGGAGTTTTGATTAATCAATAAAATTTCGGATTTTATTCCTTTACCCTGCTTTTGTGAATTTTGTGAAATTCAACTAGTAGAAGACTAAATTCCGGCATCGTGCGCGATCAACGGACTTTAGTAGTTGTTAGGGTTTGGGTATTCTTAGAATCAACAACCCCTTTCAATTTGTATCATCAATTTTGATTTCTTCCGCTGCATCAGTTGGTATCAGAGCTTGGTTTGCTCTTGGGTAGAGAAAAATGCAAAGAAAGATTCATTTTAGTGATGAGGAGCTTGATGAGTTCTATGAGAGCGAGAATGAAGTAATTTTCTCTCAAGAATCAAAACTTGGTGAAGGTAAATTCTTTGATTTCTCATTACCCCCAATATATGATGAAGATTATGCTTATGTTGAAGTAGTAGATTATGTATCTTGTGACAAGATTGTTGGTGTTGAAGAAACTTTACAACCAATTTATGATTTATTTGAAGATGAAGATGAGAATTTTTATTGGAATGGTGATATCGATTTTTATTGGGGTCAACCATATTTTGAATGTGGATTCATTTAATAAAATTAAAGCTTAGTTTATTAATGGGAAAACTCGAGGACAAGTTTTTTCTAAGAGGAGGAGCATGATGCAGGCCACAAATAATAAAAAGGATCTCCAATTCAATTTGAAAACAACTACTTGTTGTGGAAAGAAATTAAAGATATATTTTGGATTATATCTTTATTTTAATTGTAATTATTTTATAATTTGGATTAGGAATAGATTTTATTCTAAGGATCCTAAATTGATAAGGATTCCTATTTTGTTTGTATTTTAATTTATTTAGTATTTTTTTCTTATTTAATCTAATTAGGAAGTTTAAACTATTTAGAAGTTTTGATTATTTAGGAGTTTTATTACATTTAGGGTAGTTTGCCTATAAATAGGCTTTTATTTCTCAATTGTAAGGGAGTTTTGATTAATCAATAAAATTTCGGATTTTATTCCTTTACTCTGCTTTTGTGAATTTTGTGAAATTCAACTAGTAGAAGACTAAATTCCGGCATCGTGCGCGATCAACGGACTTTAGTAGTTGTTAGGGTTTGGGTATTCTTAGAATCAACAACCCCTTTCAATTTGTATCATCAATTTTGATTTTTTCCGCTGCATCAGTATCTTAAGGTATAAGTAAGGTATGATTAAGGTATAACTATGGTATAATCAATGTAATAACATATCTTAAGTTATAATTAAGGTATAACTAAGGTACAATCACTATAATAGAATATCTTAAGGTATAACTAAGGTATAATTAAGGTATAACTGAGGTATAATCACTGTAATAATGTATCTTAAGGTATAATTACAGCATAACTAAGGTATAATCAATGTAATAGTGTATCTTAAGGTATAATTAATGTATAAGTAAGGTATAATCAATATAATAATGTATCTTAGGGTATAAATAGGGTATAAATCAGGAATAACTAAGGTATAATCACTAGAATAGTGTATCTTAAGGTATAATCAATGTAATAGTGTATCTTAATGTAAAAATAATGTATAATAATATATAAGCAGTGTATAAAGAGAGTATAACAATGTATACTAAGTGTATAAACAATGTATAACAAGGTATAAACAATGTATAATAATATATAAAAAGGTATAACAATGTATAACAAGTATATAAACAGTGTATAAACAATGTATAAAATGTATAAACGATGTATAAATAATGTATAATAATATATAAGAAGTGAATAATAATGTATAACAATGTATAAGAAGTGTATAAATAGTGTATAACAGTGTATAAATAATGTATAAACAATGTATAACAGTGTTTAAGAAGTGTAAAAACAGTGTATAAACAATGTATAAACAGTATATAAACAATGCATAACAATATATAAATGTATAAGAAGTGTATAACAATGTATAAACAGTGTATAATAATGTATAAGCAGTATATAATAATATATAATAAGTGTATAATAATGTATAACAATGTATAAGAAGTGTATAAACAGTGTAAAACAATATATAACAGTGTATAAACAATGTATAAACAGTGTATAACAGTATATAAGAAGTGTAAAAACAGTGTATAAACAATGCATAACAATATATAAATGTATAAAAAGTGTATAACAATGTATAAACAGTGTATACTAATGTATAAGCAGTGTATAATAATATATAAGAAGTGTATAATAATGTATAACAATGTATAAGAAGTATATAAATAGTGTATAACAATGTATAACAGTGTATAAATAATGTATAAACAGTGTATAAGAAGTGTAAAAACAATGCATAAACAATGTATAAACAGTGTATAAACAATGCATAACAATATATAAATGTATAAGAAGTGTATAACAATATATAAACAATGTATAACAGTTTATAAGAAGTGTATAATAATGTATAACAGTGTATAAGAAGTGTATAAACAGTGTATAACAATGTATATATAATGTATAAACAATGTATAAATAGTGTATAACATTATATAAGAAGTGTATAACGTATAACAATGTATAAATAGTGTATAAACAATGTATAAGTAGTGTCTAAAAAGTGTATAAGAAGTGTATAAACAATGTATAAATAGTGTATAAACAATGTATAAACAGTGTATAATAATATATAAGAAGTGTATGACAATGTATAACAATATATAACAATGTATAAGAAGTGTATAAACAGTATATAATAAATGTATAAACAGTGTATAATAGTATACAACAGTGTATAAGAAGTGTATAAACAATGTACAAACAGTGCATAAACAATATATAATAATATGTTCATTGTTGAAGTAGGAGCTTGATTTGGAAAATTTGATTGAAAAATGTCAGGAAGCGGTGAGGCATTTCCATCTCCAGCAGTTCCAATGGAATGATTAAATCCAGGATTTTGTGCATTCAGGTTACTTAAATGTTGGAAGTTGGCCATCGTTGCCAAATATTGTTGATGAGTAAGGAAACCTCCCATAGCAGCAAAAATTATCGGCTGCATCTGGTAAGTTGGATTTAACATGTAGCCAGGAGGTACATTGAATGGCATAGTACCGGAAAAGAGATCATCTGCATGTTCTTTGCTTTCGCTAGTGTGGAATGAGACATCTGCAAACAGATCATCATCACATTTTTGTTCAGTGGAATGCAAACCTGAGCTGTAACCATCTCCAAATAGATCATCTATTAAAGGACTTGTCACTGGTGCAAAACCATCAGTTTTACCTTAAAATAAAGGTGAGCAGGTCCAGAAGAATCAACAGTAAGGCCACCTTTATGCATAGACCAACAGTTGGACTTAGCAACAACGGCCAGCATGTTTGTATCCATTTTGTGTCTTGAATATTGCTGTCACTGGAATATTGCTTCCCTCACTCACTTGAATCCAGGCTGCATTAACAGTTTAACATGGCTCAGTTAACTAAGATTAATGTTGTAATTAAACAGCAATTGATAAATTAATGTTACAAAAATGAGATTAAGTACCAGAGAAAGTGTAAAGCTTGTTCTTAAGCAATTAAAGATTTTGTGAAACACTTCCATAAATCTCTGTGCAATGCCATAATTATATGGAAGCAAATGATTGCATTATGGAAGTGTTTCCCAGAAAATTCATTGTGGCACAAATTCATTATGGAATCATTAGTTCTGCTATGCCATAATTATATGATTACGGCAACAAATTCATTATATGATTACGGCAACATTAATCATATAATTACATTATATGATTACGGCAACATTAATTATATAATTACAACAACAAATTCATTGTAGCACAAATTCATTATGGAATCATTTTTACCGATCTATCAGTTCTGGGCGTATCAGTGGGTTCAATACCATAGTCCTTTGCATTAACCTCCATATTGAAACTCTGGCGAGACACCCTTGAATGTACCAAGAATTGAAGTTTCAGTATTAGAAGTCTAGAAGAATAGTGTAACATAATCTACAACTGATGCAGTAATTTTTGACTGGTTATGACTTGTCCACATATCCAAAATTAAGCAACAGATCAGATCCTCGTATGAGACAAACTATTTGCAATTATTATTCATTAAAAATGTATAAACAAGTCTGGATTCCATATCTACCAACAAGAGCACCAGTAGCAAGCCTGGATATGCCCTTCTTCTTAATCTCCGGCAGAGATCCGGTGGGTTGGATGAGGAAATTTTTGTTGATTGTTGGTCGCAGAGCAGAGCTCCATGGCGGAGGGAAAGGTCGCCGGAAGAATCTCCTCGAAGTTGAGGCCCTCGCCGGCGAAGGCAAAACACCTGCAGGAAGTCGACTAGCTGAAACACCATGGGATAGGGAAAAAAAATTGACAGAAAAAGAGAGAGAGAGAGAGAACATATGAAAACGTAAAAAAGAAAAACATAAATATTATAAGTAATGAATAAAAGAATTTAAAGAAAAAACGTAATTTGGTAAATAGTTAAAGGTATTGTTTGAAAGTAAACTTAATTTTGGGTATAAAAATGACAATTTCCCTAAAGACCAAATTAAAACTTTCTAGGCCCTAAAACATAAAACATAAATACTAATTTATAAACCCTATATCCGAAAATATGAATAGTAAACAATGTTATCATAACCGTACCGGATATCAAACCGGTGAAGTTACTGGTACGTGGTTCAACCAAATTTAACCGGTGGTTATACCTGATTATTGATTTTTTTTGGAAAAAATATTATTTAAATAATAAATAAACTTATAAATTCATCAAACATAAATTTCAAATATTTAATATTCAAAATAACTTCATAAAATATCTTAAAACTTAATCAAATACAAGCCTTAAATAATAAAAATAAACTAGTAATAGCAAGGGCAAAAACAGAGACTAGCAATAGCAAGGCCAATACCAAAGAAATCAAAGGTACTACTACTAAATAAAGCAAGCAGTGCACTGGATTTGGAATCAGAAATTAACTTACAAAATGATAGGATTCAATAAAACATAATAAACTAATGGAGAATCTTCATTTTTATTGTACTATGCAAAATTCATAAATTCAAATTCAATTCATGTACGTTTTTCAAAATTAAGGACGGAAAGTGTCATTTTGATTTTATTATTTCCTGATATAAGCAAATAATTTCATGAAAATACTTTCTTCATGATACTTTTTTTATTTAATTGTTATATTGCTAATTTAAGTAAAACCCATTAATAAAGTCAGGATGGCGACATTTTCTTAATTTCAATTTAGCATTGGTCAAGAAAACCGGTTTTTGACCGGTTCACTGGTTTTTCGCGGTTCGAACCGATCAACTCTGGTTTTCTATTAAACCGTTGATTCTAATTAAACCGATCGGACCTATGACCGGTTCGCGGTAAAACCAGTCGAACCAACCAGTCCGGTTTGGTTTTCATAACATTGACAGTAAATGCTAATTTATAAATCATAGACCCTAAAATATAAACCTTAAAAACTAATTTATAAATCTAGAGCCTAAAGTATAAACCCTAAAGACTAATTTATAAATCTAGAGCCTAAAGTATAAACTCTAAACGCTAATTTGTAAATCCTAGACTCTAAAATATGAACCCTAAAAACTAATTTATAAATTTTAAACTCTAAAAAATATTATGTGTTATGTTTTTATTAGTTATGGATGACTTAGTATGTTAAATGTATTATGTAATTTCTCAAGTGGTGTTTGACAAAGAATTCGTTTAGCTAATAAGGAGTATAAAATAAAAGGTTTGGGTGGAAAAAGAAAATAATAAATAAATAAATATTGGGAATGAGTTTTAATAAACAAAAGGACTCTGAAGAATATTATACAAATTAAAATTTATGTATGTGGATTAATTGCCACGTGGGGCGGGATGATGGCGGTACACTTAGTAGGCGGGAGGTTTAGGATTTTTCATATGACTGTGGGCTGTGAATGTGGGTTACATCTGTATGCCTGCCTAAAACTAGGCTGGAGTCAACGGCTATTATAATCCACAAAATTTGAAGTGAACCTTAAAATCCTTTCAACATGACTAGTGAAATCAATATACTTTAAATATTAATTTAGTCATTTAAAAAAAAATTAAAATAGTTGAAAATACTTGAATTTTGTAAAAATTAATCATGTTAGTGAAGTTGAGACCTTGTAGGGTGATGGTGAAAATTAATGATTTATGTAACAAAAATTGTACCATATAAATCGAATGGAGAAGGGTAAAATTAATGGAGAACAAAAATATGAATATGAGATGATTATGATTGGAAAAGAAATGCCAAAATGGGGTCTAAATTAAAAACAGTGCACATGAGAAAGATTCAAATTTTAATCAATGAAAAATTGCCCACCAAATTAACCCATATCGCATACTACCAGTTTCCACACAAAAACAAACAAAACAAAAAAGTATATTATTGTGGAGTATGAACGTTGGTAACAGCTGTATGATGCTAAAAGTTGGTTACCCAATTGTTTTCTATAAAATATTGTGCCGGCGCTTTGTTTTTTATTCCCTACCTGAAGATGGAATCAACTACTTCAATTGGCTTGTTGTTGGTCAACTCTTTTGGCTTCCTCCCAGCAAATTCAGATTTGATCTACTTCCATTTGCTAAAGCTCCGACCTTTTCTCTGTTCTGTCCTCTCTTTCTGTTCAGACCAACTCTTTCTTTTCCTACCCTGAGGAATGGCTGAAGCAGTCCTTTCCGACATTGCTGTTGGACTCATTTCCAAGTTGAGTTCTGCGGTCCTGGAGGAGATCGGGGTGTGGTGGGGTGTCAATGATGAGCTTGACAAATTGAAGAGAACTATCTCCACAATCGAGTCTGTGCTTCTTCATGCAGAGGAGCAGTCCATGGAGAATCCTCAAGTCAAAAATTGGCTTGGAATGCTCAGTGAAGCCTTGTATGATGCTGATGACTTGCTCGATGAGTTTTCAACTGAGGCCTTGCGGCAGCAAGTTATGGATGGTCCTAAAATGGTGAAAAAGGTGCGTCTTTTCTTCTCAAGTTCCAACCAGTTTGCTTTTGGTCTCAAAATGGGTCATAAGGTTAAGGCCCTTAGAGAGCGATTAGATGAAATTGCTGCTGAAAAGAACAAGTTCCATTTGGAGGATCGTTCTGGCGTGGGGAGGGTTTTTGTAGCTAGGGGTAGGGATCAAACTCACTCCTCTCCACCTCAAGTTGTTATTGGTAGAGAGGTTGATAAGGAGGAAATTGTAGAGCTTTTACTCTCTTCTGATTATGTAGAGAATGTGTCTGTTGTTCCCATTGTTGGATTTGGAGGTTTGGGCAAGACTACTCTTGCTCAACTGGTATACAACGATGACAGGGTCAGAAACCATTTCGAGCTGAAGATGTGGGTTTGTGTGTCCGATGATTTTGATGTGCAGTTGCTGGTGAAAAATGTTTTAGAATCTGCATCTGGACAGGCACCTTCAAACACCCAGATGGAACAACTCAAAAATCTCCTCCATGAAAAGATTAATGGGAGAAAGTATCTGCTTGTGTTGGATGATGTGTGGAATGAGGATGTGAATAAATGGTTAAGCTTTAAAGACTTGTTAGCTGGTGGTGCCAGAGGAAGTAAAATTGTAATTACTACGCGACTTAGAAAGGTCGCAGAGATGAGTCGGCCTATCTCTATACACGAGCTAAGAGGCCTGTCTGAAAATGAGTCCTGGTCATTGTTCAAACAAGTGGCGTTCAAAGAGGGGCAAGCACCGAATCCAAACTATGAAGCTTTAGGAAGAGAAATTGTAGCAAAGTGTTGTGGAGTTCCTTTAGCCATAAAGACAATAGGGGGTATGCTGTATTTTAAAGATTTGGAGGCTCAATGGGTATTGTTCAAGGAGAAAGAGCTCTCGAAGATAGATGTGTACAAGAATGATATTTTACCTATTCTTAAGTTGAGTTACAACCATCTTCCTTCCCAGTACAAGCATTGCTTTGCTTACTGTAGCTTATATCCAAAAGACTATAGAATTCATGTGGAAGATCTGATAGAGCTTTGGAGGGCACAAGGGTATCTCAAGTCAACTGATCCAAATGAGTGTCTTCAAGAAGTAGGCCTTGAATATTTCGTGGATCTTTTTCGGATGTCTTTCTTCCAAGATATTGAAAGGGATTATTTTGGTAATATTACGTATTGCAGAATGCATGATTTAATGCATGATCTGGCCATTTTTGTTGCCGGGGACAATTTGTCAGCGTCACATTCTGGAATGACAAGTATTAAAGACAAAACTCAGCACATGTCATTTCAGGTTTGCCAAGACTCTTTTTCGCAGGATGTGTCTTCCTTATTGAAAGCAAAAAAGATACGAACGCTATTACCAATGGGAAGATTTGATGGGATTCACATCGAAAAAGAAGAACTTGATGTCTTATTTTGTAATTTGAGATGTTTGAGGGTGCTTGATTTACATGAGTTGGGAGTTAATTCACTCCCAAGTTCTATTTATAAATTGAAGCATCTAAGGTATCTTGATCTTTCAAAGAATAATATGAAGAAACTTCCGGATTCCATCACCGATCTGCAGAACTTACAAGTGTTAAAATTATATTACTGTAGACAACTCATGCAACTGCCGAAGAATATCAAAAAGTTAGTCAACCTTAAGGATCTTGACAATGAAGGCTGTCATGTGTTGACTCATATGCCGAGGGGTATTGGACAACTAACAAGACTTGAGAACTTATCAAGATTTGTAATAGCCAAGGATCATTCTATCTCCAAGCATATTGGTGGGCTTAATGAATTACATGCATTAAACAACTTGAGCGGTTTCTTGGAAATCGTGAATTTGAGATACGTGAAAAATGTTGCATTTGAATTTAGGGCAGCTGATTTGAGTTCGAAGCAACAACTTCAAATCTTGGCATTATGGTGGAATGAATTTGGAGATGTTGAGGACAATTGCAGTGCAAATGATGTTGCTAATGATGAAATCGGACTGGAAGCACTACGCCCACACCAGAATTTGAAATATTTGTGGGTGTTCTTTTACAGAGGATTGAAGCCTCCTAGCTGGCTTCCATCGCACACTAATTTGGTGTCCATTCGTTTTGTGCATTGCAGAAACATACAATGGCTCCCACCATTAGATCAATTCCCTTATCTTGAAAAGTTAGTTGTTTCCGGTTTAAGTAACTTGGAGCGTATAGATGTTGAAAATGGAGGATCTCCCACATTCTTTCCTTCCCTAACAGATCTTACTGTGGCAAACTGCCCCAATCTGAAGGGATTTATGCTTGTCAATTCACCCACATCATTATCAATGGAAGAGCTGCCCTGCTTTCCTTGTCTTTCTCGTTTGGGAATTGGAGGTTGCCCTAACCTGACTTACCTTCCACTTTTTTCAGAACTTAAACATTTGCAATTGAGGAAAGACGGAATAAAATCCCTGACGGAAGTGTTAGATTTATGTGGCTGATATTTCAAATAATAGTTGTTTAAGATTTTGTTGGTTTAGATTTTTAAGAGATTTGGGATTTTATTTGAAATGGTTTTTGATTTGTTTGTTATTTTGTGATTTTCTGTAGCCTATAAATATAGGCTTGGTTGATGAATAAAATAATCATGTGTGTTTTACAATATTTCTATTTTCTCCTTTTCTCTAAATTCTTAAAATAACAACATGGTATCAGAGCCTTTATCTTAAGGGACCTGATATAAAACAAAAATCATAATGGAAGATCCAGAATTATCTTTCACTAATGTTTCTGTGCCAAGATTCAATGGCCACAATTATCAAGCATGGGCTGTTCAAATGAAAGTTCATCTTGAGGCATTAGATCTTTGGCAAGCTGTAGAAGAAGATTATGAAGTTCCACAATTGCCAGCCAATCCAACGGTGGCACAAATGAAGAATGAAAAGGAGAAAAGGACACGAAAATCAAAAGCCAAAGCTTGTCTTTTCACTGCCGTTTCAAGCACCATATTAACAAAAATCATGAACATGCCTTCGGCAAAAGAAATATGGGAATATCTTGCGAAGGAATACCAAGGAGATGCAAAAACAAAAAATATGCAGATGTTAAACTTGATCAGAGAATTCGAATTGATGAAGATGAAAGAGTCAGAACTGATTTCGGAATATTCCGATAAGCTGGTTAATATTGCTAATAAAGTAAGGTTATTAGGTAAGGATTTTTCCGATGAAAGAATTGTTCAGAAAATTCTGGTTACACTGCCTGAAAAATATGAATCTAAAATTTCATCTTTAGAGGATTCTAAAGATCTGTCAAGTATATCTTTGGCAGAGTTGCTTAATGCTTTGCAGGCTCAAGAACAACGAAGAATGATGAGAAATGAAGAAGTCATTGAAGGTGCTTTTAAGGCCAGTTCATTGTGTCCATGTTGCAAAAAATCGAATCATATACCGAAAAAATGTTGGTGGAGGCCAGACATAAAATGTAGAAAATGTGGAAATATTGGACATATGGAAATAGTATGCAAGCAGAAAAAAGATGAAGCAAAAATGGTCCAAGAAGCACAAGATGATGAATTGTTCTAGGCATTTACAATTATCAGCCAAGGAGGAGTGTTAGATTTATGTGGCTGATATTTCAAATAATAGTTGTTTAAGATTTTGTTGGTTTAGATTTTTAAGAGATTTGGGATTTTATTTGAAATGGTTTTTGATTTGTTTGTTATTTTGTGATTTTCTGTAGCCTATAAATATAGGCTTGGTTGATGAATAAAATAATCATGTGTGTTTTACAATATTTCTATTTTCTCCTTTTCTCTAAATTCTTAAAATAACAACAGGAAGTACTAAAGATGAGGACAACTTCACAGTCACAATCCGCCTCTTCACCTTTATCTACTCTCTCTCAGTTAGAACATCTTACGATCCGCGAAATGGAAGATTTTCCAGATGATGAGTTGCTACAATACCTTCCTTCTCTTCAATCTCTTGAGTTTCGCGATTGCCCGTTCAAAAGTGTGTGTAGTGATGAGAAGGATGATGGTATGCAGTGGCAAAGCCTTAAAGTCCTCCGTGCTGTTTTTTTTACTCGGATGGAAAACTTGGTATCTCTACCGAAGGGGCTTCAATATGTTACTACTCTTTAACGTCTGCAAATAAGAAACTGTGATAGTTTGGCGTGTATACCAGAGTGGATGTGCAACCTCATTGCATTACAAGGTTTGAGTATCTGCTATAGTCCACAACTAGAAGAAAGATGCAAGAACAACATGGCTGAAGATTGGCCTAACATTTGTCACATTCCTAATATTTATATCAAGGGAAAAGAAATTCAGAGGAATAGGTGTTACCTGCTCTGAATGCAATTCTTTCTCACATATTGGCAAAGTAAGCCCTTCTCCTCTTCAATTTCCATCATTTTTTTGAATTAAATATACTCTTGTTGATTCTCATTAATTTTGTGAATTTTTATATGTTGTATACAGTTCATATGGAGATTAATTTACACTAGTAAGTGAAGATCTTGTAATATTTAGCCACTCCTGTGCACATTGCTTCACTTTGGGCTTTTATTTTTCTATGTTCTACTTTATTGCCTTATTTTCATTATTGTTGCTGCATAATGTTTCAGGTAATCTGCAAATGTTTCCTTTAAATGCTTCATTTCAACTTCTTTCTAGAACTATTTCTATTTAGCTTTCGGATATTTTTGGATTTGGATTCATCAATATCTAGCTTGTTTTAGGAATCAAACTTTTCCAAAAGTCCTTCCTTCTCTGCATTTTATTCTTTGTTAAGTTTTTTACTCAGTGTACCATTCACTAATACTAGACTTGTTAGCTCATTGTTTTTTTTCTGCTTTTGTAAAATAACTTCATCTGCTTCTGTATCTTAAAATGATGAGATTATGAATTTTGCAGAGGAATTCTCAAACAAAAGCACAAAATAATGCTCATCTTTGATTGCATCAACGAAGCCCTTATTGAGCATTCATGTCAGCACTTGTCCCTTCTTATAGTCGTGAAGGGACTTAAATAGCAGGGGCTGACGCAGAATGTTGATTAAAGCCCCCTATTCATTAAGCAAATCATAGGGAGGAGATGAGGTCAGCTCTGAATGATCAACTGTTTACCTTTTCTTTTTGTTTCAATTGATAATTCAACATGCCAACTACAAGTTTTATATTTTGATTTATACCTTCATTTTTCAACTCCTTGATAATTTATGCTTCAAATTTGGTTGCAGTTTTTATTTGAAGATGCTGTAGTAAGATCTGCTGCTTGATTAGGCTGGAGGTGAAGCAAAGATGATGGATAACTGCCATGTTCTAATGTAATAGTGGAACAGACTTCCTGCTCTCAGGTTCTATTTACTTCTAGTTTAAACTAAGATGCAACAGATTGTCAACTACTTATTCAATTCCCCTTGTTAACTTTTCATTGAGTTCAGACAGTTGGCACCTGTTCTATACCTTGGGAAAAAAATCAAAAATTTTTGTGCAGAATTCTAGAGTTTCTGTTTTGTCTTGGAAAATTCTAATAAATTTGATTACCATATTATGTTGGTACATTCTATCAGACCTGTGTTATATTCATCAAAAGACAGACACCTTTGATGAGAGATTGTCTGTCCAATGATGAATTGGGGATGTTTTCTTGTTATTTGTGTGCTTTTTTTTTGTTCTCGAATGCATCATTCAGATTATCATGAGTTAGCATGTTGACAACAGATGAGCTAATTTTTTTATTCTTACTTATTCTACAACTCATTTACTGTGTATCTCAAGCATCACTACAATATTGACCACCAGATACACACAGTAGTAATATTCAGTTTGGCTTGGAATATCTTAATTAAAGCTGTAAAGAAGAAAAAACCATTGATTTCTTTATCCAGTTTCTTTCTGTTGTTGATGTGAAACCTTGGTTTAACAGGGGTTGCTGAGGACAAAGGCCACAAATTATGAAGCTGCAATTCATCTTTGCTCATTTCTTTAGCATACTTGCTATAACTTTTGCTGTTGACATTGCTCGAGGGTCCAATTACCTAAGCCCGGGCCAAGAAATTGTAAAAAGAATTTACAGAATCAAATCTACTTGTAGGTTTTCGGGCCTTGTGAATTCTTGTGGAAAGAATTGCTTTGAGAGCTTTTCTTTTAATACATTGGTTATTTGTTTCTTGTGAAGTGTAAACGTTCAAACTCTTTTAGTATAGGAATGTAGATATGTAAACTTTGAATCCTAAGATGGAATATATTCATTTCTATGTGAATTACATTCTTAAAATTAGAATTTTAAATTTTCGTTTTGTCCAAAATCAAAATCTAAAAATTTAATGAGACCATTTAAATTTCACATTACATTTATTATAGAAAGGTGAAGAGGTGAAATCTATAGAAATGAGAGAGACACTTCTAAATAATTTAAGTAATACATGGTTTTATTGCTTGCAATTTTCAACATATGTTTTTTTTATATCGGCAATTTTGTAAAATCGTTTGCATATGGAAATACTATTGATTATATCACTTAACTAGGCATTTTACACATATGCAAATTGAAATAAAATTTGGGATGAGTAATATTAAATCAAAAAGATGATAAGATACTCGATGTTTTCAAAATTAATCAGTTGGCCAATTGTGATTTTCTTAAAAGATCATATGGCTTAGAAGGATGCATTTTGCCAGTTTAAATTGTTAGTAATTTCTTTGATAAATTTGACTTCCGGTTTTGGTGTTTAAATGTTAAATCTATACCTTATATGTTTGTTATCTTTTCGAAATTATGCCATTTTTATATATTAATTGAATTTTAATTTATTTTATATAAAAAAAGTTGAACTTTAATTTTTAGAGAATTCATTATTATATTTAATTTAATTATTTTTGTAAGATATATTTAATTGAATCTATATATATTTTGTAAAGCTATAACCATAACAATGATGTGTCATTTTCTTAAATTTTATCAAATTAATTTTATATTAATTTTTTCTTTTCTTTTTCTAGCTATTTACCCACATTTTATAATCCCTAAACTCTCTATAGAAATTTATATATCTATTTTATCTATAAATTAATAACTCTTTTTTGAATTAACTTTAATTTTTTTCATATTTTATCCAATTTGATTGATATTAGTCGATTTGTTTTACAGTAATTTGGTGTGTAAAAAGAACAATTTTTTATTCAATCATTTACTCGCTTCCTGCAATATATTGTTTTTCATTTTTTTCTAATTTAGGGATTGCTCCCATTTTTATTTTGTTTTCTTTTCTTCAAATTTTTGTAATTTACTTTATGTTTGTTTTGGTATGCTAACTTTTTTTTTTTTTGAATTATTTTTGGTGTTAGTGTGATATAATTATAAATCGGATTTTAGAGTTTGTTACGTTTGATCACAAGCAGAGAATGTGTTACTTTTTCCAATTTTCTCCATTATGTAATAATTGGTTGATTTTTGTTTTTCCCACTTGACTAACATTTTATATCTATATACAGGGGCGAAACTATAATGGGGCCCAAGATAGCTTTGGTCCCTACAGAATTTTCTATTCCTATGAAGTACTATAATGTAATTTTATATTTTGTTTCTAGGTAATTAGTATTTTGGCCCCTATCATTTGTCAGAGAAGAATATAATTATTTTATACTTATATTATACAACAAATTATTAATTGCGTATTTTACTTGAGTTAAGTTTTAGTTGCCCCTAAAGACATCAAACAAAATTAGAATTATTTCTATATTTTACATTATTAGTACTTTGTTTTTTTTTTTTTTTGGCACAGCAAGTTAATTATTTGCACAAATATTTTCAATAAGCGGTTAATTCAACTCTTGAACTTCGCCTAAGCCATTGAGTTAAAAAAAAAAAAAAAAACACATGGATATCAAGTTCATCTCTAAAAAATTACATAAAAAAAGCTTGATATATCATGACCCCCAGAACTTGTCCTAAACATCACAAGTGCTCCCCTGAACTTTGTGTTTGTCCAGTTAGCCCGCTAAACTTTGAAAAAGTGATCCAGTTTATTCCTTTGCTGCCACATGTTAATCATTTATTGGTTGTTTCACGTTTGATTTTTCAAAGCGCGTGTGTCACAAACACTGGTTAAGTGGGATCTAGGAGGCAAATTGGGTCGGTTTATCAAATTACAAGGGGTTAATTGGATACTTTGTAAGTTCGGGAGACAGTTGACTTTGTAGGCCAAGTTTAGGAGAATCCAGATGTATATAAATACAAAACAAATAATAGTAGCCATGGATATTAAATTTCACAGAAAATGCAAACAGAGGTGAGCCAACCGCAAATCCTCCAAAGCCAAAAAAAAAAAGAATTAATTAACGTACATGAGAAAAGAATTTGAAAATTAGCTAACCATGAGAAAAGAACTGCAATTAGTTATATTAAAATTTGAACAACAGTAGGTTAATTCATTTTCAGCTAACCCTTCTTTGTTTTAAAAAAAAAAAAAGGAAAAAAAGATACATTATCATATTTACCTATTTGATCTACCCAAATCGGTGAAAAACTGCAAAGGAGAGGATATAGCTTTAGGTTGAAAAAAAAATGGGAAAATAATTGTTAAAAATAATTTAGAAAAAGTAGAGTTTACTTGAATCCAATACCCATGTTTGATTTCCTATTCAAGTATTGTCTTTATTACTTTTTGTATTCGAGCCAGTCTTGCTCTTCATTGTGCCACGTCAGGTAAACTTCACGGGGTCGGGCTCGGATCGGATACGCAAAAACACCTAATCTACTGGTATCTCTGGTTTCATCATTATACATTTGGGCCTCAGTGGCGGGAGATGTAAGAGATCAAAGCCCATAAGGAGGCCCTGAATTCATCATGGGCTTCAACATGAATATACAGCCCATATTTGCTGCATAAGAAATTACATTTACGAGACGAACTGTCCATTTAGAATTTGGGCTTTTTTTTTAAAAAAAAAAAAAGTATAGTCCAGAATATTAAAGAAGAAGTCGATCACCAATCTTGTGTTAAATATTTCTAAAATTGTATTCCATTGTAGCATCGTTTCACAGCAATGAAGAAATGGGACATTGAATCAAATAATTAATGACATCTCTATAAACCTTATTATCTTGTTTAGCACATAATTAGAAAACATGGATTCCGTAGTTTTATCAAAACCTACACCCAACTTCAAAACTTTAATCTTAGAGATATAGTTTTTTTATGGATTTTAGAAATATAGTAAGAACTATCATCTAAGTATTTTGAGCTAAAATTTATTGTATTGTTAATTTCTAATACTGTCATCTCATCCTGATATTAAGGATTCCAACTTCTTGATACTTCACGACCTTGAGCATGGCATGGGATGTTGGCAAATTCTGTTGACCATTAGTTCATCTCTGTTGTGTAATTTATGATGCTTTTGAGCTTCTTCTTCCTAGACGTATGATACACGCGTAAATACATACATTCTCATAAACACATTCATCCTGGTATATCTTTTCGTTCACAATATCATTAGCGTTCTGGATGGGCTCTTGCTGCATACTCAACTTTATCAGCAGATTTGCCATTTGGCTTGCAGTAAACTTGGTGCCACTTTTACTAGGATCTCACCTTTTGGTATACATGATAATTATATGCAGCTTTATGCTACTGGGTTGACACCATACATAAGGAAGGCACTCAGTTTCATACTTATTTCCTGGATGTATGCATACTACTGTTTCGAGTGGGTGAAAATGTGAGTCTGCTAAATACATATTCCTATATCAAGTCTATTAACATGAGCAACATTGTTTTCTTGGTTCGCTTTGCAGGAAGCCCTTGTGTTCTGGCTACTTTCTTTTCTCTTTTAAGCTATTGTGTTCTGGCTTGTACCACTGGTACATATTTTATTTCCTTTTGTGCTAGATGAGCTATTTGTCTCCTTTAAGCTGTTTACTTGGGGCTACTTTCTTTTCTCTTTTAAGCTATTTGTCTTAAAATTGCTGGTCACTTTGCAATCATAACGCATAGAATTCCTCATGCTGTAAATAATCGATCTGATTTAATATTCTCAAGTAGCAACACCATTAACTCCCTTGCTTCAACAATATAATGACGAATTTGAAGTATTCATCTTATATTCAACTATGTAATGATATGAGAATTGTTCATTGTAGTTTTAGTCACCAGATAGATGTAGTGATAATTATGTTTGACTTGTAAAAGAATGTGGTTAAGGGTCAGATCAGAGTAAAATGACCAGGCTGTAGATGCTTTTGTGTGTTTAAATTTCTTGTCTACTGAATGTGGTATCTCAATGCTATCACGTGCGATTTGTCTGTTTTCATGTCGAAAAGACTCATCTCATAGCCTGGCTTGGAATCTCAAAAAATGACTGGAGAAAGCAGAAGTGAGGATCGAAAAATGTCTGCTAATTTCTATAAGGCAGTATCGTATCAGGTTTGGAATTGGATTTAGTGGTTCAATGCTTTTTCGTAAAATACATTGATGCCAATCTCATTTGTCATTGTTCTCTTTTGAGATTTTCATTTTTGTGGAACAATCTATAATTATGTATGCTCGACAACGTAGTGCAAAAGATCGTGTATTGTTGTGGGATGTGGCTAGCAACATTAGAGACCACAGCCGTCTTCAAACCAATCAACGCAATCCATCTTCATTTTACGAAATAACTATGAAATTTGAAGCATACGTACATATCAGTTTGAGATCATTTCAGCGCAATGCCTTCAAAGGTTGAGCAAATTTCATTTCCAAATTGGATTCGGAACTTCTGCACCTTTGCAACAGATGACAGCATTTCAGGCAGGTACGTTTAATAAAATCTGTAGAGAAAAACCATTCATTTCTTCGTATAATTTCTTTTTGTTGTTGCTGTTGAAGTTTGGTTTAACTGATGAGGCTGAGGACATAATTCCACAATACTGAAGCCCACAAATGGTAAGGCTGCAAATCAACTTCATTCATTTCTTTTGCATCAGTGAATTAAATTAAAGACTTCACAGTTACACTTGGACCTCCTCTATGTACTCATATTCAGTTATTTGGTCATGGGAACCCCATGGAAATGGTACTAAATATTCGTTTACATTGCTCTAAGGGTCCAATTACCTGAGCCGGAGTCAAGAAATTTCAAGAACAGTTTTTGAGTCAAAACTAGTTGTAGGTTTTCGAGGTTTTGTTGCTTGTGGTTCTTGCAAAGCCGAGTATTCAGGAGTCAAATGTTGTCATAGTGTTTCAAATTAAAGAAGAGTAATCATATAGCTCTACTTTTTGGTCATTCTTGTTATATTATTCTAAAGAAAAAGAAAACATAAAACAGGATTTGCTTGCCGACTCAAATTTCTATATATATATATATATATATATATATATATATATATATATATATGACTGAATATGTTGAAGAGATTTCTGTATATCATTTTAAAATCAATAACAAAAGTAATAATTTTAAAAAAAATATCTTCATTTAACTTATGAATAATATTTGAACATTTATCAGAAAGCAAAAATTAATTAAGATCAAAATGACATCATTTTACATTCCTACAAGTAATTTATATTAAAAAAAAAAAAAAAGCATCCTAAAGCTTTCTAAGCATTTCACTTTCATGCATTAAAATTTTTAAGATATTGAGTGATCGATCATATATATTCGAAGATGTTGAATCATAATTCAATTATGAATTGTACATATTAAACATTTTTATTAATAAGATAGTTTATTCTTAGCATTAAACTCGGTTTAAAGAATAAAATATATTTACTTCGAATCGTTAAAATGCAATTACATATACACCCAAAGTTAGATTTCCTAACAAGTCTGTAGGATTTGTGTAGTTTGCAGCATAAATTTGCACCCAAATTTCCTATCTAGATTGTAATTGGACATGTTTAGAAATTAACACATCATTAGAATGTAATTAGTATTGCATCTTAGAATAATGGTAATGGGCTAAAACATCTTCTTAAGACCACATCCACCATGCAATAGCTATTCCACTTCGGAAAAATTGTAGAATACTTCCGGTGTATGGTACCTCCATAAGATATATTATCAAAAAGGGTTGTTGCTTTCCTTTTTATGGTATAATAAAGAAATATAAGTTACATTTTATAACTATGAGAATATATACTTCGGGAGTATTCTAAAATTTTTCTCAACTTCATCTTATGTTGCTATCCACTTGTAAGGACTCAATTTTTTTTTTTTTTTTAATTCCAAATATGTAATATTGAATTCTTTAAAATTTAAACAGTAAACAAGTAATTGATAATTTTTGTGGTATTAATAACAATGTTCACATAAGAAAAAAAATACTATTAAATGAATTAAGCAATCACGATTAGTTTAAGTAGTAAGGGCAAATTGTAAAGATTTTAAGTTGTTTAAACTAGAGATCCTGGAATTGGCATGTTAGTGATTCTAATACAATTTAATTGGTAAAAGGATAAGCTAAAAGGTCTCAATCTCAAACCGAATGAATTAAAAAAAAAAAATGTCAATATGTCACTTCCACAAGCCAACAGTACCCTCTATATATCTATTAACTATGGAGAGAAAATTCTAAGAATTATCTCCCCACAGCCAAAAATCTATCACTTTTAACTCAATTTGTTGTAATTCATCCATCCAGCTTACTGCAAGACTCTGGTCTCATCCATGAAAATGATCATTGTAGTTCGTTTACAGTTTACATCACCCCCAACAATGGAAATATGAAAGAAAAAATCTGATAAAGAATCAACATGAGTCCATTAAAAAAAATCAATAATCATAACAGTCTACTAATGAAGAATACATATGAAATCCGTCGAAAAAATCCAACAAACCCAAGCAAATTCTAAAAAAAATTTCAAAAAAAACCTAATTGCGTACGCAAAAAAAAGTAACAAAAAAACTCTTATCCTAAATCTAGAGATAGACACCTGCTCGGATTTTTATTATTAAATTAGAAGTTCACACCTTTAATTTATCTCAAAAAATAAAAAGAAAAGAGTAAGTAAAAATTATTCTTATCTTAAATAAAGGAGGGGATATTTTGAAAATAAACAAATATAAACTGAATTTTATAATTATAGCAAATACAAACTTAATTTTATTTGAATTCAATTCAATATCGTAATTCATAGATTTCTTACTAACAAAAAAATAAATAAAAAAATATATTACCGTACCAACTACCGAGAACATGAGGGACAAAAACAAAAAGGTGTATTACTGTGGAGTACGAATGTGGGTGACATCTGTATGCCAATTGTTATCTATATAATATTGTGCCGGCGGTTTGTTTTTTTCCCCTACCTAAGGATGGAATCAACTGCTTCAATTGGCTTGTTGTTGGTCAACTCTTTTGGCTTCCTCGCTGCAAATTCATATTTGATCTACTTCCATTTTCTAAACTCTGACCTTTTCTCTGTTCTATCCTCTCTTTCTGTTCAGACCACCTCTTTCTTTCCCTACCCTGAGGAATGGCTGAAGCAGTCCTTTCCAACATTGCTTCTGACCTCATTTTGAAGTTGGGTTCTGCGGTCCTGGGCCAGATCGGGGTGTGGTGGGGTGTCAATGATGAGCTTGAAAAATTGAAGAGAACTATCTCCTCAATCGAGTCTGTGCTTCTTCATGCAGAGGAGCAGTCCATGGAGAATCCTCAAGTCAAAAATTGGCTTGGAATGCTCAGTGAAGCCTTGTATGATGCTGATGACTTGCTCGATGAGTTTTCAACTGAGGCCTTGCGGCAGCAAGTTATGGATGGTCGTAAAATTGTGAAAAAGGCGCGTCTTTTCTTCTCAAGTTCCAACCCGATCGCTTTTGGTCTCAAAATGGGTCATGATGTTAAGGCCCTTAGAGAGCGATTAGATGAAATTGCTGCTGAAAAGAACAAGTTCCATTTGGAGGATCGTTCTGGCGTGGGGAGGGTTTTTGTAGCTAGGGGTAGGGATCAAACTCACTCCTCTCCACCTCAAGTTGTTATTGGTAGAGAGGATGATAAGGAGGAAATTGTAGAGCTTTTACTCTCTTCTGATTATGTAGAGAATGTGTCTGTTGTTTCCATTGTTGGATTTGGAGGTTTGGGCAAGACTACTCTTGCTCAACTGGTATACAACGATGACAGGGTCAGAAACCATTTCGAGCTGAAGATGTGGGTTTGTGTGTCCGATGATTTTGATTTGAAGTTGCTGGTGAAAAATGTTTTAGAATCTGCAACTGGAAAAAAACCGAAAGTTGATGCGATGGATCCATTAAAAAATCACCTCCATGAAAAGATTAATGGGAGAAAGTATCTGCTTGTGTTGGACGATGTGTGGAATGAGGATGTGAATAAATGGTTAAGCTTTAAAGACTTGTTAGCTGGTGGTGCCAGAGGAAGTAAAATTGTAATTACTACGCGACTTAGAATGGTCGCAGAGATGAGTCGGCCTATCTCTATACACGAGCTAAGAGGCCTGTCTGAAAATGAGTCCTGGTCATTGTTCAAACAGGTGGCGTTCAAAGAGGGGCAAGCACCGAATCCCAACTATGAAGCTTTAGGAAGGGAAATTGTAGCAAAGTGTTGTGGAGTTCCTTTAGCCATAAAGACAATAGGGGGTATGCTGTATTTTCAAGATTTGGAGTCTCAATGGGTATTGTTGAATGACAAAGAGCTCTCGAAGATAGATCTGTACAAGAATAATATTTTACCAATTCTTAAGTTGAGTTACAACCATCTTCCTTCCCATTATAAGCATTGCTTTGCTTACTGTAGCTTATATCCGAAAGACTGTTGCATTCTTGTGGAAGAATTGATACAACATTGGAGGGCACAAGGGTATCTCACGTCAACAGATCCAAATGAGTGTCTTCGAGAAGTAGGCCTTGGATATATCATGGATCTTTCTCGGATGTCTTTCTTCCAAGATATTGGAAGGGATAAGTTTGGTAATATTACAGAATTCAGATTGCATGATTTAATGCACGATCTGGCCGTTTTTGTTGCCGGGGACAATTTCTCGGCGGTACATTCTGGAATGACAAGTATTAAAGACAAAACTCGGCACGTGTCATTTCAGGTTCGCCAAGACTCTTTTTCGCAAGATGTGTCTTCCTTATTGCAAGCAAAAAAGACACGAACGCTATTACCAATGCTAGCATTTGATGGGATTCGCATCGAAAAAGAAGAACTTGATGTCTTGTTTTGTAATTTGAGATGTTTGAGGGTGCTGAATTTAGAAGAGTTGGGAGTTAATTCACTCCCAAGTTCTATTTATAAATTGAAGCATCTAAGGTATCTTAGTCTTTCGATGAGTAATATCAAGGAACTTCCAGATTCAATCACCGATCTGCAGAACTTACAAGTGTTGGGTTTATATTACTGTAAACAACTCATGCAACTGCCGAAGAATATCACAAAGTTAGTCAACCTTAGGGATCTTGACAATGAAGACTGTGATGTGTTGACTCATATGCCCAGGGGTATTGGACAACTGACAAGACTTGAGAAATTATCAAGATTTGTAATAGCCGAGGATCATTCTATCTCCAACCATATTGGTGGGCTTGATGAATTACATGCATTAAACAACTTGAGAGGTTCCTTGGAAATCAAGAATTTGAGATACGTGAACAATGTTGCATTTGAATTTGGGGCAGCTGATTTGAGTTCGAAGCAACAACTTCAAGGATTGATATTACGGTGGAATGAATTTGGAGATGTAGAGGATAATTGCAGTGCAAATGAATTTGGAGATGTAGACGATAATTGCAGTGCAAATGATGTTGCTAATGATGAAATGGGACTGGAAGCACTACGCCCACACCAAAATTTGAAAGATTTGTCGGTGTACATTTACAGAGGATCGAAGCCTCCTAGCTGGCTTCCATCGCTCACTAATTTGGTGTCCATTCGTTTTGAGGAGTGCAGAAACATACAATGGCTCCCACCATTTGATCAACTCCCTTATCTTAAAGAGTTATTTGTTTCCGGCTTACGTAACTTGGAGCGTATAGATGTTGAAAATGGAGGATCTTCCTCATTCTTTCCTTCGCTAATAGATCTTAATCTGACAAACTGCCCCAATCTGAAGGGATTTATGCTTGCCAATTCACCCTCATCATTATCAATGGAAGAGCTGCCCTGCTTTCCTTGTCTTTCTCAGTTGGAAATTGGAGATTGCCCTAACCTGACTTACCTGCCACTTTTTCCGAAGCTTAAAAAACTGATGTTGAGGGAAGAAGTAATAAAATCCCTGATGGAAGTGCTGAAGATGAGGACAACTTCAGCAGCACGATCCACCTCTTCACCTTTCTTTACTCTCTCTCAGTTACAACATCTTGAAATCTCTTTTATGGAAGATTCTCAAGGGGATGGGTTGCTACAATACCTTCCTTCTCTAAGTTCTCTTCAACATCTTGAGTTTGATTCATGCCCATGTACAAGTCTGTGTAGTGATGACATGGAAGATGGCATGCAGTGGCAAAGCCTTAGAGTCCTCCAATCTGTTAAATTTGGTTGTATGCAAAACTTGGTTTCTCTACCAAGGGGGCTTCAATATGTTACCGCTCTTCAACGTCTGTATATCAATGACTGTCCTAGTTTGGCGTGTATACCAGAGTGGATGGGCAACCTCATTGCATTACAACATTTGGATATTCATAGGAGTCCACAACTATCAGAAAGATGCAAGAACAACACGGCTGAGGATTGGCCTAAAATTTCTCACATTCCTAATATTTTTATTAACAGAGAGCAAATTCAGAGGAATGGGTGTTACCTGCTCTGACTGCAATTCTTTCTCACATATTGGCAAAGTAAGCCCTTCTTCTCTTCAATTTTCATCATTTTTTTGAATTAAATATACTCTTGTTGATTCTCATTAATTTATGAATTTTTATATGTTGTATACGGTTCATAGGGAGATTAATTTACACTAGTAAACGAATAAATTCTTGTAATATTTAGCCACTCCTGTGCACATTGCTTCCTGGGCTTTTATTTTTCTATGTTCTACTTTATTGCCTTATTTTCATTATTGTTGCTGCATAATGTTTCAGGTAATCTGCAAATGTTTCCTTCAAATGCTTCATTTCAACTTCTTTCAAGAACTAATTCTATTTAGCTTTCGGATATTTGGATTTATCAATATCTAGCTTGTTTTAGGAATCAACCATTTCCAAAAGTCCTTCCTTCTCTGCATTTTATTCTTCGTTAAGTTTTTCTATTCAATGTACCATTCACTGATACTAGACTTGTTAGCTCATTGTTTGTTTTTTTTTTTTTTCTACTTCTGTAAAATGACTTCATCTGTTTTTGTATCTTAAAATGATGAGATTATGAATTTTGCAGAGGAATTCTCAAACAAATGCACAAACTAATGCTCATCTTTGATTGCATCAACGAAGGCCTTATTGAGCATTCATGTCAGCACTGGTCCCTTCTTACAGTCGTGAAGGGACTTAAACAGAATGTTGATTAAAGCCCCGTATTCGTTATGCAAATCCCAGGGAGGTGATAAGGTCAGCTTTGAATGATCAACTGTTTACCTTTTCTTTTTGTTTCAATTGACAATTCAACATGCCAACTACAAGTTTTATATTTTGATTTATACCTTCATTTTTCAACTCCTTGATAATTTATGCTTCAAATTTGGTTGCAGTTTTTATTTGGAGATGCTGTAGTAAAATCTGCTGCTTGATTAGGTTGGAGGTGAAGCAAAGATGGTGGATAACTGCCATGTTCTAATATAATACTGGAACAAACTTCCTCCTCTCAGGTTCTATTTACTTCTAGTTTAAACTAAGATGCAACAAATTGTCAACTACTTATTCAATTCCCCTTGTTAACTTTCATTGTTAACAAATAACTTGGGAAAAAAAATCAAAATTTTTTGCACAGAATTCTAGAGTTTCTGTTTTTTCTTGTCAAATTCTAATAAATTTGACTACCATATCAAACAATTTAAGAGAAAATTAAGTTGGTACATTCTGTTATCTCAGACTAGTGTTATATTCGTCAAAAGACACTGTTGCTGAGAGATTGTCTGTCTGACGATGAATTGGCGTGCATAGGCTTCTGTTTTCTTGTTGTTTGTGTGCTTTTTTTTTTTTTGTTCTCAAATGCATCATTTGCATGAGCAGATCGTTAAAATGAGTTAACATGGTGATTCTTCTTGTATTTTGAAAGCATCATTCTTGCTTATTCTACAACTCATTTACTGTGTATCTCAAGCTTCAGTACAGTATTGATCACCAGATTGACATAGTAGTAATATTCAGTTTGGTTTGGAAAAGGATGTTGTGCTGATCTGATTAATGACAATGCTGACATATGCTTAAGAGTTTGTCCTAATTATCAATGTGAAATAATTGCCTGAATAGAGATGATTGCTCATTTATCCAATTTATAATTGGTTTTTTAATGAAAGCTGTAAAGAAGAAAAAAACCATTCATTTCTTTATCCAGTTTCTTTCTGTTATTGATGTGAAAGCTTGGTTTAACAGGTGATGCTGAGGACAAAATTCTACAATGGTAAAAGGCCACAAATTATGAAGCTGCAAATCATCTCCACCCATTTCTTTAGCATACTTGCTACAACTTTTGCATCAGTACCCGTTGACATTGCTCGAGGGTCCAATTACCTAATTCTGGGCCAGAAATTATAAAACATTTACAGAATCAAATCTAGTTGTAGGTTTTCGAGCCCGGTCAGTTCTTGTGAAAAGAATTGCTTCGAGAGCTTTTCTTCTAATACATTGGTTAGTTGTTTATTGCCAAAGTTCAAACTCTTTTAGAATAGGAATGTAGATAAGTAAACTTTGAATCCTAAAATTGAATATAGTCATTTCTATGTGATTAAGTTAAATTGAATCCCTCTTCTTTTTGTTTCTTCAAATTGCTTAGAGTCTGATCACATAATCTGAACAATAATGTCTGGTCTAATGGTCTAATATTAATTTTGACGAACAATAAATTTCTATATATCCTGTTAGGCAACATAGTGCGGAAGATCGTGGATTGCTGCGGGCTGTGGCTAGCAACATTGGAGCTCGTGGTGGTCTTCAAACCAATCTGATAATAAGGCATTCTGTTACCTCTATGTTCTTCAATTTCTTATGAACAGGTAACAGTGCAAACTGGATTATCAAATTTGAATCAGACATTTTGGTTTTGGATCATTTCAGGACAATGCCTCAAAGAATTTCAGCAATATCAACTTCAAACCGGATTTTGAGCTTCTACAATGTTGCAACAGAAACAGCACCTCAGGAAGGTAACATATGAAGATCAATGCCAGAGCAAAATTCTGGTATAACTTAATCATAGTGGTTGAGAGTTTTTTCTGATTAACAGATGATTGCTCATTTATCCAATTTTTTATTGGTATTTCAATTGAAGCTGTAAAGAACAAAAACCATAAACATATTTATCGAATTTCTTTCTTTTGTTGATGTGAAAGCTTGGCTTAACAGGTGATGCTGAGTACAAAGTTCTACAATGGTGAAAGGCCACAAATTATGAGGCTGCAAATCATCTTCACTCATTTCTTTAGCATACTTGCTATAACTTATGCATAAGTTAATGAAATCAAAGACTTCTCAGTTCCACCTCCGCCTCTATGTATTGTACATCTGTTGCCTTTGCTCGAGGGTCCGCTTACCTGATCGCAAGCAAAGAAATTTCAAGAAGAATTACATAATCAAATCTAGTTGGTTTTTGAGGCTTTTGAGTTCTTGTGAAAAGAAATGCTTTGAGAGCTTGTCTTATAATAAAATTGTTAGTTGTTTATTGTAAACGTTCAAACTCTTTTAGAATAGGAATTTACTGGTCCAATGCTCTCATATCCAATACATTTGCCAATCTCATTTTTATGTTCTCTTTTGAGCATTATGGCATACTATAATGCAGAAGATCCATGCTGTGGGCTTTGGCTAGAAAAATTGGGGATGCTAGTCTCCAAATCAATCTGGTATAATGGCAATCCATTACCTTTATGTTCTTTTTTTTTTTTTTTAAATCAACAGACAGCTTTTCGAAAAATTGATTATGAAATCTGAAACAGGGATTGGTTTTAGATAATTTCATGGGAATGCCTCAAAAGGTTCAGAAATTTCACTTCAAATTGGATTCTGAGCTTCTGAAATGTTGCTATGGTCAAAAGTATTTCAGGCAGGAAATATTTGAAGATCAATGCCAATTTATGTATAACCTTCTCATAGTGATTAAGAATTTGTACTGATTTAAAATATGAATATTGCCTCAGATACTCGGTGTCAATGTCTCAATCTTATGAGAAAGGGAGCAGATGAGATATTGGAGAGAGCTTCAGGACTCCAAACTACAAGCAACAGAAAATGTTCCGGCCACAAATGATGAGGCTGCATATCATCTTCACACATATTACTTTGCATCAATGAATTTGGCTTCTTTACCAAAGTGGATGGGCAGCCTCATTGAATTAGTACGTTTAATTATCACTGATACTCCCCAACTGTTAGAAAGATGCAAGAACTACACAGCTGAGGATTGGCCTAAGATTTCTCACATTCCTAATGTTTCTGTACTATCAAAGTATTCAGAAGAATGGCTGCTCCCTGAGCTGATTGCAATTCTTTCTCACATTGTGGCAGAGTATGTTCTTCTCTTCTTCAATCTCCATGCTTTTTGAATCAAATATACTCATGTTGATTGTTTCATTAAATTATGTACTTGTGGATTGTTACATGTCTGTGTGGATTTTGTATATGATTCATATCTATTGGGATTAATTTATACCTGTTAGCTGGGATAATTGTGTAGTTTTGTAACATTTAGCTCTCCCAAGCACGTTTCTTAACTTTGTAAATTTCTGTGTTCTTCATTTCCATTTTTTCATTGTTCTTGCTCCATAATTGATCAAAAGATGTTTCGGGTTCATGCAAATGTTATTTTGTCTAATTTTTCAATTAAGAATTATTTCTATTTAGCTTTCGGATATTTGGATTTGGATTCGTCATGCTTTTTGGAGTCAACCACTTCCACCGAAATTCTTCTTTATCTGCATATCACTCTTTCTTAAGTTTTCCACTCATTGTACCAATCACTAATATCAGCCTTGTTTGCTCTTGTTATTTTATCTGTAAAATAACTTCATTTGTTTTTGCATCTCATAATGCTGTTTAAAAAATAATAATAATAATAATTTTGCAGAGGTTATGAAGCACCCCTGAAATGCACAAACTAATGCTCATCCTTGATGCCTCAACAAAGGCCATGTCGATATCTTTCATGTCAGCCCTTCTCCCATGCAGTCATGAAGGGACTTGAACAGCATGGGCTGACACAAAATATGTGACTAAAACCCCTTGTTGTACAAATCAGAGGGAGTTGACAAGGTCAGTTCTGAATCAACTGTTTGTTTCTCTTATGACTTTTTTTCTTCGTATTAGTATTCAATATGCCAAATACTTGTCTTCCTTTTTCAATATATAGCTTCATTTTTTCTTATCTTATGGATATTTTATGCTTGAACTTTGGTTCTAGTTTTTGTTAGAAGGTTCTGTAGTAAAATTTGCTGCTTGTGTAGGTTGGACGAGAACCACAACCATGGTGGATGACTGTCTTGCTCAAATATAATACTGGGATAGCCTTACAGCATGTATATCTATACGAGGCCGTCTTGATAGAGTCTTAGTATGGCTTAGCACTACGCATTGTCTGATATATTATACTTGCAGTTGGCCCTGCTACTCCTCTTTTCAGGTTCTGTTTAGTTTCTAAATTTTGCATTTAGAATTATCCTTTTACTATTTTGAGCTACAATCTGCCTTGTAAATTCTAATACTGGCGTCTCATGCTGATGTCAGGTATCCCAACTTCTCGTTACTTCACAGCCTGCAGAAGCATGGCATGGAATGCAAGCCTATATAGGTTAGCAAACAAATGGAAAATGTCAGCTGCTGGTGCCTTATATTGTCAAATGCATCAACCAAAGTATCAGTCTGTTGACTATCAGTTCACGTTTGCTGTGTAATTTTCCTGCAGAGTTTTGAGTGTACTCTCTTCTTCTTTTGAGCTTCTTATTACTGGAAAATTCTTTCTTATTCTCATTATATTTTTGCACAGAAAATAAATAGTTCATAGACCTGTAACTACTGCCTGATCAATATGTCTTGCTAGGCTGCTGCTGATAAAGGGTGCATGACAAGAGGTGTAATACATCTTTGAATACATACATTCTCATAAACACATTCATTCCAGTATTCTATTTGTTCATAATATCAGTTTGAGCTCTTGCTGCAAACTCAACTTTACCAGCAAATTTGCCTTTTGGCTGGCAATGAACTTGGTGCCACTTTACTGCAAAATATGTTTTTAATACATACATCAAGTAAATTTACATTTTTTTAATACAGAGTATATAGTTAATTTATTCAATTTATCATGGTAATTATTCAATATAATATAATATTGAATATAAAAATGACAGATTAGGTTACCTTTATGGTTGTAAAATTTAGTTATTCAATACATAAATAATTACTTTTCATCATAATCCTTCATTTCCGGAATGAATGGATGGTATTAATCCTATTTATAGAAACTTAAGAGAATTAAGGAAAAAGAAAAACTTGGATAAAATTTGTCATTTAAAATGTATTATTGCTTTAATATCTAAACATAACCATAGTAGTAAAAAAGAAATACCATCAAAGTTTCAAATCTGTTATGGCTTGTTAATGTTTCCATTTCAAGGTAAGAATTAATTACTCCATTCTTTTTTTTTTTTTTTTGTTACATAATTACTCCATTCCTAATCATTTGATTTATGTTAAATTTTGAAGAATGTATTTTCAATAAAAAAAAAAGTATTTTTTTTTTCTTAAAATTAAATGGCATATTTCATTTCTATTATTTTATCTGCCTCAAAATCTTCTTTTGGTATATTTAACTGTTGAAAATATCACATCTACATTTATATATATTTATATATATATTTAATATAAAGGAATAGACATTTAGGTCACGTGTCGTTTTCTCATTTTTTAATCATATTTTTATTGGATATTTTTTTTTCCACATAATGATAATTTAGATGTAATTCTGAACATAACAGAATTATATTCGGTTACAAATTTATAATCTTATAACTGAAAGTATGTCCATTCATAACCAATTTTATGTAAAATAATAGTTTTCTGATAGTCTATTTTTGAGAAAAAAAAACAAGGGGTGTTTAGATAATTCCACAAGCCTCAAATAATTGAGGCTGTGCAAGCGGCAGCCTTAAGGCTGCACCCGGTGTCAATTTTCGACATTTAGCATTATCTTCTTTCATCATTTTTAGTAGTTGAAATTGCAACTTGCTAGTCATCTTCACACGAAATTCATATCTGCTCCTTCCATTTGTTAATTTGCGGCCCAAGTTCCCACCTTTTGCTGTTCTACTTCTCTCTATCTTCCTCTTCTAACACTATCCTATCCTCCTTTTGTTTTAGATCGCTCCTGTTTCCTCTTTCACCCTTGATAATGGCTGAATCAGTCCTTTCCGACATCGCTGTTGGTCTTATTTCAAAGTTGGGGTCTTCGGTCCTGGAGGAGATAGGGCTGTGGTGGGGTGTCACAGATGAGCTTGACAAACTCAAGAGAACTGTTTCCACTATCGAGGCTGTGCTTCTTCATGCGGAGGAGCAGTGCATGGAGAATCCTCAAGTGAAAAGTTGGCTTGGAATGCTCAGTGAAGCCATGTATGATGCTGATGACTTGCTGGATGAGTTTTCTACTGAAGCCTTGCGTCAACAAGTTGTGGGTGGTCCTAAAATGGTAGAAACGGTGCGTCTTTTCTTCTCTAGTTCAACCCAGTTTGCTTTTGGTCTTAAAATGGGTCACAAGGTTAAGGCCCTCAGAGAGCGATTAGATGAAATTGCTGCAAATAGAAGGTTTCATTTAGAGGAGCGTTCTAATGTGGGGAGGGGTTTTGGAGCTATGGGCAGGGACCAAACTCACTCCTCTCCACCTCAAGTCGTTGTTGGTAGAGAGCATGATAAGGAGGCAATTCTGGAGCTTTTACTCTCTCCTGATTATGAAGAGAATGTGTCAGTTGTCCCCATTGTTGGAATTGGAGGTTTGGGTAAGACTACCCTTGCTCAACTGGTATTCAATGATGACAGAGTAGAAAACCATTTCGAGTTGAAGATGTGGGTTTGCGTGTCTGATGATTTTGATGTGCTATTACTGGTGAAAAAAGTTTTAGAATCTGCGACAGGACAGCCCCCTCAAAACACGCAGATGGATCAATTAAAAAATCTCCTTCATGAAAAGATTAATGGGAGAAGGTATATGCTTGTGTTGGATGATGTGTGGAATGAGGATGTCAATAAATGGTCCTGCTTTAAAGACTTGTTAGCAGATGGTGGGAGAGGAAGTAAAATTGTGATTACTACAAGACTTAGAAACGTTGCAGAGATGAGTCGGCCTATTTTTATACATAATATAAGAGGTCTGTCTGAATGTGATGCTTGGTCATTGTTCAAACAGGTGGCGTTCAAGCGGGGGCAAGTACCAAGTCCATGCCATGAAGCTATAGGGAAGGAAATTGTAGGAAAGTGTTGTGGAGTTCCTTTGGCCATAAAAACAATAGGAGGTCTGCTTTATTTTAAAGATTTGGAGTCTGAATGGCTATTGTTCAAGAATGAAGAACTCTCGAAGATAGATGTGTACAAGAATGACATTTTACCAATTCTGAAGTTGAGTTACAATCATCTTCCTTCCCATTATAAGCATTGTTTTGCCTGTTGTAGCTTATATCCAAAAGACTTTAAGATTCAAGTAGAAGAACTGATATATCTTTGGAAGGCACAAGGGTATCTAAAGTCCACATATTCAAATGAGTGTCTTCAAGATGTCGGCTTTCGGTATTTTATGGATCTTTTCCGGTTGTCGTTCTTTCAAGATGAGAGAAAGGATGATTTTGGTAATATTATATATTGCAAAATGCATGATTTAATGCATGATCTGGCCATTTCAGTTGCCGGGGTCAATTTCTCTACATCACTTTCTAGAATGACAAGTATTGAAGACAAAACTCAGCACATGTCATTTCCGGTTGAGCAGAACTCTATGTCACACGATTTTTCTTCCTTGTTGAAGGCAAAAAAGATACGAACAGTATTAGCATTGGTTGAGGAACCATATCCATTTGTTAAAGAACGTGTTCGCCTTAAAAAAAAAGAACTTGATACCTTGTTTTGCAATTTGAGATGTTTGAGGGTGCTTAGTTTATCATACCTGGCAAGTGACAGAGTGCCAAGGTCGATTTATAAATTGAAGCATCTGAGATATCTTGATCTTTCTGCCAATGAAAACATCAAGAAACTTCCAGATTCAATTACCAATCTACAGAACTTACTAGTGTTGAAATTAAGTTGGTGTGAACAGCTCATGCAATTGCCGAACAATATCGAAAAGTTGGTCAATCTTACGGATCTTGACAATTACGGGTGTTTTGGATTGACTCATATGCCGCGGGGTATTGGGAAACTGACACGGCTTGAGAAATTATCTATGTTTGTAATAGCCAAGGATAATTTCATCTCAAGATGCATCAAGCATAGTGGTGGACTTGATGAGTTACATGCCTTAAACAACTTGAGAGGTGAATTGCATATCAGGAATTTGGATTACGTGAAAAATGTTGCCTTTGAGTTTAAGGCAGCTGACTTGAGTGCGAAGCAACATCTTCAAGAATTGACATTATGCTGGAGCAGCCATGGAGATCGTAATGATAGTTGTAGTGCAAATGATGAAATAGGCTTGGAAGCACTATGCCCACACCAAAATTTGAAAGAATTGTCAGTGTGGTACTACAGAGGAGTGAAGCCTCCAAGCTGGCTTCCATTGATCACTAATTTAGTGTTTGTTGAATTTCATGATTGCAGAAGCATACAATGGCTCCCACCTTTTGATCAGCTCCCTTATCTTGAAAGGTTACAGGTTTCTGGTTTAACTAACCTGGAGTGTATAGTCGTTGAAGATGGAGAATTTTTGTCATTTTTTCCTTCCTTAATAAATCTTATTCTCAGTGACTGCCCCAGTCTAAAGGGATTTGTGAGATGCAAGACTGATGTTGGAACAAAGCCATCAGCATTATCAACAGAAGAGCTGCCCTGCTTTCCTTGTCTTTCTCAGTTGAGCATTGAAGGTTGCCCTAACCTGACTTATTTGCCACTTTTTCCCGAGCTTAAAAAACTGCTATTGACGAACGACGGAATAAAATCCCTGATGAAAGTACTGAAGATGAGGATAAGTTCAGCATCACAATCCACCTCTTCGCCTTTCTCTACTCTCTCTCAGTTACAACATCTTGTAATGTGGAAAATGGAAGATTCTCCAGAGGATGAGTTGCTACAATACCTTCCTTCCCTTCAACTTCTTGAGTTTTGGAATTGCTCATTCAAAAGTCTGGCTAGTGATGAGAAGGATGATGGGATGCAGTGGCAAAGCCTTAAAGTCCTCCGTTCTGTTAAATTTGAATTAATGGAAAACTTGGTTTCTTTACCAAAGGGGCTTCACTGTGTTACGACTCTGCAACGTCTGAGTATAAGATTGTGTTTTCGTTTGGCGTGTATACCAGAGTGGATGGGCAACCTCATTGCATTACAACATTTGGATATTTCTCATAGTCCACAACTATCAGAAAGATGCAAGAACAACACGGCTGAGGATTGGCCTAAGATTTCTCACATTCCTAATATTTCAATTGACAATATACCAATTCAGAGAAATGGCTGCTACCTGCTCTAACTGCAACTCATTCACACATTTGGCGTAGAGTATGTCCTCTTCATTCTCCCGTCCTTTTTGAATTAAATATATTTCTGTTGATAGTTTCTTCAAAATCTCTACTTGGATATTGTATATGGTTCACTGTGAGATGTGATTAATCATGTTTTTCTTTTTTTCTTAAGTTTGTTTGTTTTTGTATCTCAGAATGACGAGATTTTCTAATGTCGCAGATATGAAGCAATTCTGAAACGAATGTACGAACTAATGTTCTTCTTTGATGCCAAAACAAGGGTCTTATTGAGAGCATTCATGTCAGAACTTGCCCGTTGCAGTGATAAACGTTGGCTGAGTAAACGTTGTTGGCTAAAGCCCCTTATTTGTGGTCGTAGAAATCACAGGGAATTTCCAAGGTCAGTATTGTTTGCTTCTTTTATGACCCTTTTGTTGATTGAATTAACTTATTTTATCACCTATTCAATATGCAATCACATGTCTTCCCTTTTGACTACCGGTTCATCTTTTGTCCTTCATATGTTATGCTTTAAATTCAGTTCAAGTTATTATTAGAATATTCTGTAGTAAAATATGCTACTTGATTAAGTTGGAGAAGAAATGGAACTGTGGTAGATTGTTGTCATACAGCACCTGTTTCTACATTAGGCTGTACTCGCACAGTTATACACCTTGTGATATGGGTTAATACTTGAAATTGGCTTTATCTCTCCTCCTTTCAGTAAGTTCTATTTAGTTCCTAAAATTTTGCATATGGAACCACCATCTAGCTATTTTGAACCAAGATGCAAACGATTTTTAACTACTAATAATTCTGTTCCCATTGTTAACTTTTCCGTGTCAATAAAATTAGTTAAATATCAAGCAATAAAAGAAATTAACTTAGTAATTTCTACTATCTAAGCTCTGTCTCATATTTGTGAGAAGGCACCTGTTACAACCAAGAGCTTGTCTGTCCGATGGTGAATGTAGCATGCACAGTTTTCTGCCTCCTCCTTGATTTCTAATGGTGAATGTGGCATGTGCAGTCTTCTGGCTTCTTGTTGATTTCTCATGGCAATGCAAGGGATTTGAACTTCTCATTACCTAAACACCTTGGAATTGCAGAATGTAAAGCTTTTTATTGATAAGCTTTAACAGAATGCTTGAAACCTGTGGCATGGCATGGACACCAAATGTGACAGTTCTTGCTCAGCTGGTTGACAAATAGAGTGGAGATGCGAGTTTGTGGTGCCTTTTCTTGTCAAACTTGTCAACCAATGCTTCAGCTTGTTCAAATGAGCTAACAGGGTGATTCTCTTGCTTTCTATACCGGTTCATATGGTTTATCATTTTCTTCTGATATTAAGCTCATAGTAATTGATATGTGTACCACATATGAGCTGTTTTTCATTCTCATAGTTTTCTATAACTCGTTTCAATTTACATCTCAACTTGTGTTCTTACTTTCTAATATTCCAATGCATTTAGCATGTGGCCTCTCTGTGCTATCACATAGGACTTGCCTGATATCATATTGAAAAAGAATTTCATATCTTGTGGCTTGGCTCGGATTTTTGGAAAATGCCAGGGAAAACCAGAAGCGTGGATCAGCAAATGTCTGCTCTTGTCGATGAGGTTGTATCAATGCTCTATTGCTCTCAGATCCAATACATTGATGCCAATATCAGTTTCATGTTCTCCTTTGACATGCTATATAATGCAGAAGATCAATGATCGCTGTGGGCTTGGCTAACAACATCGTGGACCTCTATGGTCTTCAAATCAATCTGGTATACTTTCATTGCAATCTATTGCCTTTATGTTCTTCATTTTTTATCAGCAGCTTGTGAAGTTGAGTATGAAATCTGAAGCAGACATTTTGGTTTGAGATAATTTGAGGGCAATACCTCAAAAAATTCAGAAATCCAACTTCAATTTGGATTCTGAGCTTCTGCAATGTTGCAGTGGACCAAAGTAATTCAGGAAGGTAATATTTGAAGATCAATGTCAATGTAAAATTGTGGTAAAACTTCGTCATAGGGGTTGAGAATTTATCCTAATTTACAATATGAATAATTGCTTCAGATAATCTCAATCTCTAGGCCACAAATGATGAGGCTGCATATCATCTTCACACATATGACTTGCAAGATCTTTTGCATTAGTGAAATGAAATCAAAGGTTTCACGACCATTGGTATTACTGTTGCTAAGTTTCGTTCTTCACCAGGCATCGTCACTGGCAGATTCAGGGCTGATGGCTTTCCGAATAGTGCAAATTACAGCACCAGAATGTGCCGCACCCCAGCCGCCCCCTAGTTCCTCCCCATGTGCCTTGAATAATGAGACTGCAACTTATAAGGAGTGAGTTGGTTGAAGGAACCCAATGGAGCTGTTGTGAAAGTGAGTTTTCATCGGGCAATTGTGAATGGATCTGGGTAAGAAGTCTTCATAAGATTCCTATCCAAGAACACTACCAAAGTATATACAAGAACAAGGCAAGGAAATCCATTACCTTTATGTTTTTTCATTTGCTTATGAACCTGTAGCTTTGCAAAATGACTATGTAATATTCTGGACTTAGATGGGTCAGGCTAAGAATGTTAACAAAATCAACATGTCAAGAGACATAGAGCTTGAGTTTGTGGATATATCAAGGACCAAACATGTCATTGCAGACTTAGAAACATGTGGTTGATGATCATAAGATTGGGCTTGAGTTTGTGGGCCTCACTTGTGAGATTGAATGACATGACTTGTGCTCCAAAATTTCTCTAAAGAATCACTCCTTTATTAATCAAGATTGGTAAAATTGGGCCCTTGGTTGGCCCATTTTGTATATGAGAAATGAAATTTAATTTTCTTTCTAACGTTGTTATGATTTTTTTCTCAAATTTTTATTTTGTATGATATAGATCAAACTGAATTTAGACTAATACTACTTTTTTCAACAATTACATAAAAAAAACGTTTTACCCTAAATCTTTCAAAATTATGGCCAATTCTTGTTATACGATCCAAGCATTCTTTAATTACTCCATCTTATTCTTTCCCTTTTTTTTTTTTTTTAAACGTTATTTTTTCATTTATCTCTTAAACCATTCACTTTTTCGACATTTGGCTTTAACAAGTTTTTCTTATTTCTTTTTTTTTTTTATCTTCGAATTAATATATGTATGTATTTTTTTTTCCGATCGTCAATGTTGTATAAAAAATGTATGAGAAATGCATCAAAGATACATTTTTGATACTTCTCTGATATATTTTTCTTTTACTTCTTTAATACATTTTGATACATTTACGATCCATTTCTGATACTTTATCTACTGGGTTATGCATTAATTCTATAACAATAAAAGAAATCAATTTAGGTGATTTCTTACTACAAAAAATAAAGAGCATATGTATGAAGGTCAAAATTAAGGCATTTTTATTAATTTCCCTTAAAATAATTAGGTATGAAATGTTTTTGTATGATTTTTGAGCGAATTAATTTGGCTTGAATAAGGAGTATTGGTAATAATTCCAGCTGAATTTTTATTATTTCAACGATAAGAGAGAGAAAGAAAGGTTACGAACAATTAATGGAAAACAAAAATTCTTTGGTCCTTTCCCATTCAAACGACAAAAAACAACAAGTAAAAAAAAAGAAAGCAACGAAATGAAACATTTTTCAGTGCTGAGAATACAAGGGTGTGATAGTTTGGCCTGTGTACCAAAATGGATGGGCAATCTCGTTGCATTACAAGATTTGAGTATCTCGTATAGTCCACAACTAGAAGAAAGATGCAAGAACAATCCGGCTGAGGATGGGCATAACATTTCTCACATTCCTAATTTTTCTATTCACTATACAACAATTCAGAGAAATGGCTGCTACCTGCTCTAATTGCAATTCTTTCCCACATTTTGGCAGAGTATGTCTTTCTCCTCTTAATCGTCATCCTTTTTGAATTAAGTATACTCATGTCGATGGTTTCATTAAAATTTCTACTTGTCAATTTTAATATTTCTACGTGTGGATGTTGTACATTGAGATTAATTTATACCAATAAGTAATGCTCATATTTGATGCCTCAACAAAGGCCTTATTGAGCTCATTCATGTCTGCCCTTTCCGCATGCAGTCCTGAAGGATTTTAAACTTGGTTTCACTCTTAGACATCGTGTGCTCATGCAAAATGTTGATTAAGCCCCTTCTTTCCTGGATGTATGCTTACTGAATGTGGTGTCTCTATGCTGTCACATTGTGACTTGTCTGATTTCATGTCGAAAAGAGAGTTAATTGATCTACTACTTCCTCATCTGGGAGCCTGGCTTGGATTCTCGAGAAATGACTGGAGAAAGCAGAAGTGAGGATCGAAAAACATCTGCTAATTTCTATCAGTATTGTATCGGATTTCGAATGGGATTTAGTGGTTCAATGCTTTTTCATACTATACATTGATGCCAATCTCATTTTTCATTGTTATCTTTTGAGATTTTCATTTTGGTCGAACAGTCTATAATTATATATGATTGGCAACATAATGCAGAAGTTCGTGTATTGCTGCAACATTAAAGACCACAGTGGTCTTCAAACCAATCAAGGCAATCCATTACCTTTATGTTCTTCAATGGCTCTTTCTCTCTTAAAAGATGCTAGAGAAGCACACTTGAGAACCTCCAATAAATTCTATTTGGAACTCCAAAATCTGAAGAGAAAAACCATTCATTTCTTTATATAATTTCGTCCTGATGATAAGTTTGGTTTAACAGGTGAGGTTGAGGACATAGTTCTACAATAGTAAGGTCACAACTGAAGAGGCTGCAAATCAACTTCGGTCATTTCGTTTGCATCAGTGAATTAAATCAAAGACTTCACAGTTACAACTCCTCTTCTGTACTGATATCCGGTTACTTGTTTTCGGATTCCAGATGGAAACAGTACCGTATATCTATTTACATTGTTCGAGGGTCCAATTACCTGAGCCCGAGTCAAGAAATTTCAAGAAGAATTACAGAGTCAAATCTAGTTGTAGGTTTTTGAGGTTTTGTTGCTTGTGGGTTATCACGATATCGAGTATTCAAGAGTCAAATGTTGTCAAAGTGTTTCAACCAAGAGCAATCATATAGCTCAACTTTTGGCTCATATGATTTTGAAGTGAAATAGAATCATTTGTTCCAATTTTGTTAGGTTTGATCAAAGAATCTCAAGATCCTTGTATATATTATTCTGAGGAAAAAGAAAACACACAGAAGGATTTGATTGTTGACTCAAGTCACTATATATATGACAGTTAATGTTGAAGACATTTCTGTATTTCATACTTAAATGACAAAAGTAATATATATATATATATATATATATATATATAAACCTTCATTTAACTCATGACTGATATTTTAACATTAGTCAGGACTATAAGATTGGGCTATTAGAAAAAAAGGCAATTGAAGATCATAAGATTGGGCTTCAGTTTGTTGGCCTCAATTGTTCCAAAATATCTCAAAAGTCTCATATGCAATTCATTTCTTTATTTATTGCTTAATGTTCAAGAGGGTTAACAATTAATAAGTGTATAAATTTTTGTATAATGAGTGTTCTCACTATGTATTGTTTATAATTGTATTTAGCCTACATAATTAATTCAAATTTTATAATTATATATTACATACATAAGACAAACTGGTTACTTCGGTTAATATCTATTTCATTATATAAATATATATAAATAATTAGAAGTAAATCTCAAAAAATTGTGTTACATATAAATACATACATTTTATTATATAAAAAAAAAAAATATTTACGTACAACAGTACAAGTAGAAGGTGGACTAATTTTTGGATTAATTAATGTTATAACCTCATTAAGGAAACTAATTATATAGGTTATGAAATTAATAATTATCAGATAAGAGTCAAAGATAAGAATCCTTCATTTAAGTGGTTGAAATTGCATTTCAAATACACTGTTGTCTGCAACTTGCAAGTCAACTCTTTTAAGTCATCGTCGTCACACTACATTCAGATCAGATCTGATACTTGCATTTGTTAATTTACATTTCATTTGCGAGCCAAGTTCCCTTCTTTTTCTGTTCTACTTCTTCTTTCCTGTCCTCCGTTTGTTCTAGATCGCTCTCTTTTCGTCTTTCACCTTCAACAATGGCTGAATTAGTCCTTTCCGACATTGCTGTTGGACTCATTTCCAAGTTGAGTTCTGCGGTCCTGAAGGAGATCGGGGTTAGGTCGGGTGTCAATGATGAGCTTGAAAAATTGAAGAGAACTATTGATGAAATATATAGAGCATAAACATAGAATTTCATAAAAGGAATACTGCAAATGCAGTACCTGTGGCTCACAATAATTGAAGAACAATATAATGCCTATTTATAGGCTTACAATGCTATCTAAAGCATAACAACTAAATCAAATTTGAATTTAAAAAACTAATATTTTATTTTTCTAACAAACTTGATGAATATCTAAGATATGATTACAGATTTTGCAATCAAATTCCAACACTCCCTCTTGATTCAAAATCTGCAAACTTTTGTTTAGCTTTTTGAATCTTGCTGAAACACTTATTCTTGACTTTGTAGCTGAAAAAAAACATTGGATATAATTATGGGTCATGGGTCATTTTTGTGGGTCATGGTTCATTGTTGTGGGTCATTTTATGGGTCATAGTTATAGATATGGGTCATGGGCATGGTATGGGTCATAGTTATGGGTTGTTGGCATGAGTCATCGGTATAAGTCATTGGCATGGATCATGTCACAGTTTTGAGACTTGCCGGTCTCTTCAAAATAATATTACAGTTTTGAGACATGTCGGTCTCTTCAAAATAATGTATCTTCATTTTGCAGCTTTTCTTCATCATCTCAAACTCTCTGAACAAGTTGAGTGCTTGCATATTCCTTGTTCGATCGTTACCTTGATATTCCTTCTTCAGATAATCCCATATCGCCTTTGCCGAATCTAAAGTCATAATTCGTGTGAATATGACATCAGAAACAGCGGAAAACAAACATGCTTTGGCTTTGTACTTTCGATTCTTTCTTTCTTTATGCAATTTTATCTGAGCCATGGTTGGATTTTCAGATAATTCAGGAATTTCGTAATCTTCCTCCACAGCTTCCCAAAGATCTGTAGCTTCAAGATGAGCTTTCATTCGAACAACCCATACTTGATAGTTTTCACCATCAAAAACTGGTGGTGCAGACATGTTTTCTTTATCCATGGTTGTAAGTAAGGTTGTAATGCTGTTGTAAATCTGGTTGTAAGTCGAGTTATAAATCAAGGTGTAAGTCTTTTTTTGTAAGCCAGGTTGTAAATCACAGGTCCCTCAAGAAGAGGGCTCTGATACCATGATGAAATATATAGAGCATAAACATAGAATTTCATAAAAGGAATACTGCAAATGCAGTACCTGTGGCTCACAATAATTGAAGAACAATATAATGCCTATTTATAGGCTTACAATGCTATCTAAAGCATAACAACTAAATCAAATTTGAATTTAAAAAACTAATATTTTATTTTTCTAACAAACTTGATGAATATCTAAGATATGATTACAGATTTTGCAATCAAATTCCAACAACTATCTCCACAATCGAGTCTGTGCTTCTTCATGCGGAGGAGCAGTCCATGGAGAATCCTCAAGTCAAAACTTGGCTTGGAATGCTCAGTGAAGCCTTGTATGATGCTGATGACTTGCTCGATGAGTTTTCAATTGAGGCCTTACGGCAGCAAGTTATGGATGGTCCTAAAATGGTGAAAAAGGTGCGTCTTTTCTTCTCAAGTTCCAACCAGTTCGCTTTTGGTCTCAAAATGGGTCATAAGGTTAAGGCCCTTAGAGAGCGATTAGATGAAATTGCTGCTGAAAAGAACAAGTTCCATTTGGAGGATCGTTCTGGCGTGGGGAGGGTTTTTGTAGCTAGGGGTAGGGATCAAACTCACTCCTCTCCACCTCAAGTTGTTATTGGTAGAGAGCATGATAAGGATGAAATTGTAGAGCTTTTACTCTCTTCTGATTATGTAGAGAATGTGTCTGTTGTTCCCATTTTTGGATTTGGAGGTTTGGGCAAGACTACTCTTGCTCAACTGGTATACAACGATGACAGGGTCAGAAAACATTTCGAGCTGAAGATGTGGGTTTGTGTGTCCGATGATTTTGATGTGCAGTTGCTGGTGAAAAATGCTTTAGAATCTGCATCTCGAAGAAAACCGAAAGTTGATGCGATGGATCCATTAAAAAATCTCCTCCATGAAAAGATTAACGGGAGGATGTACCTGCTTGTGCTGGATGATGTGTGGAATGAGGATGTGAATAAATGGTTAAGCTTTAAAGACTTGTTAGCTGGTGGTGCCAGAGGAAGTAAAATTGTAATTACTGCGCGACTTAGAAAGGTCGCAGAGATGAGTCGGCCTATCTCTATACGTGAGCTAAGAGGCCTGTCCGAAAATGATTCCTGGTCATTGTTCAAACAGGTGGCGTTCAAAGAGGGGCAAGCACCGAATCCAAACTATGAAGCTTTAGGAAGGGAAATTGTAGCAAAGTGTTGTGGAGTTCCTTTAGCCATAAAGACAATAGGGGGTATGCTGTATTTTAAAGATTTGGAGTCTCAATGGGTATTGTTCAAAGAGAAAGAGCTCTCGAAGATAGATGTGTACAAGAATGATATTTTACCAATTCTTAAGTTGAGTTACAACCATCTTCCTTCCCAGTACAAGCACTGCTTTGCTTACTGTAGCTTATATCCAAAAGACTATAGAATTCGTGTGGAAGATCTGATAAAGCTTTGGAGGGCGCAAGGGTATCTCAAGTCAACAGATCCAGATGAGTGTCTTCAAGAAGTTGGCCTTGGATATTTCATGGATCTTTTTCGGATGTCTTTCTTCCAAGATATTAAAAGGGATGAGTTTGGTAATATTTGTTATTGCAGGATGCATGATTTAATGCATGATCTGGCCATTTCTGTTGCCGGGAACAATCTCTCCGTGTCACATTCCGGAATGACAAGTATTAAAGATGGAATTCAGCACATGTCATTTTGGGTTCGCCAAGACTCTTTTTCGCAAGATGTGTCTTCCTTATTGAAAGCAAAAAAGATACGAACGCTATTACCAATACGAACGCTATTACCAAAGGGAAGATATGATGGGATTCACATCGAAAAAGAAGAACTTGATGTCTTGTTTTGTAATTTGAGATGTTTGAGGGTGCTTGATTTACGTGGGTTGGGAGTTAATATGCTCCCAAATTCAATTTATAAATTGAAGCATCTAAGGTATCTTGATCTTTCAGACAATGATATGAAGAAACTTCCGGATTCAATCACCGATCTGCAGAACTTACAAGTGTTGAAATTATTATGGTGTGAACAACTCATACAACTGCCGAAGAATATCACAAAGTTAGTCAACCTTAGTGATCTTGGCAATGCATGGTGTAAGGAGTTGACTCATATGCCGAGGGGTATTGGAGAACTGACAAGACTTAAGAAATTATCAAGATTTGTGATAGCCAAGGATCATTCTATCTCCAAGCATATTGGTGGGCTTGATGAATTACATAAATTAAACAACTTGAGAGGTTCCTTGGAAATCGTGAATTTGAGATACGTGAAAAATATTGCATTTGAATTTAGGGAAGCTGATTTGAGTTCGAAGCAACAACTTCAAAGATTGATATTACGGTGGAATGAACTTGGAGATGGAGACGATAATTGCAGTGCAAACGATGTTGCTGGTGATGAAATGGGACTGGAAGCACTACGCCCACACCGAAATTTGAAAGATTTGTCTGTGTACTTTTACAGAGGATTGAAGACTCCTAGCTGGCTTCCATCGCTCACTAATTTGGTGTCCATTTGTTTTGAGAATTGCAGAAACATACAATGGCTCCCACCATTTGATCAACTCCCTTATCTTAAAAAGTTATCTGTTTCTGGTTTAAGTAACTTGGAGCGTATAGATGTTGAAAATGGAGGATCTTCCTCATTCTTTCCTTCCCTCACAGATCTTACTCTGACAGACTGCCCCAATCTGAAGGGATTTATGCTTGTCAATTCACCCTCATCATTATCGATGGAAGAGCTGCCCTGCTTTCCTTGTCTTTCTAAGTTGGGAATTGGAGGTTGCCCTAACCTGACTTACCTTCCACTTTTTTCAGAACTTAAACAACTGGACTTGTGGAAAGACGGAATAAAATCCCTGACGGAAATACTAAAGATGAGGACAACTTCACAGTCACAATCCGCCTCTTCACCTTTATCTACTCTCTCTCAGTTAGAATATCTTCATATCTACAAAATGGAAGATTTTCCAGAAGATGAGTTGCTACAATACCTACCTGCTCTTCAAGAAATTGACTTTTGGAATTGCCCATTCAAAAGTGTGTGTAGTGATGAGAAGGATGATGGTATGCAGTGGCAAAGCCTTAAAGTCCTCCATTCTGTTTCTTTTCGTGGGATGAAAAACTTGGTATCTCTACCGAAGGGACTTCAATATGTTACTCCTCTTCAACGTCTGCGGATCTTAAACTGTCGTAGTTTGGCTTGTATACCAGAGTGGATGAGTAACCTCATTGCATTACGAGATTTACATATCAATGCGTGTCCACAACTAGAAGAAAGATGCAAGAACAACACAGCGGAGGATTGGCCTAATATTTCTCACATTCCTAATATTTTTATTAACAGAAAACAAATTCAGAGGAATGGGTGTTACCTGCTCTGACTGCAATTCTTTCTCACATATTGACAGAGTAAGCCCTTCTCCTCTTCAATTTCCATCATTTTTTTGAATTAAATATACTCTTGTTGATTCTCATTAATTTGTGAATTTTTATATGTTGTATACGGTTCATATGGAGATTAATGTACACTAGTAAGTGAAAAAATTCTTGTAGCATTTAGCCAATCCTGCGCACATTGCTTCACTGTGGGTTTTATTTTCTATGTTCTACTTTATTGCCTTGTTTTCATTATTGTTGCTGCATAACGTTTCAGGTAATCTGCAAATGTTTCCTTCAAATGCTTCATTTCAACTTCTTCCTAGAACTATTTCTATTTAGCTTTCGGATATTTGGATTTGGATTCATAGAATTGTTAGCTCATTGTTTTTTTTTTCTGCTTTTGTAAAATAACTTCATCTGTTTCTGTATCTTAAAATGATGAAATTATGAACTTTGCAGAGGGATTCTCAAACAAATGCACAAAATAATGCTCATCTTTGATTGGATCAACAAAGGTCTTATTGAGCATTCATGTCAGCACTTGTCCCTTCTTACAGTCGTGAAGGGACTTAAACAGCAGGGCTGACGCAGAATGTTGATTAAAGCCCAGTATTCATTATGCAAAGCACAAGGAGGTGATGAGGTCAGCTCTGAATGATCAACTGTTTACCTTTTCTTTTTGTTTCAATTGACAATTCAACATGCCAACTACAAGTTTTATATTTTGATTTATACCTTCATTTTTCAACCCCTTGATACTTTATGCTTCAAATGTGGTTGCAGTTTTTATTTGAAGATGCTGTAGTAAAATCTGCTGCTTGATTAGGTTGGAGGTGAAGCAGAGATGGTGGATAACTGCCATGTTCTAATACAATACTGTAACAGACTTCCTCCTCTCAAGTTCTATATATTTCTATTTTGAACCAAGATGCAACAAATTGTCAACTACTTATTCAATTCCACTTGTTAACTTTTCATTGAGTTTAGATAGTTGGCACCTGTTCTATATACCTTGGGAAAAAAACCAAAAATTTTGGTGCAGAATTCCAGAGTTTCTGTTTTTTCTTGGAAAATTCTAATAAATTTGATTACCATATTATGGTAGTACATTCTGTTATCTCAGACCTGTGTTATATTCATCAAAAGAGAGGCACCATTGCTGAGAGATTGTATGTCCAATGGCGAATTGGGGATGTTTTCTTGTTATTTTTGTGCTTTATTTTTTTTTTTTTTTTTTGTTCTCAAATGCATCTTTCGGATTATCATGAGTTAGCATGGTAATTCTTCTCATATTTGACATGTTGACAATATATAAACTATTTTTTTTATTCTTACTTATTCTACAACTCATTTATTTTGTTTCTCAAGCTTCACTACATTATTGATCACCGGATACACACAGTAGTAATATTCAGTTTGGCTTGGAATATTTTAATTGAAGCTGTAAAGAAGAAAAAACCATAGATTTCTTTATCCAGTTTCTTTCTGTTGTTGATGTGAAACCTTGGTTTAACAGGGGTTGTTGAGGACAAAGGCCACAAATTATGAAGCCGCAATACATCTTCACTCATTTCTTTAGCATATTTGCTATAACTTTTGCAGTTGACATTGCGCGAGGGTCCAATTAACTAAGCCCGGGGCAAGAAATTGTAAAAAGAATTTACAGAATGAAAAGATATTCGATGTTTTCAAAATTAATCAGTAGGCCAATTGTGATTTTCTTAAAAGATCATGTGGCTTAGAAGGATGCATTTTGCCTTTTTAAATTGTTAGTAATTTCTTTGATAAATTTGACTTCCGGTTTTGGTGTTTAAATGTTAAATCTATGTACGATATGCTTATTATTTTTTCGAAATTGTGCAGTTATTAGGTATTAATTGAATTTTAATTTATTTTAACTTTAGTTTAGGATCAACCTTTTTGAATAAACATTTAGAATTTAATTTGTGTAGTTTCGATGTAGACATTTCTCAATAAATTATTAATATACGAAACAAAATAATATAGTTTTTCAAATATGAAAAATAATTTACATTTTTTATTTTACAATTAATAATTTACATAATATACAAATTATTACAAAAATATAACTTGTACAAATACACCATTTATTTCTCTTACATCTTTAAAAAGAAAATCAAGTGAAAGAAGTTAAATATGTTATAAAAACTAAAAAAAAAAAAAAGAGAGAGAGAAAGAGAAATATGTTAAACATGTTAAAAATATAAGGGTTGAACCGTTGGTTCCAAGGGTCAGGGGTTGATCCCTTAACCTTCTTCTCTTCTAAACCTCTAGTCCAGTTCCGATCCAATCTGGTTCAGGGTTTTACTGGTTTTGACCGGATCCGGTTCGTCCGATTCAGGTTCAATTTGGCCACCTCTAAGTACAGATCAAATCTATGTGAGTCGTGATCAATAAACGACCTACATTGCCTAAAACATGTGTGTAATACTACTTTGCCAATCCTAGAAATGCCGCCCTGTTTTTCAATTTTTGTCGCAAAAACTGTAACCAATTTAGTCCAAGATTCAGTGACACCATATTTCTTCATCACCCAAATGAACTTTACTTCAGATATACATAATGAACCTTGGTAGTCAAACAAGGGAACCCAATAACAATAGCAGTTGTCGTTGTAGTTATAGTCAACCTTGATTTCTTCTGGCAGCTTTATAGCAAAAAAACTATCAGTTGATAAATCGAAAGCAATGATGTCCGTTTTGGCATACCAATGGAGAACTCCATTTGAAAGGACAGCTCTCTGAATGGTTCACTATCATTCCATGAAGTTGCTCTCAAATCGAATGGGCAAAAGGGATACTCGTTTTCATGTATCTTCCATGATTTTTTTTTTTTTTTTTTTTGGGCTCTCATAGTTAAGTGTTAGTTTATTTGTGGCTAAACATGTAAAAAGTTTGATAGCCTAAAAATAAATGATTAATATGACTTGATATATCTAAATGAAAAATGAAAATTTGGATGCGATAAAAAAACAAATATAATTACCCCCCAAGATTTATTGGCAGTTATGGATTTACTACTAAAGTTAAAAATGTCCAATTTAGTTCTTAAGGTCTTGTTTTGGTGTAATTTTGGACTTTTTTAACGGAATTGGACGCAGACTTTGTTAATCTATGTCAGTCGTTATTTGTCCATGTCATCATCCGACATGGATAACTGATCCAACGACACGTGTCGTCCAATTAGCAATGTGTCCCTCACCAGCTAACCCAATAAATCTGACGTAAACTGAATCAATCTCTCACTTTAACCCAATATATTGCCATATTGCTAACTGGATAACACGTGCCGTCGGATCAGTGGATCTTTTATTTACGTTGGACGATGACATCGATAAATAACAACCGACATGGAAGATTTAATGGTGCCTATATCTAATCTTATTAAGGACGTCCAAAATTACACAAAAACTAACACCTTAAGGACTTAATTAAACTGTTTTTAACTTTATGGGCAAATCTATAACCGCTTAGAAACTTTGAGAGCAATTTATTACCTTATCTTTAAAAAAAAATAAAGGCTAAATACATACGCGGCTCCTTCAACTTTACTTTTTGAGCAGTTTGGCTCCCTCAACTTTAATTCTTGTGGTTTCCTGATTACACAAAGGTTTCCTTGTTTGTTCATTATTCTACAAAAGTGGTTTCCTGTCCTTTACCATGAGATGGCAGGTAAAAGATAACAAATTGGATTAGGGGAGAGGGAGAGGATGCAGTAGTAATATCTCTGATATCTATGTCTGTTATTATCATATTTCAAACATATTAGAAGTTCAAAACCAAGATACAATTATTGCAGAGAGGTCCTCACATCTATCAAAAGTTATTGTGAAATATGAGTGGGATTGTGACCAGAAATTTCGTTAGTTTTCATCTCAGAAGCCCTTTTTTCATGTTGATCAAGCAATGTAATGATGTTTTGCAATGTAACGATATGTTTATTATATTTTCGAAATTATGCAGTTGTTATATATTAATTGAATTTTAATTTATTTTATAAAAAAAATTTGAATTTTAATTTTTAGAGAATTCATTCTTATATTTAATTTAGTTATTTTTTTTGTAAGATATATTTAATTAAATCTATATATATTTTTTAAAGCTAAAACCATAATGATGATGTGTCATTTCTCAAATTTTCTCAAATTAATTTTTATATTAATTTTTTCTTTTCTTTTTTTCGCTATTTATCCATATTTTATAATCCTTAAATTCTATGTAGAAATTTATATATCTATTTTATCCATAAATTAATAACTCTTTTTTGAATTAACTTTAATTTCTTTCATATTTTATCCCATTTGATTCATATTAGTCGGTTTGTTTTATAGTAATTTAGCGTGTAAAAAGAATAATTTTTTTATACAATCATTTACTCGCTTCCTGTAATATATTGTTTTTCATTTATCTAATATTTGAACGTTTATCAGAAAGCAAAAATTAATTAAGATCAAAATGACAACATTTTACATTCCTACAAGTAATTTATATTTCGAGACAAAAAAAAAAAGAAAAAAAAAAGGGCATCGTAAAGCTTTCCAATCATTTCACTTTCATGCATTAAAATTTTTAAGATATTGAGTGATCCATCATGTATATTCAAACATGTTGAATCATAATTCAGTTATGTATAGTACATATTAAACCTTTTTACTAACAAGATAGTTCATTCTTAGCATTAAACTCGATTTAAAGAATAAAATATATTTATTTCGAATCATTAAAATAATTCCATATACAGCCAAAGTTAGATTTCCTAACAAGTCTGTAGGATTTGTGTAGTTTGTAGCATAAATTTGCACCCAAAGTTCCTATTTAGATTGTAATTGGACATGTTTAGAAATTAACACATCATTAGAATGTAATTAGTATTACATCTTATAATAATGGTAATGGGCTAAAACATCTCCTTAAGACCACATCCACCAGCCCAATAGTTATTCCACTTTATCTTATGTCACTCCCACAAGTCAACAGTGCCCTTTTTATATCTATCGACAATCGGGAAGAAATTCTCGGAATCACCTCTCTACAGCCAAAAAAATCCACCATGTTTAACTCAAGCTGTCTACTTGAATTTTTTTTTTTTCCAAATATGTAATATTGAATTTTTTTAAAAATTTAAACAGTAAACAAGTAATTGATACTTTTGTGGTATTAATAACAATGTTCACATAAGAACAAAGTACTATTAAATGAATTAACCAATCACGATTAGTTTAAGTAGTAAGAGTAAAGGGTAAGGATTTTAAGTTGTTTAAACTAGAGATCCTAGAATTCACATGTTAGTGTTTCTAGTACATTTTAATTGGTAAAAGGATCAACTAAAAGGTCTCAATTTCAAACCAATTGAAAAAAACTACAAAAAAGAAAAAAAGAAAAAAAAGTTTTGTCAATATGTCACTCCCACAAGCTAACAGTGCCCTTTTTATATCTATCTATAATCGGGAGAAAATTCTCGAAATCATCTCTCCACAGCCAAAAAAATCCACCGCGTTTAACTCAATTGACCACAATTCATCCATCTAGCCTGCCGCATGATTATGGTCCCATCTGTGAAAGTGATCGTTGTAGTTCGTGCACAGTTTATATCACTCCCAACAATAGAAACATGTAAGAAAAATTTGATAATCAACTTGAAAACCCATTAAAAAAACCAATAATCCTAATAGAACAATTGATGAAGAAGACATGAAATCCGTAAAAAAAAAAAAAAAACATAAGAAAAACTCTTAAGGTAATTCTAGAGATGAACCCCTACTTAGATTTTTATTATTAAATTAGAATTTTATACCTTTAATTTATCTCAAAAAAATAAAAAGAAAAGAATGAGTAAAAACTTTCTATAATAAATGGAGGAGAGGATATTATTGAAAATAAACAAATATAAAATGAATTTTATAATTATAGCAAATGCAAACTTAATTTGGTTTGAATTCAAAATCGTAATTCATATATTGCTTACTAACAAAATAAAAAAATAAATTATTCACAAATGATTTGAATTTAGTTACAAATGAAAGGAATTCCAAAAACAAAACAAAACACTGTTATACTTCCAAGAAACAAAAAAGTATATTACGGTCAGTTATGAATTTCTACCGCCTCCCATATATACCGCCCTAATCCCGCCATACGTGGCTTTATTTTTCAGTCCTTCAAAGTTTTTCAATTTTTGGTTTACTATATTTCACAATTACGATTAAGGTTGCTCTGTTTTTATATAAATCTTAAAGACCAAATTAAAAATTTCTAGGCCCTAAAACATGAAACATAAATACTAATTTATAAACCCTATATCCGAAAATATGAACAGTAAACAATGTTATCATAACCGTACCGGATATCAAACCGGTGAAGTTACTGGTACGTGGTTCAACCAGATTTAACCGGTGGTCATACCTGATTATTGATTTTTTTTGGAAAAAATATTACTTAAATAATAAAGAAGCTTATAAATTCATCAAACATAAATTTCAAATAGTTAATATTCAAAATAACTTCATAAAATATCTCAAAACTTAATCAAATACAAGCCTCAAATAATAAAAATAAAATAGTAATAGCAAGGGCAAAAACAGAGACTCGTAATAGCAAGGGCAATACCAAAGAAATCAAAGGTACTACTACTAGATGAAGCAATCAGTGCACTGGATTTGGAATCAGAAATTAACTTATAAAATGATAGGATTCAATAAAACATAATGAACTAATGAAGAATCTTTATTTTTATTGTACTATGCAAAATTCATAAATTCAAATTCAATTCATGTACGTTTTTCAAAATTAAGGACGAAAAGTGTCATTTTGATTTTATTATTTTCTGATATAAGCAAATAATTTCATGAAAATACTTTCTTTATAATACCTTTTTATTTAATTGTTATATTGCTAATTTAAGTAAAACCCATCAATAAAGTTAGGATGGCGAAATTTTCTTAATTTCAATTTAGCATTGGTCAAGCAAACCGGTTTTTGACCGGTTCACTGGTTTTTCGCGGTTCGAACCGATCAACTCTGGTTTTCTATTAAACCGTTGATTCTAATTGAACCGATCGGACCTATGACCCGTTCGCGGTAAAACCAGTCGAACCAACCAGTCCGGTCCGGTTTTCATAACATTGACAGTAAATGCTAATTTATAAATCATAGACCCTAAAATATAAACCTTAAAAACTAATTTATAAATCTAGAGCCTAAAGTATAAACCCTAAAGACTAATTTATAAATCTAGAGCCTAAAGTATAAACTCTAAACGTTAATTTGTAAATCCTAGACTCTAAAATATGAACCCTAAAAACTAATTTATAAATTTTAAACTCTAAAAAATATTATGTGTTATGTTTTTATTAGTTATGGATGACTTAGTATGTTAAATGTATTATGTAATTTCTCTAGTGGTGTTTGACAAAGAATTCGTTTAGCTAATAAGGAGTATAAAATAAAAGGTTTGGGTGGAAAAAGAAAATAATAAATAAATAAATATTGGGAATGAGTTTTAATAAACAAAAGGACTCTGAAGAATATTATACAAATTAAAATTTATGTATGTGGATTAATTGCCACGTGGGGCGGGATGATGGCGGTACACTTAGTAGGCGGGAGGTTTAGGATTTTTCATATGACTGTGGGCTGTGAATGTGGGTTACATCTGTATGCCTGCCTAAAACTAGGCTGGAGTCAACGGCTATTATAATCCACAAAATTTGAAGTGAACCTTAAAATCCTTTCAACATGACTAGTGAAATCAATATACTTTAAATATTAATTTAGTCATTTAAAAAAAAATTAAAATAGTTGAAAATACTTGAATTTTGTAAAAATTAATCATGTTAGTGAAGTTGAGACCTTGTAGGGTGATGGTGAAAATTAATGATTTATGTAACAAAAATTGTACCATATAAATCGAATGGAGAAGGGTAAAATTAATGGAGAACAAAAATATGAATATGAGATGATTATGATTGGAAAAGAAATGCCAAAATGGGGTCTAAATTAAAAACAGTGCACATGAGAAAGATTCAAATTTTAATCAATGAAAAATTGCCCACCAAATTAACCCATATCGCATACTACCAGTTTCCACACAAAAACAAACAAAACAAAAACGTATATTACTGTGGAGTATGAACGTTGGTAACAGCTGTATGCCTGCCTTGGCTACCCAATTGTTTTCTATAAAATATTGTGCCGGCGCTTTGTTTTTTTTTTTTCCCTACCTAAAGATGGAATCAACTACTTCAATTGGCTTGTTGTTGGTCAATTCTTTTGGCTTCCTCCCAGCAAATTCAGATTTGATCTACTTCCATTTGCTAAAGCTCCGGCCTTTTCTCTGTTCTGTCCTCTCTTTCTGTTCAGACCAACTTTTTCTTTTCCTACCCTGAGGAATGGCTGAAGCAGTCCTTTCCGACATTGCTGTTGGACTCATTTCCAAGTTGAGTTCTGCGGTCCTCGGGGAGATCGGGGTGTGGTGGGGTGTCAATGATGAGCTTGAAAAATTGAAGAGAACTATCTCCACAATCGAGTCTGTGCTTCTTCATGCTGAGGAGCAGTCCTTGGAGAATCCTCAAGTCAAAAATTGGCTTGGAATGCTCAGTGAAGCCTTGTGTGATGCTGATGACTTGCTCGATGAGTTTTCAACTGAGGCCTTGCGGCAGCAAGTTATGGATGGTCCTAAAATGGTGAAAAAGGTGCGTCTTTTCTTCTCAAGTTCCAACCAGTTTGCTTTTGGTCTCAAAATGGGTCATAAGGTTAAGGCCCTTAGAGAGCGATTAGATGAAATTGCTGCTGAAAAGAACAAGTTCCATTTGGAGGATCGTTCTGGCGTGGGGAGGGTTTTTGTAGCTAGGGGTAGGGATCAAACTCACTCCTCTCCACCTCAAGTTGTTATTGGTAGAGAGGGTGATAAGGAGGAAATTGTAGAGCTTTTACTCTCTTCTGATTATGTAGAGAATGTGTCTGTTGTTCCCATTGTTGGATTTGGAGGTTTGGGCAAGACTACTCTTGCTCAACTGGTATACAACGATGACAGGGTCAGAAACCATTTCGAGCTGAAGATGTGGGTTTGTGTGTCCGATGATTTTGATGTGCAGTTGCTGGTGAAAAATGTTTTAGAATCTGCATCTGGACAGGCACCTTCAAACACCCAGATGGAACAACTCAAAAATCTCCTCCATGAAAAGATTAATGGGAGAAAGTATCTGCTTGTGTTGGATGATGTGTGGAATGAGGATGTGAATAAATGGTTAAGCTTTAAAGACTTGTTAGCTGGTGGTGCCAGAGGAAGTAAAATTGTAATTACTACGCGACTTAGAAAGGTCGCAGAGATGAGTCGGCCTATCTCTATACACGAGCTAAGAGGCCTGTCTGAAAATGAGTCCTGGTCATTGTTCAAACAAGTGGCGTTCAAAGAGGGGCAAGCACCGAATCCAAACTATGAAGCTTTAGGAAGAGAAATTGTAGCAAAGTGTTGTGGAGTTCCTTTAGCCATAAAGACAATAGGGGGTATGCTGTATTTTAAAGATTTGGAGGCTCAATGGGTATTGTTCAAGGAGAAAGAGCTCTCGAAGATAGATGTGTACAAGAATGATATTTTACCTATTCTTAAGTTGAGTTACAACCATCTTCCTTCCCAGTACAAGCATTGCTTTGCTTACTGTAGCTTATATCCAAAAGACTATAGAATTCATGTGGAAGATCTGATAGAGCTTTGGAGGGCACAAGGGTATCTCAAGTCAACTGATCCAAATGAGTGTCTTCAAGAAGTAGGCCTTGAATATTTCGTGGATCTTTTTCGGATGTCTTTCTTCCAACATATTGAAAGGGATTATTTTGGTAATATTACGTATTGCAGAATGCATGATTTAATGCATGATCTGGCCATTTTTGTTGCCGGGGACAATTTGTCAGCGTCACATTCTGGAATGACAAGTATTAAAGACAAAACTCAGCACATGTCATTTCAGGTTTGCCAAGACTCTTTTTCGCAGGATGTGTCTTCCTTATTGAAAGCAAAAAAGATACGAACGCTATTACCAATGGGAAGATTTGATGGGATTCACATCGAAAAAGAAGAACTTGATGTCTTATTTTGTAATTTGAGATGTTTGAGGGTGCTTGATTTACATGAGTTGGGAGTTAATTCACTCCCAAGTTCTATTTATAAATTGAAGCATCTAAGGTATCTTGATCTTTCAAAGAATAATATGAAGAAACTTCCGGATTCCATCACCGATCTGCAGAACTTACAAGTGTTAAAATTATATTACTGTAGACAACTCATGCAACTGCCGAAGAATATCAAAAAGTTAGTCAACCTTAAGGATCTTGACAATGAAGGCTGTCATGTGTTGACTCATATGCCGAGGGGTATTGGACAACTAACAAGACTTGAGAACTTATCAAGATTTGTAATAGCCAAGGATCATTCTATCTCCAAGCATATTGGTGGGCTTAATGAATTACATGCATTAAACAACTTGAGCGGTTTCTTGGAAATCGTGAATTTGAGATACGTGAAAAATGTTGCATTTGAATTTAGGGCAGCTGATTTGAGTTCGAAGCAACAACTTCAAATCTTGGCATTATGGTGGAATGAATTTGGAGATGTTGAGGACAATTGCAGTGCAAATGATGTTGCTAATGATGAAATCGGACTGGAAGCACTACGCCCACACCAGAATTTGAAATATTTGTGGGTGTTCTTTTACAGAGGATTGAAGCCTCCTAGCTGGCTTCCATCGCACACTAATTTGGTGTCCATTCGTTTTGTGCATTGCAGAAACATACAATGGCTCCCACCATTAGATCAATTCCCTTATCTTGAAAAGTTAGTTGTTTCCGGTTTAAGTAACTTGGAGCGTATAGATGTTGAAAATGGAGGATCTCCCACATTCTTTCCTTCCCTAACAGATCTTACTGTGGCAAACTGCCCCAATCTGAAGGGATTTATGCTTGTCAATTCACCCACATCATTATCAATGGAAGAGCTGCCCTGCTTTCCTTGTCTTTCTCGTTTGGGAATTGGAGGTTGCCCTAACCTGACTTACCTTCCACTTTTTTCAGAACTTAAACATTTGCAATTGAGGAAAGACGGAATAAAATCCCTGACGGAAGTGTTAGATTTATGTGGCTGATATTTCAAATAATAGTTGTTTAAGATTTTGTTGGTTTAGATTTTTAAGAGATTTGGGATTTTATTTGAAATGGTTTTTGATTTGTTTGTTATTTTGTGATTTTCTGTAGCCTATAAATATAGGCTTGGTTGATGAATAAAATAATCATGTGTGTTTTACAATATTTCTATTTTCTCCTTTTCTCTAAATTCTTAAAATAACAACATGGTATCAGAGCCTTTATCTTAAGGGACCTGATATAAAACAAAAATCATAATGGAAGATCCAGAATTATCTTTCACTAATGTTTCTGTGCCAAGATTCAATGGCCACAATTATCAAGCATGGGCTGTTCAAATGAAAGTTCATCTTGAGGCATTAGATCTTTGGCAAGCTGTAGAAGAAGATTATGAAGTTCCACAATTGCCAGCCAATCCAACGGTGGCACAAATGAAGAATGAAAAGGAGAAAAGGACACGAAAATCAAAAGCCAAAGCTTGTCTTTTCACTGCCGTTTCAAGCACCATATTAACAAAAATCATGAACATGCCTTCGGCAAAAGAAATATGGGAATATCTTGCGAAGGAATACCAAGGAGATGCAAAAACAAAAAATATGCAGATGTTAAACTTGATCAGAGAATTCGAATTGATGAAGATGAAAGAGTCAGAACTGATTTCGGAATATTCCGATAAGCTGGTTAATATTGCTAATAAAGTAAGGTTATTAGGTAAGGATTTTTCCGATGAAAGAATTGTTCAGAAAATTCTGGTTACACTGCCTGAAAAATATGAATCTAAAATTTCATCTTTAGAGGATTCTAAAGATCTGTCAAGTATATCTTTGGCAGAGTTGCTTAATGCTTTGCAGGCTCAAGAACAACGAAGAATGATGAGAAATGAAGAAGTCATTGAAGGTGCTTTTAAGGCCAGTTCATTGTGTCCATGTTGCAAAAAATCGAATCATATACCGAAAAAATGTTGGTGGAGGCCAGACATAAAATGTAGAAAATGTGGAAATATTGGACATATGGAAATAGTATGCAAGCAGAAAAAAGATGAAGCAAAAATGGTCCAAGAAGCACAAGATGATGAATTGTTCTAGGCATTTACAATTATCAGCCAAGGAGGAGTGTTAGATTTATGTGGCTGATATTTCAAATAATAGTTGTTTAAGATTTTGTTGGTTTAGATTTTTAAGAGATTTGGGATTTTATTTGAAATGGTTTTTGATTTGTTTGTTATTTTGTGATTTTCTGTAGCCTATAAATATAGGCTTGGTTGATGAATAAAATAATCATGTGTGTTTTACAATATTTCTATTTTCTCCTTTTCTCTAAATTCTTAAAATAACAACAGGAAGTACTAAAGATGAGGACAACTTCACAGTCACAATCCGCCTCTTCACCTTTATCTACTCTCTCTCAGTTAGAACATCTTACGATCCGCGAAATGGAAGATTTTCCAGATGATGAGTTGCTACAATACCTTCCTTCTCTTCAATCTCTTGAGTTTCGCGATTGCCCGTTCAAAAGTGTGTGTAGTGATGAGAAGGATGATGGTATGCAGTGGCAAAGCCTTAAAGTCCTCCGTGCTGTTTTTTTTACTCGGATGGAAAACTTGGTATCTCTACCGAAGGGGCTTCAATATGTTACTACTCTTCAACGTCTGCAAATAAGAAACTGTGATAGTTTGGCGTGTATACCAGAGTGGATGTGCAACCTCATTGCATTACAAGGTTTGAGTATCTGCTATAGTCCACAACTAGAAGAAAGATGCAAGAACAACATGGCTGAAGATTGGCCTAACATTTGTCACATTCCTAATATTTATATCAAGGGAAAAGAAATTCAGAGGAATAGGTGTTACCTGCTCTGAATGCAATTCTTTCTCACATATTGGCAAAGTAAGCCCTTCTCCTCTTCAATTTCCATCATTTTTTTGAATTAAATATACTCTTGTTGATTCTCATTAATTTTGTGAATTTTTATATGTTGTATACAGTTCATATGGAGATTAATTTACACTAGTAAGTGAAGATCTTGTAATATTTAGCCACTCCTGTGCACATTGCTTCACTTTGGGCTTTTATTTTTCTATGTTCTACTTTATTGCCTTATTTTCATTATTGTTGCTGCATAATGTTTCAGGTAATCTGCAAATGTTTCCTTTAAATGCTTCATTTCAACTTCTTTCTAGAACTATTTCTATTTAGCTTTCGGATATTTTTGGATTTGGATTCATCAATATCTAGCTTGTTTTAGGAATCAAACTTTTCCAAAAGTCCTTCCTTCTCTGCATTTTATTCTTTGTTAAGTTTTTTACTCAGTGTACCATTCACTAATACTAGACTTGTTAGCTCATTGTTTTTTTTCTGCTTTTGTAAAATAACTTCATCTGCTTCTGTATCTTAAAATGATGAGATTATGAATTTTGCAGAGGAATTCTCAAACAAAAGCACAAAATAATGCTCATCTTTGATTGCATCAACGAAGCCCTTATTGAGCATTCATGTCAGCACTTGTCCCTTCTTATAGTCGTGAAGGGACTTAAATAGCAGGGGCTGACGCAGAATGTTGATTAAAGCCCCCTATTCATTAAGCAAATCATAGGGAGGAGATGAGGTCAGCTCTGAATGATCAACTGTTTACCTTTTCTTTTTGTTTCAATTGATAATTCAACATGCCAACTACAAGTTTTATATTTTGATTTATACCTTCATTTTTCAACTCCTTGATAATTTATGCTTCAAATTTGGTTGCAGTTTTTATTTGAAGATGCTGTAGTAAGATCTGCTGCTTGATTAGGCTGGAGGTGAAGCAAAGATGATGGATAACTGCCATGTTCTAATGTAATAGTGGAACAGACTTCCTGCTCTCAGGTTCTATTTACTTCTAGTTTAAACTAAGATGCAACAGATTGTCAACTACTTATTCAATTCCCCTTGTTAACTTTTCATTGAGTTCAGACAGTTGGCACCTGTTCTATACCTTGGGAAAAAAATCAAAAATTTTTGTGCAGAATTCTAGAGTTTCTGTTTTGTCTTGGAAAATTCTAATAAATTTGATTACCATATTATGTTGGTACATTCTATCAGACCTGTGTTATATTCATCAAAAGACAGACACCTTTGATGAGAGATTGTCTGTCCAATGATGAATTGGGGATGTTTTCTTGTTATTTGTGTGCTTTTTTTTTGTTCTCGAATGCATCATTCAGATTATCATGAGTTAGCATGTTGACAACAGATGAGCTAATTTTTTTATTCTTACTTATTCTACAACTCATTTACTGTGTATCTCAAGCATCACTACAATATTGACCACCAGATACACACAGTAGTAATATTCAGTTTGGCTTGGAATATCTTAATTAAAGCTGTAAAGAAGAAAAAACCATTGATTTCTTTATCCAGTTTCTTTCTGTTGTTGATGTGAAACCTTGGTTTAACAGGGGTTGCTGAGGACAAAGGCCACAAATTATGAAGCTGCAATTCATCTTTGCTCATTTCTTTAGCATACTTGCTATAACTTTTGCTGTTGACATTGCTCGAGGGTCCAATTACCTAAGCCCGGGCCAAGAAATTGTAAAAAGAATTTACAGAATCAAATCTACTTGTAGGTTTTCGGGCCTTGTGAATTCTTGTGGAAAGAATTGCTTTGAGAGCTTTTCTTTTAATACATTGGTTATTTGTTTCTTGTGAAGTGTAAACGTTCAAACTCTTTTAGTATAGGAATGTAGATATGTAAACTTTGAATCCTAAGATGGAATATATTCATTTCTATGTGAATTACATTCTTAAAATTAGAATTTTAAATTTTCGTTTTGTCCAAAATCAAAATCTAAAAATTTAATGAGACCATTTAAATTTCACATTACATTTATTATAGAAAGGTGAAGAGGTGAAATCTATAGAAATGAGAGAGACACTTCTAAATAATTTAAGTAATACATGGTTTTATTGCTTGCAATTTTCAACATATGTTTTTTTTATATCGGCAATTTTGTAAAATCGTTTGCATATGGAAATACTATTGATTATATCACTTAACTAGGCATTTTACACATATGCAAATTGAAATAAAATTTGGGATGAGTAATATTAAATCAAAAAGATGATAAGATACTCGATGTTTTCAAAATTAATCAGTTGGCCAATTGTGATTTTCTTAAAAGATCATATGGCTTAGAAGGATGCATTTTGCCAGTTTAAATTGTTAGTAATTTCTTTGATAAATTTGACTTCCGGTTTTGGTGTTTAAATGTTAAATCTATACCTTATATGTTTGTTATCTTTTCGAAATTATGCCATTTTTATATATTAATTGAATTTTAATTTATTTTATATAAAAAAAGTTGAACTTTAATTTTTAGAGAATTCATTATTATATTTAATTTAATTATTTTTGTAAGATATATTTAATTGAATCTATATATATTTTGTAAAGCTATAACCATAACAATGATGTGTCATTTTCTTAAATTTTATCAAATTAATTTTATATTAATTTTTTCTTTTCTTTTTCTAGCTATTTACCCACATTTTATAATCCCTAAACTCTCTATAGAAATTTATATATCTATTTTATCTATAAATTAATAACTCTTTTTTGAATTAACTTTAATTTTTTTCATATTTTATCCAATTTGATTGATATTAGTCGATTTGTTTTACAGTAATTTGGTGTGTAAAAAGAACAATTTTTTATTCAATCATTTACTCGCTTCCTGCAATATATTGTTTTTCATTTTTTTCTAATTTAGGGATTGCTCCCATTTTTATTTTGTTTTCTTTTCTTCAAATTTTTGTAATTTACTTTATGTTTGTTTTGGTATGCTAACTTTTTTTTTTTTTTGAATTATTTTTGGTGTTAGTGTGATATAATTATAAATCGGATTTTAGAGTTTGTTACGTTTGATCACAAGCAGAGAATGTGTTACTTTTTCCAATTTTCTCCATTATGTAATAATTGGTTGATTTTTGTTTTTCCCACTTGACTAACATTTTATATCTATATACAGGGGCGAAACTATAATGGGGCCCAAGATAGCTTTGGTCCCTACAGAATTTTCTATTCCTATGAAGTACTATAATGTAATTTTATATTTTGTTTCTAGGTAATTAGTATTTTGGCCCCTATCATTTGTCAGAGAAGAATATAATTATTTTATACTTATATTATACAACAAATTATTAATTGCGTATTTTACTTGAGTTAAGTTTTAGTTGCCCCTAAAGACATCAAACAAAATTAGAATTATTTCTATATTTTACATTATTAGTACTTTGTTTTTTTTTTTTTTGGCACAGCAAGTTAATTATTTGCACAAATATTTTCAATAAGCGGTTAATTCAACTCTTGAACTTCGCCTAAGCCATTGAGTTAAAAAAAAAAAAAAAAACACATGGATATCAAGTTCATCTCTAAAAAATTACATAAAAAAAGCTTGATATATCATGACCCCCAGAACTTGTCCTAAACATCACAAGTGCTCCCCTGAACTTTGTGTTTGTCCAGTTAGCCCGCTAAACTTTGAAAAAGTGATCCAGTTTATTCCTTTGCTGCCACATGTTAATCATTTATTGGTTGTTTCACGTTTGATTTTTCAAAGCGCGTGTGTCACAAACACTGGTTAAGTGGGATCTAGGAGGCAAATTGGGTCGGTTTATCAAATTACAAGGGGTTAATTGGATACTTTGTAAGTTCGGGAGACAGTTGACTTTGTAGGCCAAGTTTAGGAGAATCCAGATGTATATAAATACAAAACAAATAATAGTAGCCATGGATATTAAATTTCACAGAAAATGCAAATAGAGGTGAGCCAACCGCAAATCCTCCAAAGCCAAAAAAAAAAAAGAATTAATTAACGTACATGAGAAAAGAATTTGAAAATTAGCTAACCATGAGAAAAGAACTGCAATTAGTTATATTAAAATTTGAACAACAGTAGGTTAATTCATTTTCAGCTAACCCTTCTTTGTTTTAAAAAAAAAAAAAGGAAAAAAAGATACATTATCATATTTACCTATTTGATCTACCCAAATCGGTGAAAAACTGCAAAGGAGAGGATATAGCTTTAGGTTGAAAAAAAAATGGGAAAATAATTGTTAAAAATAATTTAGAAAAAGTAGAGTTTACTTGAATCCAATACCCATGTTTGATTTCCTATTCAAGTATTGTCTTTATTACTTTTTGTATTCGAGCCAGTCTTGCTCTTCATTGTGCCACGTCAGGTAAACTTCACAGGGTCGGGCTCGGATCGGATACGCAAAAACACCTAATCTACTGGTATCTCTGGTTTCATCATTATACATTTGGGCCTCAGTGGCGGGAGATGTAAGAGATCAAAGCCCATAAGGAGGCCCTGAATTCATCATGGGCTTCAACATGAATATACAGCCCATATTTGCTGCATAAGAAATTACATTTACGAGACGAACTGTCCATTTAGAATTTGGGCTTTTTTTTTTTAAAAAAAAAAAGTATAGTCCAGAATATTAAAGAAGAAGTCGATCACCAATCTTGTGTTAAATATTTCTAAAATTGTATTCCATTGTAGCATCGTTTCACAGCAATGAAGAAATGGGACATTGAATCAAATAATTAATGACATCTCTATAAACCTTATTATCTTGTTTAGCACATAATTAGAAAACATGGATTCCGTAGTTTTATCAAAACCTACACCCAACTTCAAAACTTTAATCTTAGAGATATAGTTTTTTTATGGATTTTAGAAATATAGTAAGAACTATCATCTAAGTATTTTGAGCTAAAATTTATTGTATTGTTAATTTCTAATACTGTCATCTCATCCTGATATTAAGGATTCCAACTTCTTGATACTTCACGACCTTGAGCATGGCATGGGATGTTGGCAAATTCTGTTGACCATTAGTTCATCTCTGCTTTTGAGCTTCTTCTTCCTAGAGGTATGATACACGCATAAATACATACATTCTCATAAACACATTCATTCTGGTATATCTTTTTGTTCACAATATCATTAGCGTTCTGGATGGGCTCTTGCTGCATACTCAACTTTATCAGCAGATTTGCCTTTTGGCTTGCAGTAAACTTGGTGCCACTTTTACTAGGATCTTACCTTTTGGTATACATGATAATTATATGCAGCTCCATGCTACTGGGTTGATACCATACATAAGGAAGGCACACAGTTTCATACTCCTGGATGTATGCATACTACTATTTCAAGTGGGTGAAAATGTGAGTCTGCTAAATATATATTCCTATATCAAGTCTATTAACATGAGCAACATTGTTTTCTTGGTTCGCTTTGCAGGAAGCCCTTGTGTTCTGGCTACTTTCTTATCGCTTTTAAGCTATTGTGTTCTGGCTTGTACCACTGGTACATGTTTTATTTCCTTTTGTGCTAGATGAGCTATTTGTCTCCCTTAAGCTGTTTACTTGGGGCTACTTTCTTTTCTCTTTTAAGCTATTTGTCTTAAAATTGCTGGTCACTTTGCAATCATAACGCATAGAATTCCTCATGCTGTAAGTAATCAATCTGATTTAATATTCTCAAGTAGCAACACCATGAACTCCCTTGCTTCAACAATATAATGACGAATTTGAAGTACTCATCTTATGTTCAACTATGTAATGATATGAGAATTGTTCATTGTAGTTTTAGTCAGCAGATAGATGTAGTGATAATTATGTTTGGCTTGTAAAAGAATGTGGTTAAGGGTCAGATCAGAGTAAAATGACCAGGCTGTAGATGCTTTTGTGGGTTTAAATTTCTTGTCTACCGAATGTGGTATCTCAATGCTATCACATGCGATTTGTCTGTTTTCATGTCGAAAAGACAATTTATTCATTTTCTAGCTTCTTTCTCATCTCATAGCCTGGCTTGGATTCTCAAAAAATGACTGGAGAAAGCAGAAGTGAGGATCGAAATATGTCTGCTAATTTCTATAGGGTAGTATCGTATCAAGTTTGGAATTGGATTTAGTGGTTCAATGCTTTTTCGTAAAATACATTGATGCCAATCTCATTTGTCATTGTTCTCTTTTGAGATTTTCGTTTTTGTGGAACAATCTATAATTATATATGCTCGACAACATAGTGCAGAAGATCATGTATTGTTGTGGGATGTGGCTAGCAACATTAGAGACCACAGCCATCTGCAAACCAATCAACGCAATCCATTACCTTTATGTTCTTCATTTTGCTATGAACATGTAGCCTTGCGAAATAACTATGAAATTTGAAGCATATGTACATATCAGTTTGAGATCATTTCAGCGCAATGCCTTCAAAGGTTGAGCAAATTTCTATTCCAAATTGGATTCGGAGCTTCTGCACCATTGCAATGGATGACAGTTTCAGGCAGGTACGTTTAATACAATCTGTAGAGAAAAACCATTCATTTCTCGATATAATTTCTTTCTGTTGAAGTTTGGCTTAACAGTTGGGGCTGAGGACATAATTCCACAATACTAAAGCCCACAAATGATGAGCCTGCAAATCAACTTGATTCATTTCTTTTGCATCAGTGAATTCACAAGGGTCCAATTACATTGCTCAAGGGTCCAATTACCTGAGCCCAATTCAAGAAATTCCAAGAACAATTTTTGAGTCAAACTTAGTTGTAGGTTTTCGAGGTTTCGTTGCTTGTGGTTCTTGCGAAGCCGAGTATTCAGGAGTCAAATGTTGTCAAAGTGTTTCAAATTAAAGAAAAGTAATCATATAGCTCTTCTTTTGGGTCATCCTTGTTTATATCATTTTTGAAGAAAAAGAAAACATAAAAAATGATTTGCTTGCTGACTCAAATTTCTATATATATATATATATATATGTTGAAGAGATTTATGTATTTCATTTTAAAATGAATAACAAAAGTAATAATTAAAAAAAAAAAAATATCTTCATTTAACTTATGACTAATATTTGAACATTTAGGAAGTTATCGGAATCATCTCCCCATAGCCAAAAAATCCATCATAGTTAACTCAATTGGTCACAATTCATCCATCCAGCTTGCCGCATAACTATGGTTCCATCCGTGAAAATAATCGTTGTAGTTACTGCACAGTTTATATCACCCCCAATAATGGAAACATGTAAGAAAAATCTGATAAAAAATAAACATAAAAACCCATTAAAAAAAACCAATAATTCTATTAGAACTATTGTTGAAGAATACATGAAATCCATCGAAAAAAACGTAAGAAAAACTATTATCTTAAATCTAGAGTTAAACCCCTACTCGGATTTGTATTTTTAAATTAGAATTTTATACCTTTAATTTATCTCAAAAAATAAAAAGAAAAGAATAAGTAAAAACATTCCATATTAAATAAAGGAGATGATATTATTGAAAATAAACAAATATAAAATGAATTTTATACTTATAGTAAATACAAATTTAATTTTATTTGAACTCAATATCGTAATTAATATATTGCTTAATTAAAAAAAAAAAGATTAATTATTCACAAATGAGTTGAATTTAGTTACAAATGAAAGGAATTCCAAAAACAAAACACGTGGCTTTATTTTTCAGTCCTTCAAAGTTTTTCAATTTTTGGTTTACTATATATATATATATTTTTTTGGTAGAAAGGAAAGCGAAAAAGAACAAAGGAAAACACCCTAAACAACAACAGCAAATCTAGGGCGAGGAACTGCACTTCGGTCTTCATCTAGTAGGAGGGCCACTTCGCAAGGAGGCGAAAGGAAAGTATTGAGGCCCGGTGGATAACTACCGGTGGATTTAGCCAACATATCAGCACACCTATTAGCTTCCCTCCAGGAATGGTTTAACTTAACGGTAGTGCTTTGGTGAAGTAAAGTGCGAATCTCCGAGCATAAATTGCGGCAGGGATGAAATAGCTCAGTCGGGGACGGGTGGAGAACCATGTGTATCATTTCTCGAGAGTCCGATTCCACAATTAACGGTTTAACTATATTTTTTACAATTACGATTAAGGTTGCTCTTTTTTTATATAAATCTTAAAGACCAAATTAAAAATTTCTAGGCCTTAAAACATAAATCATAAATATAATTTATATACCTTCGATCCGAAAATATAAACAGTAAATGCTAATTTATAAATTTTATACCCAAAAATATGAACTTTAAAGACTAATTTATAAATCTAGATCCAAAAATGTAAATCCTAAAGTCTAATTTATAAATCTAGATCTAAAGTATAAACCCTAAAGGCTAATTTGTAAATTATAGACTCTAAAATATGAACCCTAAAAACTAACTTATAAATTTTAAACGCTAAAATATATTATGTGTTATATTTTTATTAGTTATGGATGACTTAATGTGCTAAATATATGGTGTAATTTCTCTAGTGGTGTTTGACAGAATTCGTCTAGCTAATAAGGTTTGGGTGGAAAAAGAAAATAATAAATAAATAAATATTGGGAATGAGTTTTAACAAATAAACAAAAGGACTCTGAAGAATATTTTACAGATTAAAATTCATGTATATGTATTAATGGCCACTTAGGAAAAGATTGTTGCTATTAACAGGTTCTTGTTATTTTGTTATGGAAACATTTGATATAGTGATGGTTCTTTCAGTTGTTTGTAGTGAATTGTTAAATATGAACACTTGTTTGTGATGGAGTTCTGGAACTTGAATGTATAGCTCTTATTGGTCTCTAGCTGTTGATTCCTATGCTAAAGATTCTATGGAAATATACTTGTTTTAGGGGCTTTTTAGTCTTTTCATATGTTAATTAGTTACAACTAATTACTAACTAATTAGTTGTTAGTTGTATATAAAACAACTTTACTCTTCACTTGTAATCTGTATCGATTTCAAGCTAATAGCTTGTATATACAAATCTCTCTAAGTTTCTCATGGTATCAGAGCTGGATTCCGCAAAATGGTGAGGAGCAGCCGTAGAGCAAAAGTGACGGAGATTCCGGTTGGTGGAAGGTTTGATGATGAAGAAGAGTTTCCTGAACAAGAAGGAGAACGCATACCGCCTAGAAATCAAGATTGAGTTTTTCATGATTTCGACCGTCATATGCTTTCCGGTTTCACTCAATCACATGATAATCCAGGTATTTCGATTATCAATTTCTAGTTAAATGGAAACAATTACATTTCTTGGAGGAGAGCTATGATTCTAGCCCTAAATGTTAAGGAGAAGAGTGATTTAGTGCTGAAGGATGTTGAGTTACCGAAGGAAACAGATCCAAGATATCAGTCAGGGTTAAAGGCTGATAGTTTGGTCACAGCTTGGCTGATTAATAGCCTTGAGAAGGATACTACTGATGGTTTCCAGTATGTCTCAGCTGCTCGAGAATTATGGTTAGAACTGGAGCTTCGCTTTCGAATTAGCAACGACCCTCTACTTTACAAGATTCAAAGGGAAATTACACTGCTGACACAAGGTAATTTGTCAATTTTACAATATTACAACAAGATTAAGCGTTTGTAGGATGAATTGAGTTACCTTACTCCTGTACCGAGTTGTCATTACGGTGTTTCTCGAAACTGTGTTTGTAATGCTTTTCAACGTATGGCAGATTCTACAGAGGAGAATAAGTTGAATCAATTTTTGATGGGATTACATGAGGCTTATGATAATGTAAAGAATCAAATTCTGTTAATGGATCCTTTACCTGCTTTAAATAAGGCATATGCTATGTTGTTGAAAGTTGAGAAGCAGCAGGAGATTTCTTTGTTGCATACAACAAAAATAGCTAGTTTTGTTAAGAATGATAACAAGAAACCTCCAGAGATTAACAAGGATGATTTGAAATGTGATTATTATGATGGAACTAGACATGTTCGGGCCACTTGTTTCAAGTTAATAGGGTATCCTGATTGGCATCCCAAGTCCAAAAAGCAAAATTCCAAACCAAAAAAGAATCCTCAGCCTTATCGTGCTAATGCAGTACAGGGAGGAATTAAGAAGATGATAATGGGGAGTGATACTGAAAAAGATGATGAACAAAAGGAAGATTTCCAACAAATGGTGAGGGAAGTTTACAAGATGATGAAGGGGAAGGGTTCCATGGCTGACTCACCATTGCAAACTCCTGATTTCACTGCTTTTGCTGGTTTCTCAGGTACTTCTTCTTCTTCTTCTGGTATAAATGTTATGTACACATCATGCTGGATTGTTGATAGTGGTGCTACTTCACATATGACTTATGTTTCAAGTCATTTTATTCCTACCTCCTCTAATTTAGTCCGACAAATTGTGGCTTTGCCTGATGGTACTTTAAAACAGATAAAGCATATTGGAAAGGTTGAACTGTGGCCTACTTTTACTTTACATGGGGTTCTCTTTGTGCCAAGTTTTTGCTACAATCTTTTATCTGTTGGTCAATTGTTACAGGATAGCAATCTTGAGGTGGTTTTTCATTCTCATTATTGTTATCTGCAGGATAGGGAGACTCATGTGGTTAAGGCAGTGGGGTGGCATGTTGATGGTCTTTATTTGTTAGATACACATTCCTTTTCTGAAGATGTTATCAATAAAGTTCAGCAATTGTGTTTGGCTGTGAATGTCTCCAATAATACAGATTCTGACATATGGCACAAGAGACTTGGTCATGCTTCTTTTGATGTTCTCAGTCATGTTAGTAATCTTGACATAAATGTAATTCATATTCTTGTACTGTTTGTCATCGTGCTAAACAGCACCGTTTTCCTCTTACTCGAAGTGCAATAACTACAGAAAAATGTTTTGATTTGTTGCATATGGATTTATGGGAGCCTTATAAACTGAATTCTCTTACTTGTGCTAGATATTTTCTGACTTTGGTTGATGATTACACTAGATATACTTGGGTTATTTTGTTACAAACTAAGGCTCAGGTTGGGCATGCTATAGAAGTTTTTCTTAAAATGGTAAATTGTCAATTTAATACAAAAGTGAAGGTGATCCGTAGTGACAATGGTACAGAATTTGTCAATAAGTTTTGTATAGGGTTATTTCAAACTCAAGGTATTTTACATCAGACTACTTGTGTCTACACTCCTCAGCAAAATGGGGTGGTTGAGCGCAAGCACAGACACTTGTTAGAAGTTGCCAGGGCTATTTTATTTCAGTCTCATTTACCACTGCAGTTTTGGGGTGAAGCCATTTTGATGGCTACTTCTATCATTAATGTTCTTCCTGTTAGAATGTTAAATTGGCAAACTCCTTTTGACAGGTTGTTTCAGTGCAGGCCAAATTATACTAAATATCATGTTTTTGGGTGTAGCTGTTTTTATACCAATGTGTCCCCTGATCGTGACAAGTTTTCTTCTCGTGCCTTTCCAGGAGTTTTTGTAGGCTTTACTCCAGGTAAGAAGGGTTATAAGATTTTTGACTTAACAACTCAGAAATTTGTTGTTTCCAGGGATGTGCAGTTTATAGAGAATGAGTTTCCTTTTCACCCAACAACTTCTTCACTAAATTTAGCTTCTCCTGCTCCTGTTCCACATTCTCTTCCTAATACTATTATTGCTCCATCCCCTGGTGATGAGTCTTCTTCTCTGCAGAGGTCAGTTAGGATGAGGCAACCATCCTGTTGGTTACAAGATTATGTTACAGAACATAGTAATGTTGTTATTCCTTTTCAGCAAAGAGTTTTTCTTACCAAGATTTTGCAGATAAAGGAGCACGCTCACTATCATGAGGCTAAGGTAGATGTCAACTAGGTTCAGGCCATGAACTCAGAATTGCAGGCGCTGGAAGCCAATCATACCTGGGAGATTGTGCCTCACCCTTCTCACATTAAACCCCTTGATACTAAGTGGGTGTACAGGGTTAAGTATAAGAGTAATGGTGATGTTGGCCGTTATAAGGCACGCCTGGTTGCCAAGGGATATAACCAGATTTTTGCTGTAGACTATAATGACAGTTTTAGTCCTGTGGCTCGTACAGTTACAGTTAAATTGTTTTTGGCAGTGGGCGCGGCTAAGGGATAGAGTATTCACCAGATTGATGTTAATAATGTCTATCTTCATGGCATTCTTGATGAAGACATTTATTTGAAACCTCCACTTGGTTATAAGACTATTCCTGCAGGTCACTGTTGCAAACTTGTGAAGTCCCTTTATGGCCTCAAGCAGGCTGGGCGTCAGTGGCACAAAGAGTTATCCATAAAACTCTTTGCTTATGGTTTTCGGAGGTCTATCAATGACCATTGTTTGTTTACCTTGATTGATAGTCATGATGGCTCTTTCTTAGCAATTTTAATCTATGTCGATGATATTGTCATTATGGGTTCTTATGCTTGCAAAATCCAGGCTATCAAAGATTATTTACATAATCTTTTCACCATCAAGGACATGGGGGACGCTCGCTATTTCTTGGGTATTGAGTTGACACGGACTGATGCAGGTATTTTTCTAACTCAAACCAAATACATCACTGATCTATTGGATGATACTGGTTTATTGCAAGCCTCCCCTGTTTCTAGTCCTTTGGCTGCTAGTTCTGTAATTGTTTAAGGGAGTTACTGCAGGATCCTGCTATGTATAGAAGCATGGTTGGCCGTCTGTTGTATTCGGATTTTTCCCGCCCTGATATAGCTCATGCCACTAATCACCTTAGTCAGTTTATGCAGCACCCTTGTAAGCATCATCTTCAAGTTGCTATTCATGTACTAAGGTTCTTAAAGGGTACTATGACTAGTGGTTTGTTCTATCCTTCTAATTCTGATTTATCTTTGCTTACTGCCTTTTGTGATGCTGACTGGGCACGATGCAAGGATTCCCGCCGTTCTTTGACTGGCTACTATGTGATGATTGGTCGTTCACTTATCTCTTAGAAAACCAAGAAACAAGCTACTGTCAGCCGGTCTTCTACTGAGTCAGAATATAGAAGCATGGCCACCACCAGTTGTGAGCTTCAGTGGCTTCATTTTCTCTTGGCAGATTTTCAGATACAACCAGCTCTTCCTATTCTGCTTCATTGTGACAGTCAATCTGCCATTGCTATCGCCAAGGATCCGGTCCCCCATGAAAAGGTTGAGCATGTTGATATTGATTGTCACTTGATTTATGAACATGTTGCTGCTGGTTTTCTTTCTGCAGTTTATATCTCTACTTCTTTGCAGTTGGCCGATTTGTTCACCAAACCTCTTAGTGCTGCTCATATGTCTCCTGCTTTGGGCAAGATGAATTTTGTTTCACTACCTTCATCTTGAGGGGGGGGGGGGTTATCAAACTCTTCATTATTTGTATCTGAGAATGAAAATTAGTCTGATATGTTATGTTGTCAATATTGGCAATACTGTTAGTAATTCAATTTTGCATATTTGTAAACTTGAAGCACCGATTCTTCAATTCATTAATTTAATTTCTTTTTTATTGTGTAATACAAAATCTTTTATTATATATTAAATATACAAATTTTTGAATTTTATAGTTTCAAAACCAAAAATCATTTCTATTTTCTACGAATATAATTATATTTGTTGTAATACATTTTAATTTGAAAAATTCAAAGGAAATGATATTTTTTTAATTATTCATTAAATAAAATTATAAACAATTGTTTTATTTGTCTTATTCAATTTGAATTCAATATCACTCCAAGTAACGCATTAATATAATTCACATGGTACAGAAATGTGACAATTGAAGTTGAAGTTAAGATTAAATATAAATATAATACTGTTGCTTCTTTTGATGTTCTCAGTCATGTTAGTAATCTTGACATACAGTGTAATTCATATTCTTGTACTGTTTGTCCTCGTGCTAAACAGCACCATTTTCCGTTTACTCGAAGTGCAATAACTACAGAAAAATGTTTTGATTTGTTGCATATGGATTTATGGGGGCCTTATAAACTGAATTCTCTTACTTGTGCTAGATATTTTCTGACTTTGGTTGATGATTACACTAGATATACTTGGGTTATTTTGTTACAAACTAAGGCTCAGGTTGGGCATGCTATAGAAGTTTTTCTTAAAATGGTAAATTATCAATTCAATACAAAAGTGAAGGTGATCCGTAGTGACAATGGTACAGAATTTGTCAATAAGTTTTGTACAGGGTTATTTCAAACTCAAGGTATTTTACATCAGACTACTTGTGTCTACACTCCTCAGCAAAATGGGGTGGTTGAGCGCAAGCACAGACACTTGTTGGAAGTTGCCAGGGCTATTTTATTTCAGTCTCATTTACCACTGCAGTTTTGGGGTGAAGCCATTTTGATGGCTACTTCTATCATTAATGTTCTTCCTGTTAGAATGTTAAATTGGCAAACTCCTTTTGACAGGTTGTTTCAGTGCAGGCCAGATTATACTCAATATCATGTTTTTGGGTGTAGCTGTTTTTATACCAATGTGTCCCCTGATCGCGACAAGTTTTCTTCTCGTGCCTTTCCAGGAGTTTTTGTAGGCTTTACTCCAGGTAAGAAGGGTTATAAGATTTTTGACTTAACAACTCAGAAATTTGTTGTTTCCAGGGATGTGCAGTTTATAGAGAATGAGTTTCCTTTTCACCCAGCAACTTCTTCACTGAATTTAGCTTCTCCTACTCCTGCTCCTGCTAATGTTCCACATTCTCTTCCTAATACTGTTGTTGCTTTATCCCCTGGTGATGAGTCTTCTTCTCTGCGGAGGTCAGTTAGGATGAGGCAACCATCCTGTTGGTTACAAGATTATGTTACAGACCATAGTAATGTTGTTATTCCTTTTCAGCAAAGAGTTTTTCTTACCAAGATTTTGCAGATAAAGGAGTATGCCCACTATCATGTCAACTGGGTTCAGGCCATGAACTCAGAATTGCAGGCGCTGGAAGCCAATCATACCTTGGAGATTGTGCCTCTCCCTTCTCACATTAAACCCCTTGATACTAAGTGGGTGTACAGGGTTATGTATAAGAGTAATGGTGATGTTGACCGTTATAAGGCACGCCTGGTTGCCAAGGGATATAACTAGATTTTTGGTGTAGACTATCATGAGAGTTTTAGTCCTATGGCTCGTACAGTTACAGTTAGATTGTTTTTGGCAGTGGGCGCGGCTGAGGGATGGAGTATTCACCAGATTGATGTTAATAATGCCTATCTTCATGGCATTCTTAATGAAGACATTTATTTGAACCTCCACTTGGTTATAAGACTGTTCCTACTGGTCACTGTTGCAACCCTTTATGGCCTCAAGCAGGCTGGGCGTTAGTGGCACAAAGAGTTATCCACAAAACTCTTTGCTTATGGTTTTCGGAGGTCTATCAATGACCATTGTTTGTTTACCTTGATTGATAGTCATGATGACTCTTTCTTAGCAGTTTTAATCTATGTCAATGATATTGTCATTATGGGTTCTTATGCTTGCAAAATCCAAGCTATCAAAGATTATTTACATAATCTTTTTACCATCAAGGACATGGGGGACGCTCGCTATTTCTTGGGTATTGAGTTGACACGGACTGATGCAGGTATTTTTCTAACTCAAACCAAATACATCACTGATCTATTGGATGATGCTGGTTTATTGCAAGCCTCCCCTGTTTCTAGTCCTTTGGCTGCTAGTTCTGATCTTACTTGTTCAGGGGAGTTACTGCAGGATCCTGCTATGTATAGACGCATGTTTGGCCGCCTGTTGTATTTGGGTTTTTCCCGCCCTGATATAGCTCATGCCACTAATCACCTTAGTCAGTTTATGCAGCACCCTTGTAAGCATCATCTTCAAGCTGCTATTCATGTACTGAGGTTCTTAAAGGGTACTGTGACTAGTGGTTTGTTCTATCCTGCTAATTCTGATTTATCTTTGCTTACTGCCTTTTGTGATGCTGACTGGGCACGATGCAAGGATTCCCGCCGTTCTTTGACTGGCTACTGTATGATGATTGGTCGTTCACTTATCTCTTAGAAAACCAAGAAACAAGCTACTGTCAGCCGGTCTTCTACTGAGTCAGAATATGGAAGCATGGCCACCACCAGTTGTGAGCTTCAGTGGCTTCATTTTCTCTTGGCAGATTTTCAGATACAACCAGCTCTTCCTATTCCGCTTCATTGTGACAGTCAATCTGCCATTGCTAGCGCCAAGGATCCGGTCTCCCATGAAAAGGTTGAGCATTTTGATATTGATTATCACTTGATTTGTGAACATGTTGCTGCTGGTTTTCTTTCTGCGGTTTATATCTCTACTTCTTTGCAGTTGGCCGATTTGTTCACCATACCTCTTAGTGCTGCTCATATGTCTCCTGCTTTGGGCAAGATGAATTTTGTTTCACTGCCTTCATCTTGAGGGGGGCTATCAAACTCTTCATTATTTGTATCTGAGAATGAAAATTAGTCTGATATGTTATGTTGTCAATATTGGCAATACTGTTAGTAATTCAATTTTGCATATTTGTAAACTTGAAGCACCGATTCTTCAATTCATTAATTTAATTTCTTTTTTATTGTGTAATACAAAATCTTTTATTATATATTAAATATACAAATTTTTGAATTTTGTAATTTCAAAACCAAAAATCATTTATATTTTCTACGAATATAATTATATTTGTTGTAATACATTTTAATTTGAAAAATTCAAAGGAAATGATATTTTTTTAATTATTCATTAAATAAAATTATAAACATTTGTTTTAGTTGTCTTATTCAATTTGAAGTCAATATCACTCCAAGTAACGCATTAATATAATTCACATGGTACAGAAATGTGACAATTGAAGTTGAAGTTAAGATTAAATATAAATATAATACTGTTGCTGTAAAGAGATTAAGGGTATATTTAGTTGTGCTCTTGTTGTTTGTTGTTTGCTAATGATGATTGCTGAAATTGTTTGCTGATTGATGATGATAAATTTTTATTCTTAGAATATAAAATAATTAATTTGGAAAATAAAATAAAATGAAGTATTCAAAAAAAAAAAAAAGATTTTATCGGCTGATGGGAAACTAACAGTTTTTTCTTCATAAATAGTTATGAACAGTTATTACTAAAACCGAACCAAACACATCTAAAACTGTTGTTTGTATTAAATATAAAAAAAACACCAGAAAAAGAGGTATCCCAAATGGGCTTTAAATATAATTTGATTTCTGATATTTGTTTTGGGATTCATTGACTAACTCTTTTTTCTTTAATTGACTTTTAGCTCTTGCTGGTCTTAAAACCAATCTGGTATCAAGGCAATGGAATCACCTTTATCATCTTCATTTTTTCTTATGAACAGATAGCTTTGCAAAATTGACCATGAAATCTGAAGCAGACATATTGTTTTGAGATCATTCGAGGGCAATGCGTCTAAAGGTTCAGCAATTTCAACTTCAAATTGGGTTTTGGGTTTAGCAAATCTTGCAATGGATTAGAGCAGCTCAGGCAGGTAACTCTTGAAGATTAATGCTAAAGCAAAATATTTGTTTAACTTTCTGATTAACAATGTGAATAATTGCCTCAAATTTCAGATACTAAATTTCAATGGCTTTTATTTCCTAAAAGATGCTAGAGAAGCACTCTTGAGAATCACCCCTCTTGTCTTTCAAATACCAGTCTCAGTAAGTTCATCATCTATCATCGATCCGATTACCAATCCGTTACAATAGAAAAACCATTCATTTCTTTCTATTGATGTGAAAGTCTGGCTTAACAGGTTATGTAGAGGAAAATTTTCTTGATGTGAGAAATGGAGCAGATGATATATAGATGGCTCTATATAGCCTTTCTAATCATATAAAATACGATCTCAAATTGATAAAATGAAAATTTTAAATGCATATGAAATAAATAAAGCATTCTTAATCAAATTTTATGTTCATAGTTGATTTTGTTTTACAATTAGAGATTTTTATGTGTGCAACTATTCATTGTAAGGGTGAGAATTTTCTAGCCATAAACTGCTTATAATTGTATTTAGCCTACATAATTAGTCCATATTTTATAATTATATATTACATACATAACACAGAAAATGGTTACTTTGATCAACTAATGTCATATCTATTTGATTATGTAAATATATATATAAATTTTTAGAAGCAAATCTCAGAAAATTGTATTGCATATAAAAAAAAAAAAAATCTTTACGTCAAGTAAATTGGGCCGTTTCTTTGAAGGCCGAGCCCATTCCTGTCCAAGGATGTACAAGTAGAAGGTGGACTAATTTTGGATTAATTAACGTTATAACCTCATTAAAGAAACTAATCATATAAATTATCAGATAAGAGTTGAGCATAAGGATCTTTTGCATTCTCTTTTTACCGGAAATTTATACTCTACTAACATAATAATACATAAATTTTAAAAATTAGATAAAGAAAAATATATCAACTCTCCGCATCACCAACATAAAAAGTCAAAATAATTATTGATCACAAAAGATTACTTTTTATATTCTTTATATCATATCAAAAATGTCATGTTAGCCCTATTAACTTTTTTTTTTTTCATTTTGGGGCAAAATGGAAAAAGAAAGTTAATAGGACCAACATGGCATATGTGACTTTTTATAAATACTGTCAAGGATAATTTTTCATAGTCAACAGTCATATTAACTTGAAAGGACTCCATTCCTTTTTTTTTTCCTTTTTTTTTTTTTAATTCCAAATATGTAATATTGAATTTTTTTAAATTTAAACAGTAAACAAGTATTTGATAATTTTTGTGGTATTAATAACAATGTTCACCTAAGAACAAAGTACTATTAAATGAATTAACCAATCACGATTAGTTTAAGTAGTAAGAGTAAATGGTAAGGATTTTAAATTGTTTAAACTAGAGATCCTATAATTCACATGTTTGTGTTTCTAGTACATTTTAATTGGTAAAAAAACCAATAATCCTAACAGAACAATTGATGAAGAATACAAGAACAATTGCCAAAGCAAAATTACTCTGTTTTTTTCCTTCAACCTTAGAAAGCTCTAAGGAAATCACAAATGACATTTCATCAATTTTCAAGTGGAGAAAAAAGTCGCAATAATCAATTGTGAGTGTGAGAATATTCTTACAACTTTGAAAGTATCATGTGAATTAACTCTGTTTCCATATGATTTTTTTTTTTTGGTCTCTCATAGTGAAGTGTTAGTTTATTTGTAGCTAAACATGTAAAAATTTTGATAGCCTAAAATTAAATGATTAATATGACTTAATATATCTAAATGAAAAATTAAATATTGAATGTGATATAAGAAAAAAAAAATTGCCCCTAAGGTTTATTAGTAGTTATGAATTTACCTTCAAAGTTAAAAATGGTCTAATTAAGTCCTTAAGATCTTATTTTGGTGTAATTTTAAACCCCTCTAACGTGATTGGATACAGACTCCGTTAATCTTTCCATGTCAGTCGTTATTTGTCAATGTTATCATCCAACATGGATAACTGATCTACTGATCCATCGATACGTGTCGTCCAGTTATAGCGAATACAAATTTAATTTTATTTGAATTCATCATTGTAATTCATATATTGCTTACTAAAAAAAAAAAAAAAATTCACAAATGAGTTGAATTTAGTTACAAATGAAAGGAATTCCAAAAACAAAACACTGTTACCGTACTCACTTCCAAGAAACAAAAAAGTATATTACGGTCAGTTATGCTGCATCTACCGCCTCCCATATATACCGCCCTAATCCCGCCATACGTGGCTTTATTTTTCAGTCCTTCAAAGTTTTTCAATTTTTGGTTTACTATATTTTTTACAATTACGATTAAGGTTGCTCTTTTTTTATATAAATCTTAAAGACCAAATTAAAAATTTCTAGGCCTTAAAACATAAATCATAAATATAATTTATGAACCTTCGATCCGAAAATATAAACAGTAAATGCTAATTTATAAATTTTATACCCAAAAATATAAACTCTAAAGACTAATTTATAAATCTAGATCCAAAAATATAAACTCTAAAGTCTAATTTATAAATCTAGATCTAAAGTATAAACTCTAAAGATTACTTTGTAAATCTTAGACTCTAAAATATAAACCCTAAAAACTAATTTATAAATTTTAAACTCTAAAAAATATTATGTGTTATGTTTTTATTAGTTATGGATGACTTAGTTTGTTAAATGTATTATGTAATTTCTCTAGTGGCGTTTCACACAGAATTCGTTTAGCTAATAAGGAGTATAAAATAAAAGGTTTGGGTGGAAAAAGAAAATAATAAATAATAAACGAAAGGACTCTGAAGAATATTATACAAATTAAAGTTTATGTATCTCAGAAAATTGTATTACATGTAAATACATTTTATTATTTTAAAAAAAAAAAAATCTTTACGTCAAGTAAATTGGGCCGTTTCTTTGAAGGCCGAGCCCATTCCTGTCCAAGGATGTACAAGTAGAAGGTGGACTAATTTTGGATTAATTACCGTTATAACCTCATTAAAGAAACTAATTACATAAATTACCAGATAAGAGTTGAGCGATCTGATTCTTGCATTTGTTAATCTACATTTCATTTGCGAGCCAAGTTCCCATCTTTTTCTGTTCTATTTCTTCTTCCCTATCCTCCTTTTGTTTTAGATCGCTCTTGTTTCGTCTTTCACCTTCAACAATGGCTGAATTAGTCCTGTCCGACATTGCTGTTGGACTCATTTCCAATTTGAGTTCTTCGGTACTGAAGGAGATAGGGGTGTGGTGGGGTGTCAATGATGAGCTTGACAAATTAAAGAGAACTATCTCCACAATCGAGTCTGTGCTTCTTCATGCAGAGGAGCAGCCCATGGAGAATCCTCAAGTCAAAAATTGGCTTGGAATGCTCAGTGAAGCCTTGTATGATGCTGATGACTTGCTGGATGAGTTTTCAACTAAAGCCTTGCCGCAGCAAGTTATGGGTGGTCCTAAAATGGTGAAAAAGGTGCGTCTTTTCTTCTCAAGTTCCAACCAGTTCGCTTTTGGTCTCAAAATGGGTCATAAGGTTAAGGCCCTTAGAAAGCGATTAGATGAAATTGCTGCTGAAAAGAACAAGTTCCATTTGGAGGATCGTTCTGGCGTGGGGAGGGTTTTTGTAGCTACGGGTAGGGATCAAACTCACTCCTCTCCACCTCAAGTTGTTGTTGGTAGAGAGCATGATAAGGAGGAAATTGTAGAGCTTTTACTCTCTTCTGATTATGTAAATAATGCGTCTGTTGTTCCCATTGTTGGATTTGGAGGTTTGGGCAAGACTACTCTTGCTCAACTGGTATACAACGATGACAGGGTCAGAAACCATTTCGAGCTGAAGATGTGGGTTTGTGTGTCCGGTGACTTTGATTTGCAGTTGCTAGTGAAAAATGTTTTAGAATCTGCAACTGGAAAAAAACCGGAAGTTGATGCGATGGATCCATTAAAAAATCTCCTCCATGAAAAGATTAATGGGAGAAAGTATCTGCTTGTGTTGGATGATGTGTGGAATGAGGATGTGAATAAATGGTTAAGCTTTAAAGACTTGTTAGCTGGTGGTGCCAGAGGAAGTAAAATTGTAATTACTACACGACTTAGAAAGGTAGCAGAGATGAGTCGGCCTATCTCTATACACGAGCTAAGAGGCCTGTCTGAAAATGAGTCCTGGTTATTGTTCAAACAGGTGGCGTTCAAAGAGGGGCAAGCACCGAATCCAAACTATGAAGCTTTAGGAAGGGAAATTGTAGCAAAGTGTTGTGGAGTTCCTTTAGCCATAAAGACTATTGGGGGTATGCTGTATTTTCAAGATTTGGAGTCTCTATGGGTATTGTTCAAAGAGAAGGAGCTCTCGAAGATAGATGTGTACAAGAATGATATTTTACCAACTCTTATGTTGAGTTACAACCATCTTCCTTCCCATTATAAGCATTGTTTTGCTTATTGTAGCTTATATCCGAAAGACTCCAAAATATGTGGAAAAGCTGATAGGGCTTTGGAGGGCACAAGGGTATCTCAAGTCAACTGATCCAAATGAGTGTCTTCAAGAAGTAGGCCTTGGATATTTCATGGATCTTTTTCGGATGTCTTTCTTCCAAGATATTGAAAGGGATGAGTTTGGTAATATTTTTTATTGCAGAATGCATGATTTAATGCATGATCTGGCCATTTTTGTTGCCGGGGACAATTTCTCGGCGTCACATTCTCGAATGACAAGTATTGAAGACAAAACTCGGCACATGTCATTTCAGGTTTGCCAAGGCTCTTTTTCGCAAGATGTGTCTTCCTTATTGAAAGCAAAAAAGGTACGAACGCTATTACCATTGGGAGAATTTGATGGTATTCACATCGAAAAAGAACTTGATGTCTTGTTTTGTAATTTGAGATGTTTGAGGGTGCTTGATTTACAAGAGTTGGGAGTTAATTCACTCCCAAGTTCAATTTATAAATTGAAGCATCTAAGGTATCTTGATCTTTCGGTGAATAATATCAAGAAACTTCCGGATTCAATCACCAATCTGGGGAACTTACAAGTGTTGAAATTACGTCACTGTAAACAACTCATGCAACTGCCGAAGAATATCAAAAAGTTAGTCAACCTTAAGGATCTTGACAATGAATTCTGTAATGAGTTGACTCATATGCCGAGGGGTATTGGACAATTGACAAGACTTGAGAAATTATCAAGATTTGTCATAGCCAAGGATCATTCTATCTCCAAGCATATTGGTGGGCTTGATGAATTACATAAATTAAACAACTTGAGAGGTTCCTTGGAAATCGTGAATTTGAGATACGTGAAAAATGTTGCTTTTGAATTTAGGGCAGCTGATTTGAGTTCGAAGCAACAACTTCAAAGATTGGCATTATGGTGGAATGAAATTGGAGACGTAGACGATAATTGCAGTGCAAATGATGTTGCTAATGATGAAATGGGACTGGAAGCACTACGCCCACACCAAAGTTTGAAATATTTGTCGGTGTACTTTTACAGAGGATTGAAGCCCCCTAGCTGGCTTCCATCGTTCACTAATTTGGTGACCATTTGTTTTATGGAGTGCAGAAACATACAATGGCTCCCACCATTTGATCAACTCCCTTTTCTTAAAGTGTTATTTGTTTCCGATTTAAGTAACCTGGAGCGTATAGATGTTGAAAAAGGAGGATCTTCCTCATTCTTTCCTTCCCTAACATATCTTTATCTGATAAACTGCCCCAGTCTGAAGGGATTTATGCTTGTCAATTCACCCTCATCATTATCAATGGAAGAGCTGCCCTGCTTTCCTTGTCTTTCTCATTTGGCAATTGGAGGTTGCCCTAACCTGACTTACCTTCCACTTTTTTCAGAACTTAAAAAACTGCAATTGAGGAAAGACGGAATAAAATCCCTGACAGAAATACTAAAGATGAGGACAACTTCACAGTCACAATCCGCCTCTTCACCTTTATCTAATCTCTCTCAGTTAGAAGATCTTACAATCTGGGAGATGGAAGATTTTCCGGAGGATGAGTTGCTACAATACCTTCCTTCTCTTCAATATCTTGGGTTTGTGAATTGCCCATTCAAAAGTGTGCGTAGCGATGAGAAGGATGATGGTATGCAGTGGCAAAGCCTTAAAGTCCTCCGTTCTGTTCTTTTTATTAGAATGGAAAACTTGGTATCTCTACCAAAGGGGCTTCAATATGTTACTTCTCTTCAACATCTGTCTATTGATAAATGTGCTAGTTTGGTGTGTGTACCAGAGTGGATGCGCAACCTCATTGCATTACAAGATTTGAGTATTTGGGATTGTCCACAACTAGAAGAAAGATGCAAGAACAACACGGCTGAGGATTGGCCTAAGATTTCTCACATTCCTAATATTTTTATTAATGGAAAACAAATTCAGAGGAATGGGTGTTACTTGCTCTGACTGGAATTATTTCTCACATATTGGCAGAGTAAGCCCTTCTCCTCTTCAATTTTCATCATTTTTTTGAATTAAATATGCTCTTGTTGATTCTCATTAATTTGTGAATTTTTATATGTTATATACGGTTTATATGAAGATTAATTTACGCTAGTAAGTGAAGAAATTCTTGTAATATTTAGCCACTCCTGTGCACATTGCTTCACCTTGGGCTTTTATTTTTCTATGTTCTACTTTATTGCCTTATTTTCATTATTATTGCTGCATAATGTTTCAGGAAATCTGCAAATGTTTCCTTCAAATGCTTCATTTCAACTTCTTTCTAGAACTATTTCTATTTAGCTTGGATTTGGATTCATAGACTTGTTAGCTCATTGTTTTTTTTTTTCTGCTTTTGTAAAATAACTTCATCTGTTTCTGTATCTTAAAATGATGAGATTATGAATTTTGCAGAGGGATTCTCAAACAAATGCACAAAATAATGCTCATCTTTGATTGCATCAACGAAGGCCTTATTAAGCTTTCATGTCAGCACTTGTCCCTTCTTACAATCGTGAAGGGACTTAAACAGCAGGGGCTAACACAGAATGTTGATTAAAGCCCCATATTCGTTATGCAAATCACAGGGAAGTGATGAGGTCAGCTCTGAATGATCAACTGTTTACCTTTTCTTTTTGTTTCAATTGACAATTCAACCCCTTTTATATATACCTTCATTTTTCAACCCCTTGATACTTCATGCTTCAAATTTGGTTGCAGTTTTTATTTGAAGATCCTGTAGTAAAATCTGCTGCTTGATTAGGTTGGAGGTGAAGCAGAGATAGTGGATACCTGCCATGTTCTAATACAATACTGCAACAGACTTTCTCCTCTCAGGTTCTATTTACTTCTATTTTGAACTAAGATGCAACAAATTGTCAACTACTTATTCAATTCCCCTAGTTAACTTTTCATTGAGTTCAGACAGTTGGCACCTGTTCTGTACCTTGGGAAAAAAAATAAAAAATTTTTGTGCAGAATTCTAGAGTTTCTGTTTTTTCTTGGAAAGTTCTAATAAATTTGATTACCATATTGGTACATTCTGTTATCTCATACCTGTGTTATATTCGTCAAAAGCCTGAGAGATCGTCTGTCAAATGTTGAATTGGGGCTGTTTTCTTGTTATTTGTGTGCTTTTTTTGTTCTCAAATGCATCATTCAGATTATCATGAGTTAGCATGGTTATTCTTCCAGTATTTGACATGTTGACAATAAGCTATTTTTTTATTCTTACTTATTCCACAACTCATGTACAGTATTGATCACCAGATACACACAGTAGTAATATTCAGTTTGGCTTGGAATATCTTAATTAAAGCTGTAAAGAAGAAAAAACCATTGATTTCTTTATCCAGTTTCTTTCTGTTGATGTGAAACCGAGGAAAGAACAAAAGGAGACGGACACTAAAGGAAAGAACACGTATTAGATGGGAGAAGAGGATAACCGAGGAAAAAAGAAGGTATTTTTCTTTCTCATCAGAAGTGTAACTCTGCTAGAAATTACTTTTTAGAAAAAATTGAGAGATGGCTAATAATTTTTTTTAACACGCAAGTGCTCGAAGAGTTGGATTCTTATACTTTTGTCACATGTGAATAAGCTTATGTACAAACTAGTGACACAAACTTAGGATACAAATTAAAGATAAAATAAATATTAATATTTTAAAATTTAAAATTTTCTAATGCTAAAGGGTCTAATATTTAAGCCATAATATTTTATTAAATTACTTTCATTTCCTTATCTTAATTTGGTGAGATTTCAACTCGAACTTTTAAATTTATTAATTTAGTTTTAAGGACAAAAGTATCACGGTTATTTCTCATATATAAAATGGTGGAGCCAACACAAATTTATTTAGGAAATCAGACCAAAGATAATTTTTAAAAATTTTAATTATTTACTTTTTTTTTTTACATTAAATTTTTATGAAATTAAAAAATTGGGGTGTCATGCACCCGCAGCCAACTCGGTCTCCATCATTGCAGATATGTATATAGAAGTATATTTAAACCAAGAGATATTTGATTTTCTTTATTTTAGAATTGGAGTCCGTAGGGCTTGGCCTTCAAGTGCAAAATTGAGGACAAAGTTTCTACATTAAATCAAAGTTTAAGGGTTAAAAGTCAAAATGCAACAAAATGGAGTGCCAAAAGTATGATTTTGCCGCTAATAAAGTGGTTATTAGTATTTCGGCCATTTGACTTTGCAATCACCGCAAAAGAAGGAATCACATTATTAAAATAAAAGAAGTTTGATTGTACTAAGGGGGTGTTTGGTTCACTAAATATATACTCAGGAATGGGAATAGGAATGAGTTTTTTCCATTCTTATTGTTTGGTTGGGCAAAATTAGTAATGGAATAGGAATAGGATTCCTAAAAGTAAGGGAATGAGTGATTCCCACCTAATTATATGGTAATCAGTTTTGATTCCATAGTGGAATCAAAATAATTACACCACGTTTCCTCCATCTCCTTCACACCTTCTGCCTCTTTCATTTTCACGCTGACCACAGCAACCTGAAGTTAAGAGACTGCAACAAATTGTTAACGCAAATCCTTCTGGTAATTTCTGTTCTCCTTTTGTCAATTTTGATGTGATTTCTTTATGGGTTTGGTAATCTGAATTAATTGCAGATGTGTAACATCTCAAGTGTTAATTTCTTACTTTTCATCTTTGGGCTCTGTAGATTATTTCCTATTTGGGTTTGTCAATTTTTTATTGGCAGCGTTTGTATTCTTATCTGGGAATTGGTTTCTGCATTTTGTACGTGTAATGATCAAAATTCTCAGTTTCTGTCTTTGAAACTTAATTATGATGCTTCTAGTATTTATCCTCTTCAAATATCAACAAAACTAAATTAATAATACCAACCAATAGAAATCTTTCTTTTCATGTTGGGTATTGGTGGGTATTCTTCTTTTCTTGATTGAAGAATTCAATGTTTGATTAATAAGATCTGGCCCACATTTCTTCTTCATATTTCCCACATTTACTTTTCTTTGCTGCATCTATTAATCTATTTTAATGTTTTAATTACATTTTTTATAGAAGGTTTATGAATTTTAATATTTGACTTTTTGCAATGATATCATGGCGAGCCATCAACTTGTTCTCTAGTAAGAACATTTAAAATGGATATATTGGTGATTAGTCAATGTTCTTAATTTTTAGATGTATATCAGCAAAATAATTCTTAATTCAATTGATTTCTTGACAATCTATGTAGTGTAGTTTATTCTGATTTCTGCTAATTAATGAAAGAGAAGAAGAAACTACTAATTAAAGATGATAATATTGGTCATAAAGCAAGCAAAGTTTGAATGTGTATATTGATCTTTGACATCAATAAAATGGTTTTCCTTTATTAGGGTGTTTTCATGTCTGCCTTGGTTTATATAATGGCTTTTTACATGTGCTGCACTTGTGATTTTTCTAACTCTTAAAAAAAAAAAAGATCAATGTTACTTGCAATTCAAAAATTATAGGTAGGGGAATTTGCATGAATTGGAAAACCTATATATAAGTTAGATATTAGTCAGAGACCGCATTATTATTAAATGTTAATTATGTTATGCACATAATCCTAAATATATGTATATTTTATTAGTTGAGAAATTTTTATGTATGTGAGATATGGAGAAGTTATAGAGTATCCCTAGTACACCCTATCATTAATTTTTTTTTTCATTTTTACCTTTTATCTTACTGTGTTTTTCCATTTTGAAATCATGATAGTGTTTTCAACATATATAATTGAGTTGATTTTATATGGGCGGTATTCAATTTCTTTATTTCTTTTTATCCTTCCACCTTTTCTTTTCTTTTCTTTTCTTTTCTTTTCTTTTCTTTAGGTTTAACTGGGGATGCTGAGGACAAAGGCCACAAATTATGAAGCTGCAATTCATCTTTACTCATTTCTTTAGCATACTTGCTATAACTTTTGCAGTTGACATTGCTCGAGGGTCCAATTACCTAACCCCGGGCCAAGAAATTGTAAAAAGAATTTACAGAATCAAATCTAGTTGTAGGTTTTGGAGCCCTATGAGTTCTCGTGAAAAGAATGGCTTTGAGAGCTTTTCTTTCAATACATTGGTTATTTGTTTATTGTGAAGTGTACAAGTTCAAACTCTTTTAGTATAGGAATGTAGATATGCAAACTTTGAATCCTAAAATCGAATATATTCATTTCCATGTGAATTACATTTTTAAAATTAGAATATTAAATTTTCGTTTAAGCGAAAATCAAAATCTAAAATTTTAACGAGACCCTTTAATAAATTTAACATTACATTCGTTACAGAAAGGTGAACAGGTGAAATCTATAGAAATGAGAAAAACACTTCTAAATAATTCAAGTAATACATGATTTTATTGCTTGCAACTTTCAACATATATTTTCTTATGCAGGTAATTTTTTAAAATCGTTTGCATATGGAAATACTATTGATTATATCACTTATGCAAGTTAAAATTAAATTTGGGATGAGTAATATTAAATCAAAAAGATGACAAGATACTTGATGTTTTCAAAATTAATCAGTAGACCAATTGTGATTTTCTTAAAAGATCATGTTGATTAGAAGGATGCATTTTGCCATGTTAAATTGTTAGTAATTTCTTTGATAAATTTGACTACCGGTTTTGGTGTTTAAATGTTAAATTTATATAAGATATGTTTATTATTTTTTCGAAAATATGCAGTTGTTATATATTAATTGAATTTTAATTTATTTTATAAAAAAAGGTTGAATTTTAATGTTTAGAGAATTCATTTTTATATTTAATTTAATTATTTTTTGTAAGATATATTTAATTGAATCTATACATATTTTTTAAAGCTATAACCATAAAGATTTTTCTCAAATTTTCTCAAATTAATTTTTATATTAATTTTTTCTTTTCTTTTTCTCGCTATTTACCCACATTTTATAATCCCTACACTCTCTATAGAAATTTATATATCTATTTTATCTATAAATTAATAACTGTTTTTTGAATTAACTTTATTTTTTTTTCATATTTTATCCCATTTTATTGATATTAGTCGGTTCGTTTTACAGTAATTTAGAGTGTAAAAAGAACAATTTTTTATACAATAATTTACTCGTTTCCTGTAATATATTGTTTTTCATTTTTCTCTAATCTAGGGATTGTTCCATTTCTTTTTGTTTTCTTTTCTTCAAATTTTTGTTGCTTACTTTATGTTTGTTTTGGTATGCTAATTTTTTTTAATTATTTTAGTGTTAGTGTGATCTAATTATAAATCGGATTTTAGAGTTTGTTACGTTTGATCGAAAGCAGAGAATGTGTTACTTCTTCCGATTTTCTTCACTATTTAATAATTGGTTGATTTTTGCTTTTCCCAATTGACTAACATTTTATAGCTATATACAAGGGCGAAACTATATTGGGGCCCAAGGTGGCCATGGCCCCTTTAGAATTTTCTATTCCTATGAAGTACTATAATGTAATTTTGTATTTTATTTCTAGGTAACTAGCATTTTGGCCCCTATCATTTTTCAGAGAAGGATATAATTATTTTATACTTATATTATACAACAAATTATTAATTGCGTATTTTACTTGAGTTAAGTTTTAGTTGCCCTCCAACTATTTTAGATATCAAACAAAATTAGAATTATTTTTATATTTTATATATATATATATACATATATATATATAAAATTTTTTTTTTGGCACAGCAAGTTAATTATTTGTACAAATATTTTCAATAAGTGGTTAATTCAACTCTTGAACTTCATCTTCACAAAAAAAAAAAAAAAAAAAAAAAAAAACTCTTTAACTTCACATGTCAATTTTCCTAAAATGAAATTTAAGTATAAATTTATTTATTTAACATGGAAATTTCTTTAAATTATTCCAAAATTGCATCAGCTAACGTTAAAAAATTGATAAGTGTGAAAATTTTACTATTATAGATTGATATATATCACTTTAGACTGTCTTGTCTACCAATGTTATTTTTCATATTTGAATAAATACACAATATTCAAAGCAAATTGATCATCAAATTAAGGGCCAAAATGACACTTTTGTTTCAATTTTGTTCAACTCACTTATCAATTGGTATTGGCCCCTATAGAGAAAATGGGTTAGCACCGCCCCTATCCATATACATGTTTTTTCGATCGACCAGTCGGATATATATTCAAATCTCTTAATTTCTTTTTGAGATCAATCTTGAGAATTACTACTAGGATTATTATGATTTTTAATTAGAGTCTTTTCAATTTCAAGATATAGGCAGTTGCATGTGTTAATTTTTCATTTTTTCTTTATTTAAATTATTATCTATCTACAAGTGATTAATGCAAAGGGTCAAATCTTTTACTCTGTATACACCTGTTTTTGAAGGCATAGATTTATTTCCGCTTTATGATATCGAACAATTAAGCCAATTTTAATAGGACTCAAACTTGAGGTATATCAAGATTAATTTAACACGTTTTCAACATTTCCTAGATTTTTTTTTTTAATATTTACATTCTTAATTGAGGGTGTAGTATCTGGTCTATAGTTGAATAGGTTCAACATTTCCTAAATTGTTTTCAACACTATTTTATTTATTGATTTATGGTTATTTTCTATTAAAACAATACAAAAAAATTTATTTGAAATGAATAAAGAAATTATAATATTATATATATATATATATATATATATATATAATGTATCAAATTAAATCCGCGCATTGCTCGGGTGAAACCTAGTTTTAAAACGAAATCAGCAGCTAGTTTATATGTATTTAAATAGCAAGAGAATAACTATAACCAAAAAAAAAAACTATATCAACACTAATTCATCAGTATTTGTGTAGAAAGATTAAACTCAAAATTAATCATTCTGATAATCTATTTGTTTACTTTGAGCAATAACAAGAAAAAATAAAATGCATCAAATAATTTACAATAGTTTTCCTTTGTTACTTTTGTCTTTTTATCTTTATAGACGGTAGGTGTTGGGCATCCATACATTCGTGCGAACTTAGAGACTTTTTAAAATATGCCTGTTGGGTGTGGATGTTGCTTTTGAGCGAAATTAGAGTTTTTTTAGACTATGGTTGTTTGAAATCGAAACACTTAGGTGAAACTAGATACTCTGTGTGTCCAAATATAAGTACAAAATCACACCTATGTGAGTATTGATCAATAAACGAATTGCGTTGCTTAGAATATGTGTGGAATACTACTTTGCCAATCCTAGAAATGACAGTTTTGTCTCTCTTTGAAATTCAAATAGAACAAAAACTGTTCGGTTTCCCAAAACTCCCCCAACTGCTCTACATCCCCTTCTCTTATCTATTTCATAACCCTCACTTTCTATCTTCCTTTCTCCTTCTCCTACTTTCAGTTGTTTTTGCAGCAGTCATACTTGCAACCATGGGGAAGACAAGCAACGCCAAGAAATCAGCCCAGCACTCACAAACTGCCGCCACTCCTCCTTCGTCTGCCAGCACTGATTCATTAACGAAAGAGCAACTTCTCAGCAATATGCTCACCTTTTATGACGAAGAGGAGGAAAGGCAATACAAAATGTTTGCAGATCTTTCATCCGCACCATCACGAGTACTCCGCTGGAAGACTCTCAAACAATTCAAGCTAGACACTGAAATCCGAGAATTGTTACAGGGAGGAGGTTTTGAATCGTTTGCTGCCATTAATGAACCAGTATAAGAGGAACTCACTCTTGAATTCCTCTGCACTTTCACCAATGATGAAACAGTGAAAAATCCAAACAACCCAAAGAAGTACGGTTTTCGGGTGATAGGGAAAGGGCATTTTGTTTCGCTGAATGATTTCAACTGCTACCTTGGAGCCGTAGATGAAGACACAATCAACTCTGATGACTACAAGAATGCATGGACCACCTATGACCCAGAGTTCGATGCTGCAACATTTTGGAAGGAAATCACTGGGCAAGATAACTGCTCTTCCTCAGAGTGCAATGCCAGCAACCTCATCAAGTACTCTCTTCGGATTCTACAAAAATTAATTGCTGGGTCAATCTTTGCGAGATCAAATCAGTCCCACATGCCTAATATGGATCTCTTTGTGCTTGGTGTATGGAGAAAAAGAAGAAGATGAACGTAGTGTTGGATATGCCCTAGTCCCTAGGCATTGGTCCTTGTATGTGTATTATACATTCATTGGATTTATGTATTATACTCATTTTGTGTTATTAATAAAGACATTAATTCATTTATTATATTTATCTTGTGCAATATATTAAATGAAGTATCCAATGGACATATCCATATCCAGGATGACAAGTGTCATGCACTTGGCAGTAAGACCATGGATAGGGTAAACGATATGACCATAAATAGATCCGTAGTCTGTTCCAGTCATGGGAATGATTGGAACAAGAGACTATCATTAACCTGGTTGTATGGCGGTGTCTTACCGGTTATTGGACATAGGATGTCAACCAAGTTAATGGGTACATGCAAAAAGGGCATGGTACTGGATAGATCCACTAAACGAGAAATCCATATGGTATAGTATCACAAGTGATTCTCGTGTAGTACTTGTGTGGATCCTTTGACCTGACCATATGATAGTGTTGCATGTGAGGTCGCATACTTAAGGGTACACCTAAAGGGCCTGTAATAGGTTGCCAAGTATGGGTACTTTCGGGTATGTGACTTAGCATGGTAATGCTATGGATATACAGAAGGGATTTGTCACTCAGTAGTCCACTGGGAAGATATCACGGGCCTCTTGATGAATGTAACTGATAAGAGTGTGGCCACACCCAAAGGAGTTGGAACTTGTTTGTGAGCTTCAGTGCATTCGGGATCAAGTTAATGTCCGGACACAAAAGAGGGTGATCAATCCATGCCTCAGTGTCGGACACCGATATCAATGACATGGGATGACAAGTTTAAACTACAGGGTTATGATAACAGTTAGACTGCCATCTCCATCTTAATTGGGGCTGCAGTGGCTTGCTAGAGTCCAACTGTAGTCTGTGGGCCATAGGCCCACTGCGAACATAAAGATAGACCCACGGGATCGTACACATTGAGCGACTAAACACTGACTTAAGGAATCACATGTATACCTGGAGTATACACTCTGGAGAGAGAGGTATATATTAATTATATTATAAAGATCAATTGGATTGATCATAATAATGAAATTAATATTTGATTGGCTCTTCATAATTAATTGGATTAATTATGAGATTATTTTCTAGGTGGAAATATTCATATGTATAGGTTTACATATGAATTTATTTTGTGATGATATAATTTTAATTTGATGGATTAAATTAATTGGTCAAACCAATTTTAATTTAAATGTAAATAATATGTTACTTGGTGTAATATATTAAATACATGGGTAAATTAAAATTGGGCTTGAAATTAGTTTAAGCCAAACTAATTAAAATAGGTTTGGGTCTGAATTAAAAGAAGGAAGCCCACACAGATAAAGGAGCCAACTTGGGCCAAAATTCCCTTGGGAATTTTGGTCACCTAGGTTTAAAGAACCCTAGGAATTTCGGCCAAGCTAGGCAAGACACACACTAGCCTAAATTTTCCCTTTCCTCCTCTCCAAAGTTTGTGTTTTCCGATGCTAGCACGGTGGTGTTCGTTAGGCGTTCGTGTACGTGAACGAGGAGGGTTTCTAGTTTAATTCCTACAGTCTGCATCCATCTCTTGAAAGAGATATTCCTAGTAGGAGATTTATCTCTTTCTATTAAAATTTTGTTTTTCCAATTTCCATCTCAATTGCTCCTGGGCAGGATTTGAGGAAATCATCGCGTTCTTCCGCTTTAATTGGGTGATTTTCAGTGAAAAATCCCAACACGTAGGAGCCTGGTTTGGGGATTACATTGCGGGCCTACCAAGAAAGACCAGCAACAAATAGATGTATGGCTCTTATGTCACCAAAATTGCAAAGGCTACTAGAAACTTCAAGGAAATACACTCGACTCTCGAGTGCAAACCATCCCCAATGGATACCAGAAATCTGAGGCAGATTGAAGTCATCAAGATGGGCTCAACATCCTTCTACCAAAGCTTGAGGAGGTTGTGGATAAGGCCACCCTGTACAAGAAATGCGCTAAAGTTAACATCGAAACACTTGTACTGTGGATCGATGAGCTCTGGGTGAAAAGAAATGTGGAAACACTGATTTTGGAGGATATGCAAAAAGAGATAAAGGAGCTACAGAACAAAGTGGTGGTGCTGGAAACACAACTGGAGCCTATGAATAGCAGTGCAGACGCTTCTCTTACCCGCACTTCCAAACCAGCAATCTCAAAAGTACCTGGATATGAGGATCCGCAACTTGAAGGCAAAGACACCAATATGGAGGAGGACCAATAGTCCTCCCCTCATTCTGACAACTAAGAATTGCAGTGTGTCTTCTTCCTCTCTCTCTCTCTGGGATGTCTGATTCTTATTTGCTCTTCTCCAATATCATGTCTTTACATACTTAAGGTAATACAAATCAATCTCTTATTACTTTGTGTTAATAAAATGCACTGAGGACAATGCCATGTTTAAGTATGGGGATGGGAGAATCTTTTTATGCACTCTGAAAATCTTGAAATTTAGTTTGTTATTGAATTTGTTCTGCTTATTTAAACATTTTCATGCTTGAATTGCAAGTAGTCCTCCAAATTGTACTGCAGCTTGGAACATTTGGATCGTTGAGGCTTTAATCTCAAAGAGATTGTTCCCTTCATCGGGTATCACAATACATGAAGAGTGTCCCTCAGTTAAAGGTCTCAAATACTACTTAAGACTCTGCATTTGGGGCGGAACATTGTTTTCCCCAACATCATCTTGTTGGTCTCTTCTTGCTAGTTGAGGTTGCTGTATACCTCCAACAGGTGGGGGTATTAGGTTATTCATTCTCTAATTTTGTCGAGCTCGCTTGGCTGCACCACTTCTTCTTCTGCAAGTCCTTTCAATCTCCGAATCTACAGGAATCAATGGTAAACCAATTCTCGCATACAAAATAGACTGCTTGAAAATCGAGTAACCTCAACACAGAACGAACAAACAAGGTTAAAGGCTACCAATTTACTAGAAAATTTAAAACTTTGTACTTTTAGTTCCCAGCAACGGCACCAAAAACTTGTTGTCGCCAAAAGTGACACTAGCAAGTGTACTAGATCGGTTGAAGTATAAAAATGGCGAATCCAAGTGTCGTATCCTCAGGAACTAAGAGTTACAAATTTTAAATTATTCAAGTAAATTAATAGATATGATTTTCTTTCAAGTAATTGGAAATAATTAATAATATCCAAATTATAACAATAAAGAAATGTAAACAACAGTAGAGTTTAGGTTGCTTGAGATACAACTGAGGTTATGGGATAATAATAATAATAATAATAATAATAATAATAATAATAATAATAATAATAATAATAATAATAATAAAGAATACAGACTAGAGCAAGCAAGTTCAAACATTTTCAGTTAACTCTTCGTTATTTGTTATGAGTAATGTTAAGCACATGGATCTAAGGTTTCTTGTTCTTAGTTCACCATACTTAGATTTCTCCCTCATATGGATTCTATGAAAGTTAATCTACTTAAATCTCTTCATCATAGATTAATCTTTTACGCTTTATGTTTTACCAAGCAATTTATTTATGAATAAAAACCCTTAGTATTCAACTAATCTCCTCTCAGTTTCATAGATTACATGTGTTTGATGGCTTTTCCACAATGTAAATCTCCTTTCGGTCTCATTACATGTACTTACTATGAGGTGATCACTCTCAATATAAATTAATTACACCATTAGACAATCTCAAAGACATATTACTCATGGACATTGAAGGAAAGAATTATTTACTCATACCTGCCGAGCAAGCTCAAGCCTGCGGGAAAAGACTACTCACACTGCATAGCAGGTTGCTACTTCATAATTATCATAAAGAATAAAATATAACAAGAGGAAATTCTACTGAGATAAATGTAAAACAAAGGGATGGAACACCATCCAAGGTCTTGAAACAGAGAAAAATGTGAGAAATGAAAGGTAAATGATCCCAAAAGATTGGATGTCCAGCCATGCCCAATGCATGGGCTTAAATAGGAAAAGGACAATATTAAATAAATAGCCCACTTGGAAGGCTAGTGAGTTCGCAGTCTCAACTTGCTGCAACAATCCAAAATTACCGCCACAAAAATACAAAATAAACATTTTGTCCATCATTTCTTTGTCTTCTTCTCTCCCTTCTCCCTATGCTATGGACAGTGGTGCAGCAGTCTCTCCTAGAACACCTTCAAACTGCCCAGATCCAGCAAGCTCCAGCTTGCTTGAAACACCTTCAGCTTCATTTCTTCTTTATTTAGTAAGCAACCTGAAAGTAACTTAATTTAGTCAAATGTCATTTCTTTTAATTCAATTTCAATTCATTGTATACCTAATAAACTAGGTATAATTTCCTCTTATCACTAATTGTGAAAAGAGAAGATTGCAAGGAAAACTTGTCCATGCTTTCACCGAATCCAACGGCTGATGACCCAGTCGAGAAAGAAGAAGACTGACTGGAGAAAGAAAGGACTGCAAGAAAAAAAATTGTCTATGCGTTGATCAAATCCAACGGTTGAAATTTTTTACAAAAATATCTAACGGCTACCCAATGGATAAAAAAAATCAAACCCTAATTTTTTTTAAAAAAACCTGTTACGCTCTGCCCAAGCCCGACCCATGAATATGTCTAATCATATAATAAATTTTATATGCCAATATAAATTTTAATAAATTTGAAAAAAAAAATTAGCGGAATGCATAAAGAAGAAACAATTTAGTTAGATGCATACATGATTAAGAAAATACTAAAAATATATATGAAACCATTGTTTTTAAAATCATACTTCAACTTACCTATTGTAGCTATGAATATTTTTTGTTAAAATTGATTTTCGAACTATAAGAAAAAATAAAAGAGACATTTTTTAAAAATAAAAAAATGGAAGAGAAAATAAAAATAAAATAAAAAGAGGAAAAAATAGAAGAAGAAAAGAGAAAGTAAATGAAAATAAAAACATAAAAAAAAGGAAAAAATAATGTAAAAAGAAAAAAAGAAAAAGAAAAAGAAAAAATGGAAAAAAAAAATCTTTTTGTTTTTTTAAAATTAAAGAAAATGAAATTAAAAAAAATTGGAAAAAAAAAAAAGAAAAAGAAAATTGAATCATGTGGTGGGTTCCACAGGATTCAATTTTAATTATATATAGATTAGCAGGCAATTTTGATACATATTTGAATAGTTTTGGGCCTTTCCTTTAATTAATTAAAGTGGAAATTGATGTACCACAATCTGATAGCAGAATTCTTGGGCAAATATTACTTCCACATGATACAATAGAAATAATAGTAAAACTATTTCTTGTCACTTAACTTACACAAGAATAACTATATCAACATTAATGCATTACTATATGTGTAAAAAGATTAAACTCAATATTAATTAATCATACCGCTAATCTATTTGTTTACTTTGAGCAAAAACAAGAAAAACCAGAATGCATCAAATAATTCACAATAGTTCTTTTGCCTTTCTTCAAGGCAAGGTGTACAATAATTGAAAGAAAGACGTGCGTGTTTCAAATCCCTGTTAGGCAACATGGCGCAAAAGATTGCGGATTGCTGTGGGCTGTGGGCTGTGGCTAGCAACATTAGAGCTTGTGGTGGTCTTCAAACCAATTTTGTAATAAGGCAATCTGTTACCTTTATGTTCTTCATTTTCTTATGAACAGGTAACATTGCAAACTGGATTATCAAATTTGAATCACACATTTTGATTTTGGATCATTTCAGGACAATGCCTTCAAGAATTTCAGCAATATCAACTTCCAACCGGATTTTGAATGTTGCAACAGAAACAGCACCTCAGGAAGATAATATATGAAGATCAACGCCAAAGCAAAATTACTCTGTTTTTTTCCTTCAACCTTAGAAAGCTCTGAGGAAATCACAAATGACATTTCATCAATTTTGAAGTGGAGAAAAAAGTCCCAATAATCAATTGTGAGTGTGAGAATATCAATGTTATCATAACCGTACCGGACATCAAACTGGTGAAGTTACTGGTACGTGATACAACTGGTTCAACCGGATTTTACCGGTGGTTATACCGGATTATTATTTTTTCGGAAAAAATATTATTTAAAAATAAATAAGCTTATAAATTCATCAAACACAAGTTTCAAATGTTTAATACTCAAAATAACTTCATGAGATATCCTAAAACTTCATCAATTTTAAATTTTAATAATAATTTATTTAAATTTTAAAATTTGGAAAATTTTGGTTTGAAACCGAACCGAACCAGAACCAAACCAAACTAGTTCAGTTTGGTTCAAGTCAAACCAAATGTATATTGGTTTGATTTTGGTTTTTATAATTTTCTATGTTTATTTTATGATTCGGTTCGGTTCGGTCTGAACCGAACCAAACCGAATCAAAAACCAAATATAGAAAATTATAAAAACCGGTTTTGGACCGATTCGCCGGTTCATTGGTTTTTTACCGGTCGAACCAGTCATCTCCGATTTTTTGTTAAACCGGTGATTTTAATCAAACTGACTGGACCCATGGCCGGTTCGCGGTAAAACCGGTCGAACCGGCCGGTGCGGTCGGTTTTCACAACATTGGAGAATATTCTTACAACTTTGAAAGTATCATGTGAATTAACGCTGTTTCCATCTGATTTTTTTTTTTTTTTTTTTTTTTTGGTCTCTCACAGTCAAGTGTTAGTTTATTTGTAGCTAAACATGTAAAAAGTTCGATAGCCTAAAAATAAACAATTATTATGACTTAATATATCTAAATAAAAAATTAAAAATTGAATGTGACAAAAAAAAATGATAATTGCTTCTAAGGTTTATTGGCAGTTATGAATTTACTTCTAAAGTTAATAATGGTCTAATTAAACCTTTAAGGTCTTATGTTGGTGTAATTTTGGACCTCTCTAACGTGATTGAACACAGGCCTCGTTAATCTTTCCATGTCAGCCGTTATTTGTCCATGTCATCATCCAACATGAATAACCGATCCACTGATCCAACGACATATGTTGTCTAGTTAGCAATGTGGCCCTCATCAACTGACCCAATAAATCTGACATAAATTAAATCAATCTCTCACTTTAACCTAACACATTACCACATTGCTAATTGGATGATACGTATCGTCGGATCAGTGGATCTCTTATCTACATTGGACGATGACGTCAACAAATAACAGCTAACATGTAAGATTTAACGGAACATGCGTCCAATCCAGTTAAGGAGGTCCAAAATTACACCAAAACTAACACCTTAAGAGCTCAATTAAACTATTTTTAACTTTAAAGCTAAATCTATAACCGCTACGAATCCCTGAGAGCAATTTGTTACCTTATCATTAAAAAAAAAAATGATAAGGAGTTTAATGTGTGAATAAAATTATATTCATCATCATGCTTTTCTTGCCAAATAATCAAATTGCAAATAAGTGACTATGGAAAATGGAATCGCCACAAGGGATTTCGTATGGCATCCATTGGCCAATGGAATATACTGTTCTTGTTTATGATTTTTTTTTAATTTTTATTTTTTTAAAAACAATAATAGTGGTAAAAGATCAAAGAGCACAAGTGGGTCCCATCCTAAAGAAAAATAAATAAGTATTTTAAAAAATTAGACAAATCTTAATATAAAATAAAAGAAAAATATCTGACGTCTCATCACAAAACCTAAAAAAAAAAAAAAAAAAGAAAATATCTTTCAATCTATAAAAATAGAAAAGATCTGGCTGACGATTTTCCTAAGATATTATCATCCGCCTGATGCTGACGTGTCATTCATTTGACGCCATTGCCACGTGTAAAAGCGCTGCCATGTGGATATTTTATTGCCCAAAAGCTCCCCCCAAAATCACCGCCTCTCCTCTTCCTCCTCCTCCATCTTCATCTCTCTCTCTCTCTCTCTCTCCTCTGCTTGACTTTCTCTGCGTAGTTTATGGCCATTCTTCCAGGCTCTTATGATTGAGAAAATTAAAAAGAAACATTTTGGTGTTGTGATTAGATAAGACCAGCTGATTTTTTAATGTTGAGAACACATAGGTATATATCTGCTTCTTCTTGCATTTATTGCATTTTTGGATCCTATTTAGGCACTTCAACCAATAGGGTATTTCATCTGCTTGGTTGATCGAAACAAATTATTGTATAACTTGTAATGTTTTGTCGAGATATAGATTTTAATCAAACTTCTTCAGAGCTCTACCATGATCAAGTATTTTTCGTATGTCTCCAGTTGAGAATGCAGGATAATGCTGTCATTTTTCATTCCTGAGGTTTGCTTCTCCTTGATTAGAATGCCAACTACGTCTGTCATCCTTGTGGTTTCCTAATTTGTTCATTATTACACAAAGGTTTCCTTATTTGTTCATTATTCTACAAAAGTGGTTTCCTGTCCTTTACCATGAGATGGCAGGTAAAGGATAACAAATTGGATTAGGGGAGAGGGAGAGGATGCAGTAGTAATATCTCTGGTATCCATGTCTGTTATTATCATATGTCAAACATATTAGAAGTTCAAAATCTAGCAAAAGTTATTGTGAAATATGAGTGGGATTGTGACCAGAAATTTCGTTAGTTTTCATCTCAGAAGCCCTTTTGCCATTTTCATCAAGCAATGTAACGATATGTTTATTTTTACAAGTATTTATTTTAAATTTTACTAATAATATGGCAAATTATGAAAATATTGATGTTGAAATTTTAGGAACGCAACAAAGTGAAACTCAACTTATTCCCACCCAAGAGGAGGGAACGGGAGGACAAGTTCTTACTTCCCAAATTTTTACAAAATATTTAAGAAGGGTCCTAAAAAATCTAGGGTAAATAATTATAACCTCCCTGAGGTTTGGTCAAATATACTAGTACCTCCTTATGTTTTACATATCTAATTTATACCTCCCTGTATTTTGCATCCATCATACTATGACCTCCCTCTATTTATTATTGTTTGGTTTTCTATCAAAATTATGAACATGATATATATTTACGGACTAATATCATCTCTTAAAATGTTCTACATTCAAGTTTTTTTTAATTAGACCCCTTTAATATCTTTTTTCCTAATATAATCACAACTTAAAGGGTATGAAAAAAGTCTTATAATAAGTGAACAATTTTTTTTATGACAAATAACCTTATAAAATCAATATTGGATAGAAAATAAGGTTAATCTTAGTCACAAATCTTAACAACATCAACAATTTTGAATGAAAAATGCTTAATAATTAATTGAGGGAGGTAATAATATGATAGAGATAAACTTCAGGGAGGTATAAATTAGATATGTAAAATACAGGGAGGTATTAGTGTATTTGACCAAACATTAGGGATGTCATAATCATTTACCCTAAAATCTAATAATAAATTAGATGCAATTTGTAATTATTGTGGTACTAAGTATGATTGGAAAGTGGGAGGAGGTTACGGGACTTTGATGCGACATCTTCAAAATAAACACCCCGAAAAAATGGGAATGGTGTCGGGACAAACACAATTATTCGGGTTTGCATCATCTTCTTCTCAACCTTCTAGTTTATTTCAGTATGATCATGCTACTAGTACTTATGATTTAGCGGAAACTATTTCGGTAGATTCATTATTTTTTAGTTTTGGTGAAAAAGTTGGTATTAATTATTAGATTAGTCGAGATGTCCAATCCGCATTTAAAAAAATACCTAGAACATCACTTGAGAGAAATTTGATTAAAGTTTATAAAAAAAGAAAACATGATTTAGTAAATTATTTTAGTAATAATGATATACATGTTTCTATTTGTAGCGATATTTGGAGTGATCATAATTTAATTCATTCTTACATGGGTCTTACATGTCATTTTATTGATGAAAATTTTGAATTGAACAAAATACTTTTAGCTTTTAGAGAATTTGATGATTCGCATACCGCACATAATATATGTAAAATAATTCATACTATTTTAGAATAATATAGATTAGTTTATAGAGTTTTTTCGATTTCTTTTGATAATGCATCCGCTAATAATGCTTCAATAAATGAATTGAAATCTATTTGTGAACCAGATTTTGGAGGAATGTAAGATGTATATATCATATTTTAAACTTATGTGTGCAAGATGGTTTATGTGTAATGGTTAATTTAATTAAACCAACAAGAGATGTTATTAAATATATTTGGGTACATCCTAATGTAACAAGAAATTGGTTAAAATTTTGTGAACAAAATAACGTGCATCCAAAATGTTTTTCAAAAGATGTTGGTCATCGTTGGAACTCTATTTATGTTTTACTTTGTCAATCACTTCAATACAAAAATTTGTTATGTTCTTTTGCTACTGAAAATATTCCAAACTCTAATTTTTTACCACAAAATTGGGATTTATGTGCTAAAGTTATAGAAATTTTTAAAGTTTTTAATGATGCAACTTTCGCTTTTAGTCATGTGCATAAACCAAGTTCTTATTTATTTTGTGATGAAGCATTGAATATTGCATGTGCATTAAATGAGGGTGAAAAAATTTTTGAAATTCATGAAGCCATTCAACAAATGAAATCGAAATGGTTAAGCTATTAGAAAATAATTCCCGATATTTATCTTGTTGCTTGTCTTTTTTATCCTAGATTTAAATATGATGGTTTATAAGAGATGTTAGAAAATTATTATGAATTGTTAGGATTAGAAGATATTGATGTCAGTGGCATGATTTTGAGAGTCTGAGAAATGAAGCCCAACAATTAAGCCCACATTTAAGCCCACATATAAACCCAATCAACAAAGAAGGCAAAGGCAGCAGAAAAGATGAAGAAGGCCAGCCGAATAGGAATTAGTTTTTAATTCTGTTATTTGTTACCGGTTTTCCCGCTCGTTTATTTTCCCTTTCCCTCTCTTTCAATTTCTTCTCTTGTACGCTTTATGCCTCTATAAATAGGCTTTGTGGATGTATGCAGAATATGGAGAATATATGAAATACAAAGTAATTCAAGTTTCAATTACTTTCTCATGGTATCAGAGCTATGGTGAGAAGAAATGCAAACACAAATAGATACGATATACTTCATGAAGAAGATGCTGTAGCAGATGATCAGAACAACCGGAATGTACAACTTCAGCAGCAAGAAAATCCAGGAATTACTCTGGTGAATGCAGTACTCACAGGAGCCAATTATCTGCCATGGAGCAGAGCCATCAGAAGAGCCCTAACAGCTAAAGAAAAGCTCAAATATATCCTAGAAGATAATCTCAAACCAGAGGCAGGAACACTGGAGTATGAACGATGGGAGAAAACAGACTGTTTAGTTTCTTCATGGATTCTTAATTCCATGTCCAAAGAGCTATGTGAGGATTTTCTTTATGCAGAAACAGCAAGAGATTTATGGTTGGAGTTAGAGCAGCGCTTCGGTGATAGCAATGGACCTCTGCTTTATCAAATTAAAAGGAGTATCAGCCTTTTTACTCAAGGTAATATGTCAGTCATGCAATATTATACAAAGCTCAAGAGACTATGGAATGAGCTTAATTTGTTGAGACCAAATCCTGTATGTCATTGTGGAGTTTTACAAACTTGTGCTTGTAACGCTTTTAAGAGGATTTCAGACTTGCAGGAAGAAGATAGACTTATTCAGTTTTTAATGGGACTGAATGACAGCTATGATCATGTGAAAAACCAAGTCCTTCTTATGGATCCATTGCCTTCCTTAAATAAGGCTTATTCCATGCTTACCAGAGTTGAAAAACAACATGAAGTATCTGCTGATAATGTTCTTGAGATTGCAAATCTTTCACAAAATCAGTTTTTTCGATCTAATTCCAAAATACCACAAACTTCTGATTCTGGATACAAGAAGAAGAAGAAAGATGAAAGAGGGAAAAGAAATGTTACTTGTACTCATTGTGATGCTCCTGGTCATACTAAAGAGTCCTGCTTCCAGTTAATCGGTTATCCAGACTGGTACATGGATTTGAAAAAGAAGCAGACTCAAGCACATTTGGTTGAGGAAGATTCTGATTCCACATCTAGTGAAAACGATTTCATTAACAAGAAACACATGGCAAACATGTTTGAGGAGATGTACAAGCAATACCGAGGGAAGGAGAAAGCAGCAGTAGAGAAGAGCAAATCTAAACAAAAATTTGATACACCTGTTGACACTGATTTTTCAGCTTTTGCAGGCTCTGCAGGTTTTCTTGAGTCACACATTCCAGATAAATCAAGCTCTAGTTCTGGTGAGCACATTTCACTCTCTTTCTCTTCCTCTTTTGACACAAAGAAAAATGAATGGATTGTGGACAGTGGAGCTAGTTCACACATGACTTCTCAACCTAATCTGTTTACACAGCAAGTTTACTCAGTTGGACATCAGGTGGTTTTACTTCCTGATGGATCTAAAAAGCCTGTTCAACATATAGGCAATGTGGCACTTACACCAAAATTGATGTTAAAGAATGTTCTCTACATACCTTCTTTTCATTACAACCTGTTATCTGTTGGCAAGTTATTGGAAGAAGATAATGTGCAAGTTATTTTTAAGGCTGATCATTGTTATTTACAGGCACAAGATACAAATGAATTGATAGCAGTTGGCCGGAAAAGTGGTGGATTATACAAGCTTGATGCACAATCTTTTGATTCCATTGTGTTACAATCAAATAATTGTTTCAGTAATACAAATGCTGTTAATACAGTTATACATCAGCCAGATATTTGGCATTTGAGATTAGGACATGTTTCCTCTAAAACTTTACTACATATTCCAGAGATACATTACAAGTGTAATAAATACATGTGTTCAGTTTGTCCAATGGCAACTCAGAATAGACTTCCTTTTGCTCGCAGTTGCATTTCTTCTGCTAGTATTTTTCAACTTCTTCACATTGATCTCTGGGGTCCTTATTCCATTCCTTCTAAAAGTGGAGGGAGATATTTTCTCACCATTGTTGATGATTTATCTCGGTATACATGGATTATTATGCTACAGCATAAATCCCAAACTGCTACTGCTTTACATGTTTTTCTTAATATGGTACAGACTCAGTTTGATAAACAGGTAAAGATCATTAGATCAGACAATGGTAGTGAGTTCTTGAATCATAAAGTCACTACCTTATTGCATGATAAAGGCATTTTACACCAAAGAAGCTGTGTTTATACACCACAGCAAAATGGTGTAGTGGAGAGAAAGCACAAGCACTTATTGAATATCGCAAGGTCTATTTTATACCAAGCTTCTTTACCGCATGAGTTTTGGGGAGAGGCCATTTTATATGCTACTGCTGTTATTAATGTCTTGCCCAGTAAGCTGCTACAATGGAAAACTCCTCACACCATATTATACAATACTCCTCCAACCTATGACAGATTCAAGGTTTTTGGATGTCAGTGTTTTTATACAAACACTCAACCTCACAAGCATAAGTTTGCCCCTAGAGCTTTTTCTGCTATTTTTATGGGTTTCTCTCCAGGACAAAAGGGCTACAAGTTATGGGACTCCATCACAAAGAAGTTTGTAGTTTCCAGAGATGTGACATTCTCTGAAACAATTTTTCCTTTTGCTGAAACTTTACCATCCCCTGATTCAGTGCCTCTTCCCACTAATCCTGCTATATTCCATTCTTTTATTCCTCGCAGGTCTTCCAGGGTTTCTCACCCACCTTCCTGGCTTGCAGATTATTTTACTGCCACTGCACATGCAGATCATATTCCTTTGCCAGTAGTTTCTTTATCTACACATCAGCTAGCTTTTCTCAGCAATGTCATGCAAGAAAAGGTACCTCGCAATTATAAAGAAGCAAGTCAGGACACCAGATGGGTACAGGCAATGCAACAAGAACTTTCTGCTCTTGAAGCCAATAAGACTTGGCACCTTACAACTCTACCTCCTGGCAAACGTACTCTCGCTTCAAAATGGGTCTATCGCATCAAATATACTCCTACTGGAGCCATTGACAAATTCAAAGCCCGTTTGGTTGCCAAGGGTTACAATCAAACATTTGGAATTGATTATAATGATTGCTTCAGTCCAGTTGCTCGCATTGTCACTGTGAGACTTCTCATTGCCATTGCAGCTGCAAAACAGTGGGAAATTCATCAAATCGATGTCAATAACGCTTATTTGCACGGCTTTCTGGATGAAGAAATCTATCTTCAAGTCCCTGAAGGATATTTTCCTGCTGTCTCCAACCAAGTTTGCAAACTTGATAAATCCCTATATGGCCTTAAACAAGCCGGGCGCCAGTGGCATAAAGAGCTAACAAGTAAGCTCAATCTTTTTGGTTTGAAGCGATCTTATCATGACCCCTGCCTTTTCACAATGACACAGCATGGTCAATCCCTCATGGTAGCCATTTATGTGGATGACATTCTGATTTGTGGTTCAGATCCCTCACACATCCAAAAATTCAAAACTTTTCTTCACAATCTGTACACTATAAAAGATCTTGGTCTCGCTCATTTTTTCCTTGGTGTTGAGTTGTCACGCACGGAGACAGGTATACTACTTTCTCAGACCAAGTACATTTTGGATTTGCTTGCGGATGTTGGCTATCAGGAAGTTTCTCCTGCTTCTAGTCCATTTTCTTCTGGCATTCAACTTACTGCTCCTGGAACACTCATTGATGATCCAGAACTCTATCGAAGACTTGTTGGTCGTCTTCTTTATCTTGGATTCACTCGTCCAGATATCTCCTTCATTACTCAGCAATTAAGTCAATTCATGCAAGCACCCTGCCTTCATCATTTACAAGCAGCTCTCCATGTTCTTCGTTACCTCCGAGGGACTTTACACTATGGCCTTTTCTATTCATCTCATTCTAATTTTCAATTACAGGGGTATTGTGATTCTGATTGGGCCACCTGCACCCTCAGTAGACGTTCTGTCACTGGGTTTTGTGTTTTATTGGGTTCTTCCCTCATTTCATGGAAAACAAAAAAGCAGACTACTGTTAGTCGATCTTCTGCTGAAGCTGAGTACCGAAGCATGGGCTCTGCCACCTGTGAGCTTAAGTGGATTACTTATCTTCTTCGTGATCTGAACATCCCTGTGCATCTTCCCATTCCTCTCCACTGTGATAATGTTGCTGCCATAGCGATCGCCAAAGACCCTGTTTTTCACGAGCGCACAAAGCATATCGAAATCGATTGCCATTTGGTTCGCGATTCTGTTCAATCTGGTTTTCTCTCTACCCCTTACATCTCTTCTTCCTCTCAGTTGGCCGATCTTTTTACTAAGGCCAAAACACATTCTTCCATGATTTCTGCTCTCTCTCAATTAGGGGTGGTTGTTCTCTGTTCTGGTGCTGCTCGTGAGGGGGGGCTGAGAAATGAAGCCCAACAATTAAGCCCACATTTAAGCCCACATATAAACCCAATCAACAAAGAAGGCAAAGGCAGCAGAAAAGATGAAGAAGGCCAGCCGAATAGGAATTAGTTTTTAATTCTGTTATTTGTTACCGGTTTTCCCGCTCGTTTATTTTCCCTTTCCCTCTCTTTCAATTTCTTCTCTTGTACGCTTTATGCCTCTATAAATAGGCTTTGTGGATGTATGCAGAATATGGAGAATATATGAAATACAAAGTAATTCAAGTTTCAATTACTTTCTCAGAGTCAAATCTTTTGTTAATGATTTATTTGGTCATTTTCATGTTACTGATAATGTACTTTCCCCTTCACTCCCCCTTATCCCATCAAACTTCGATGCATTAAGAATGGGAACAAAATTTATGATGGAAAAGTCTAAAAAACCAAGGTATTTGAGCTTACATTCGGAGTTCGACATTTATCTAACAACTATTTTTGAGTTTGGTGATGCCATAGATTTAGAATTTGACATCTTAGATTGGTGGAAAAGACATAAGAGGATATTTCCAACACTAGCGAAGATCGCGGCTCAAATTTAACCGTTCCCACCTTTACAGTTTCGGTGGAGCAAACATTTAGTATAGGGAGAAATATTCTAGACTCGAAGAGATCGAAGATGGCACCCGAATCATTAGAAACATAAGTTTGCATGAATGATTGGAAAAAGGCGAAATTAAGAACTCAATCCAACATCGCTCCATCATCATCATCCGACGAGTATGTTGGAGATACTACAACAATTCCTACCACTTCCGAATCGGGTGACTCGAATTAGGTAAGCGGGGTTCCTACTTAATTTTGAAGGTAAAAGAACTACATGAGCTTTGATTCCTCTAACCCCGAGGATACGTAGGTAATTTAATAAAATTAAGTTAAAGCCCTTTCTCTCTCTCTCTCTCTCTCTCTCTCTCTCTCTTTTTAACATGTTTAACTTCTTTCACTTGATTTTGTTTTTAAATGTGTAAGAGAAATAAATGGTGTATTTGTACAAGTTATATTTTTGTAATAATTGTTATATTATGTAAATTATTAATTGTAAAATAAAAAATGTAAGTTGTTTTTCATATTTGAGAAATTATATTATTTTGTTACGGATATTAATAATTTATTGAGAAATATCTACATCGAAACCACATGCAAATTGAATTCTAAATGTTTATTGAAAAGGGTTGAACCTGAACCGGACCGAACCTGAACCTGAACCTGATCAAACCCTGAACCTGAACCGGACTGGACCGGACTAGCGGTTCATCTCTTTTGAAGGTTAAGGTTCAGGTTCAAGAATTTCTTGAACCTGAACCGGAGGTTCATGAACTGTGGCCATGTCTACGTCCGATATACATAATGAACCCTGGTAGTCAAACAAAGGAACCCAATAACAATAGCCCGTTGTCGTCGTAGGTGTAGTCAACCTTAATTTCTTTTGGCAGCTTTATAGCAAAAAAACTATGCGTTGATAAATAGAAAGCAATGATATCCGTTTTGGCATACCAATGGAGAACTCCATTTGAAGAGACAGCTCTCGCCGTAAATGGGCCACTATCATTCCATGGAGGTGCTCTCAAATCGAATGGAAAAAAGGGATTCTCGTTTTCATGTACCTTCCACAATGTGATAAAAAAAAAAAAATAAAACGAAGATAATTGCCCCTAAGTTTTATTGGCAGTTATGGATTTACTACTAAGGTTAAAAATGGTCCAATTCAGTTTTTAAGGTCTCATTTTGGTGTAATTTTGAACCTCTTTAACGAAATTGGATGTAGACTTTGTTAATCTTTCCATATCAGCCGTTATTTGTCCATGTCATCATCCGACATGGATAACTGATCCACTGATCCAATGACACATGTCGTCCAGTTAACAATGTGGCCCTCACCAGCAAACCCAATAAATCTGATGTAAACTAAATCAATCTCTCATTTTAACCCAGCACATTGCCACATTGCTAACTGGATAACACGTGTCGTCGGATCAGTGGATCTCTTATCTACGTTGGATGATAGCATCGACAAATAACAGGTGATAAGGAAGGTTTAACGGAACCTGCGTCCAATCCTATTAAGAAAGTCTAAAATTACACCAAAATTGACACCTTAGAGGCTTAATTAATCATTTTTAACCTTATAGATAAATCTACGACCACTTAGAAACCTTGAAAGCAATTTGTTACTTTATCCTTAAAAAAATCAAATGATATAGGAGTTTAATGTGTAAATAAAATTATAATCATCATCATGCTTTTCTTGCCAAATAATCAAATTGCAAATAAGTTAGGCCAAATACATACGCGGCTCCTTCAAGCTTGGCCCCCTCAACTATTTTAGCGATTTATCTAACCTCTCATTTAAAGGTAAAATACATACGTAGCCCCTTCAATTTTTATTTTTGAGCCGTTTGGCCCCTTCAACTATTTTAGCAACCTATCTAACCCCTCACTATTTTAAAGTGGTATTTTTAAACCTTTGAGTGAACATAACCAGACACAACAGAGTACCATACATTACACGCGTCCGACACTAAAAACATGTAGGACACACACTGGAAACTATCTTCTATTTAATTAATATTACAAACTATTATAAAAGTGAAGATTTCCCAGCAATTAATTAAACTTAAGAGGAGGAAGAAATACGACACATCAGTATTCAAATGTCTAGGTCGCTAAAATAGTTGACGGGGCCAAGCGGCTCAAAAATAAAAGTTGAAAGGGCTACGTATGTATTTGGCTTTTAGATAAGGGATTAGATAGGTCGTTAAATAGCTGAGGGGACCAAACGGCTCCAAAATTAAAGTTAAAGGGACTACGTATGTGTTTGACCAATAAGTTACCATAGAAAATGGAGCCATTATTTGCCTTATGGGATTTGGCGTGACATGGCATCCATTGGCCAATGGAATATACCTGTTCTTTCCTATGATTTTTATTTATTTTTTATTTTTTAAAAACAATAATATAACAGTGGTAAAAAATCAGAGAGCACAAGTGGGTCCCATCCTAAATAAAAAAAAAAAAGTATTTTAAAAAATTAGACAAATCCTAATATATAAGAAAAATATCTGACGTCTCATCACACAAAAAAAAAAAAAAAAATATCTTTCAATCTATAAAAATAGAAAATATCTGGCTGACGATTGGCCTAAGATATTATCATCCGCCTGATGCTGACGTGTCATTCATTTGACGCCATTGCCACGTGTAAAAGCGCTGCCATGTGGATATTTTATTGCCCAAAAGCTTCCCCCAAAATCACCGCCTCTCCTCCTCCACCTCCTTCATATTCATCTTCATCTCTCTCTCTCTCTCTCTCTCTCTCTCTCTCTCCTCTGCTTAACTTTCTCTGCGTAGTTTATGGCCATTCTTTCTCTCTCTCTCTCTAAATTTGGACCGATTTGTTAATTGAGATTTCTACATATACAAAACAATTATCACGTTTTTTCTACTTCGTCAACTAACCGAAATGCAACAACAGAATCTCAGCCGGAATCTTCCTTCTCCATCACCGGATCATTTAGAAATGGAGCCTTCCTGTGCCCGTAACTTGACTCGGATGGATTCCTTCTCCTCGTCCATAACTGCTGATGACTCCGCAGCTCCGGTAACTTCTTAGCCATCCTTCTTTCTTTTGTGATTTTTTGTTTGTTAATTTGAAGACCTGAAGGATGAGATCTCGTTCAAGTGAAGGATATTTGTTTTCAAGTGGTGATTTATGTAAATTTATGTTTTGTTTGTTTCTGTTCTTAACTTTTTCCCCCCTTTTGTGTCTGAAATTTTCCATCTTTGTGATGTAAATGACTGAAATGAGATAGGCAATAAACTTAACAACTGTTGTCTTTTCCTAGTTTGTATTGATTAGTTTTTACGATTAGTTGTTTTCTAAATTAGTACTGATTAGTTTGACAATTAATTTGTGTCAGGGTTTCCAGGCTCTTATGATTGAGAAAATTAAAAAGAAACATTTTGGTGTTGTGATTATATTATATAAGACCAGCTGATTTTTTAATGTTGAGAACACATAGGTATATTTCTGCTTCTTCTTGCATTTGTTGCATTTTTGGATCCTATTTAGGCTCTTCAACCAACAGGTATTTCATCTGCTTGGTTGATCGAAACAAATTATTGTATAACTTGTAATGTTTTGTCGAGATATGGATTTTAATCAAACTTCTTCAGAGCTCTATCATGATCAAGTATTTTTCGTATGTCTCCACTTGAGAATGTAGGATAATGCTATCATTTTTCATTCCAGAGGTTTGCTTCTCTATCAGAATGCCAACTAGGTCTGTCATCATTGTGGTTTCCTAATTTGTTCGTTATTACACAAAGGTTTCCTTATTTGTTCATTATTCTACAAAAGTGGTTTCCTGTCCTTTACCATGAGATGGCAGGTAAAGGATAACAAATTGGATTAGGGGAGAGGGAGAGGGAGAGGATGCAGTAGTAATATCTCTGTTATCTATGTCTCTTACTATCATATTTCAAACATATTAGAAGTTCAAAACCAAGATACAATTATTGCAGAGAGGTCCTCACATCTATCAAAAGTTATTGTGAAATATGAGTGGGATTGTGACCAGAAATTTCATTATTTTTCATCTCAGAAGCCCTTTTTTCTTTTTCATCAAGCAATATAATGATGTTTTGCTGAAGAACTCTTTATAGAACGACCCAGTAACTGACAACTTGTTAAGCTATGATAGTACCTGACAAAATGTTGATGTTTGTTTAAATTTTTATGGCAGGGCCCATCTATAGAGTGGACAGATGAAAAACACAGGTTATATCTTGATTCATTAGAGACATCATTTGTCAATCAGTTACACAATTCCATTGCATTGCGTGGTTGCTTGCGAAAGATCTTATGGGGCCCATATTCTTACCGAGCAATGCCAACCAACAGCTCTGTTTCTGTTCACCAGGTAATTAGAATATCCTGCTCATTTCTTTATTCCAAGTTCTTGGGCACTCTAGGGAGGTGAGGGGAGAGTAGGGGGTTGATCCCTCATCTGACTGCATATTGGAGTAATTATCCAATGTTAAGGCTGGGATATAGGTTCAGTACCTCGGGCCCCCTTTAAGGAAAGGAAAACGGCTGGTAGAGGCATAGAGCTGATCTATTTCTTCTGATTCATATTTCCTTTGTGTAGGTTACCTTTGCTGCTTGTTTCATTTATCATTGGTTATAATTGAGTTCATGGTTCTACAGGATGGCAAAAGACAGAAGACGAATCCTAAAAGGAATAATCTTTTGTTGGAAAGCACAGCTGATTCTCATATTATCCTGGAAAATCCATATGTAGAATATCTAACATCTTCAGTCAAACGACGCATTGTTGCATGTCATGATCAAGAACATAATGTAGCCTCTAGTGAAAGGTTAAATGGAGGAGAGAATTCTCCTGTCTGTTCAGCAGGAAGCTCACTGCAGCATTCCGCAGGTACTTTTTCTCAACATATCCTAGAATGTCCTTGAGATGTTTTCTCATTTTCTTTTCCATGGCAAGTTCTTCCAATCAAACTTCCTTCTGAAAATGATTTCTTTAGTTTGATGTTTCCCGACAATGAATGTCAATGCGACTTCCCAACTCCCTCCACATGTCTTGTTGCTTTACTTTCACAGACACACCGGCTAGTGTTAAAAACATTCTCCATGATGAAAGTTGAGGCAAATGATTCATATATGACTGTTTATCATTGATGCTCCTTACCCTGCAGACAGTGCACTTATAGTTTTAATTGGGTTCATTTTCTCATTGTTTACCCTGATCAGTAGCTGGATCCTCAGATTCAAAGATCTTTTAGGAACTAAATCCTATAAACTACTTAAAACCTCATCTTATATTCTTATCATTGTTAAAAGTAAAAAAGAATTTAGCAGCCAAATACATTTTCTTTTACTGGAAATTACTTTCTCATTTTGTATTAATATCTCTTCTAGTGTTGGGATTGCTAGATTGTGTCTATTGCCATTTATGGAAGCTACGGTACCATCATCCATTAAAGAACCTAGATAATTATGTTCTACACTGAAGCAAACAAGTTTTCTTCTATATTGTTTTTCTTGTTGTATGCAACTATAAAGTTTCTTTTTTTTGGCATCTTATGTGCCAATCCATCCTTGTGTTATGATATGTATTAACCCCTTGATACCTTGATTGTTGCAGTTGTTTTCCTATTATTCACATGATGCTTCTACTTAACTCCTTAGTTTCTTCATGCAGAGGTTTCAGATCAGAACTTTGTAGATGCAGGCCAAGATGAGCGGTCAAACTGTAGGGCAAAGAAGAGGGTGAAGAGAGTTATAGATGATGATTCGAGCTATGATCAAGTAACTTTCTACCTTGAACTTAAACCTGTATTTATACACTAAGTCTTTATTTGATTTTCAGGCTTTGTATCTGGACTTGGTGTGTTTATAGGTCTCATATTTTTTGAACTGATTAATGTTGTTTCAGGTTGTACCATGTGGGAATCCTTCTACGAACTATGCTTCAACTTCCCATCAGGCGTCCCCTATCAAACAAGAACAGACGAGACAAGAATTACGTTGATGATAACCTAGCAAAATCCGAGGTCTGGCACACAAAAAAAGCTAAATTCTGTTTGCTATGAAAGAGACCATGCAAGAATTTTGTAGCCAAGTAGGAAAAAGGCACATATTACATTACAGGTAAATGGTTATGGTAGTAATAGTGTGATATTTTGCTGTAAAAATTCAAAGGGAAAATGTAAAAAATGGTAACTGCTGTAGGGAATGGCTAAGGCTAACCATTCAACAGAAGTTTTGCAGTTATTTTCTTTCCTTTACCCAAATTTTTACATGTATTCTTTATTATGTTTGATATTATATTTTTTTAGCCATTGTTCGAATCTTGATTTGGTTGAATCCAATGGATATTTTCTTTGTGATGATTTAAAAAAAAAAAAAAAAATTTTGACCGTTTACCTTATTTTATGAAAGATTTGAATCTTATGGATATGATTATGAAATGTGGGAATCCTGATTCCTCTGTAAATTAATGAATATTAAATTACAACTTGAAAAATGTGGTGACATATAACTAATAGAGGGATTTTATATTGCTCAATTAGAAATATTAAAAATCAATTTTTTAAAAAAAAAAAAATGGTTAGAGTTGGTAAGAGTAGTTTTCCTTGAGCTTTATTTATTTATTTTATTTTATTTTCCGAAATAAAATATTTAGAAAATCAAAATCACATCACATTAAAAGAACATCTCTACTTAAAAGGGATATAACATGATTTCTAAGTAGAAGCCAAGCCACCAAGAAAATGGAATCAAAAATGACTTAAAATCTGTTTTTTCATTAAACCCTTTTTGTATTTTCATATTCTTTTTTCGATAAATAAATAGCATAAAATAACTAAGACCGGTTTAACCATAAAACTGATTTATTGCTTTCTTAACATCTAAAAATTATATCATACTCTCATATCAAACAGATCCGGTACTGCTATAATCATGTCACGTCAACCAGATCAGTCTGGTTTTAAGACACAGAAAAACTTCTCCATAAATCCCACATCCAATGCATATAAAAAAAAAAAAAAAAAAATTGGCTATCACCAATGGAGAAAAATAAAGTTTCAAATGTGAAATTCTTATTATTATTATTATTATTATTATTATTATTATCATTATTATATTCTAATACAAACTCCACCAAAGTGGATAGTATATCACTATCTTATGTAACATGTTTTATACATTGCTATTTAATATGCTTACTTTATGGAAACTCAAACATAAATCAATCATTGCCTCAAATGTGAAAGTGCTTTAAATGCATAACAAAGTGTTTTAATGGATAATAATTCTTCACAAGTTCCTTCTTTTTTTTTTTTTTGTTGGGGGTGGGGGGGTTAACACAAGTTCCATTGTGTGTATACATATAGAAAACTATCAATTTAGATATTTTATTGCCAAACATAATTTTAGCACCCCTAACTTTTCACTTTTACATCATCTCCTTTCTCTAATTTCATAGAAAAAAAACATTATTATATTGCTTTAAAAATTTAAATAATTTCTTTTTTTTTTAAAAAAAAAACATAATTATGTTATATAATTTAATACTTTGTTTTAAGGAATCATATAATTCAATTAATTAAATCGGTGTAATTACTCATCGAATGAAATGAGGGGATTATAAAACTAAACTCCCGACTGTATTGAAGGATAAGCGGCTGATGCTAATACATGAATTGTCTTATTTGCAGATCATTTAACTGCAAAACGAAAACTAAGTGATCCAATATCTCTAATTTTTTTTTTTTAATATATTACCCATCTTTTATTATTTTATGCACAAATATTATTTATTTAATAAAAGACTCAATATATTTTAGTTGTAAGATCTAAAATTTCATTGCATAAAAGTAAAGTTGAGAAGTTAAATAAATAGCATAAAGTGATAAAAACTTAGATTTTAAATTTTTTTCAAAATTGAGTTTTGCTTTTATTTTTTTTTAAATACTACAATTGAAAGTATTAAGGATCAAAAGCAATAAAAATTAAGAGAGAATAAATTTGACCATTACATAAAAAAATTATGTGATTTTAGTTCGAAATTATTGAAAAGGTACAATTTTGGCCTCCATTATTATTATTATTATTATTATTGTATTTTTTTTTTTCTAACTAATTTCATCCTTAGTAGAGAGTGTTTGTATTAATAAGACTTAAACCTTAGATTTATAATAGGGGATGGGTGTCTTTTAACACCAGACTATAGTTATAGTTGTAGGGGAAATTATACAACGAATCCGGTCCATGTCGATCTTCCGAATAAAAAATTAACACATAAACGTTTTTTATTTTCAAAATGGTCATATTGCTTACGTATCAATTTTTCAGTGGAACGGTCCACATAGACCTAGTCCACTATAAAATTTCTCCAGAGGGTTTTATGATATTTTATATTTATTATTAACTAAAATAATTTTATATAAAAAAGGAAATAAATACTTTTCGTTAGTTAACAATAAATTATCAAAATTGTTTGGAAGCAATCCTAGGTGTCATCTTCCTATTGGCACAAGGCTTTTACAAAAGGCCAGAAAGAGGAGGAGGAGAAGGAGAAGACCCTGGTCGATTGATCCTATTTCTATACTATTTTCAATTTCCACAATTTCATTAGCACCATTGACTCTCTCATCTAATGGAAAATCCACCTTAATTACCTCCAAGTTTCAGTCTTTCCCTACCTAATCATCCTTTATTCAAAACCCAACCAACATTCTTCCCTTCTTCGTTATTGTTATTGCCATTAAAATCTCCATTAGTTACTCTTCTGATCGCAACTTTTGATTTACAGAGAGTGAAGAGAAGAGAGGAGAATAGGGATTTTGATTAATGGGTGTTTTGGCAAATCTAAGGGGGTCGAAAACAGCGAATCAAGAAGGAGGATTAATTTTATCTGATGGGTCTTCGTCTTCTTCTTCTTCTTCTGCAGTTTCGTCACCTCCTAAGAAGAAATGGAAAAACCTTTTGCTGGCTTTTGTTGTTCTTGTTGTTGTAGGGGACATCGCTTTTTTGGGTCGTCTTGATATGGCTAAAAATGCAGCTCTGGTTGACTGGGCTCATAGCCAGTTTTACAGGTCGGCTATGAGCTTTGATTCAGGTTCGGAGAGTGGGAAGGAATTAGTAGTTGCAGCTGTTAAGGAGTGCGAAGAATGGCTAGAAAAAGAGGATGCTGTTGTTTATGCTAGGGATTTCAATAAAGATCCTATCTTGGTTGTTGGTGCTGAGAAGGTTTGTTTGAATTAAACCATTTTTTTAAGCTCGATTTCATATGGTTTGTTTGACTGTTTGATGAGCAATTGAGCATGATTAGTTCTAATTGTACTTGTTTAAGTTTCCCTTTGTTTGATTTCTACAGCATTGAAAATTAAGAGCTTTATATACCAAGGACGATTGACACCTAGTCAGAAAAGAATCTGTGCAGCTTGCTCTAATTAGTTTTTACGATTGGGGATTAGTTAGGTACCTCAGTTTGGTTCATTATTTACAGAATGGATAGTGTTTTATAGGAACTTGATTTTAAAGTGGCTGTGATTTTAGTTCAAAACTTGTATCTCTTTAAGCCCAATATTCGTCCGTTCGCATTTTGGGGAGGTTCTCTGATTGTTTGTTCATAAAACTGATTGAACTAATCCACTTTATTTGATTGGTAATGAATAGGTTAAGTTGCTAATTAGTTGACAAGCCATCTTTGACATCTCTATATATGCTACATAAAACAATATTATATTAGCTCCTACATGAACTATGTTAGTCAAAATTTAAATGATGGTTATATGTTATTTGAAAGCAAAGGAGTGAAGCAATTTGCGTTTGCAACTCTTTGTTCTAGTTTGTTACTGGCCAAACCTGAAAAGAAAGATCTTTTGTGAGAGTTAAAATGTATGTCTTCTACTTCCAAGTCAAAAATTTCACAATGCTTAGAGGGTAATTTGTTTTTTTCTCTAATTTTACTTGGCAAAATGAGATGCATATATCCGACGAGAGATTGATCGGTTGATTATAAGATTAATCTGTCATAGCACATAAGAATAATTCACAAGATTATAAATGTACTTCTGTAGGATTAAACTGTCCTGCTCATGTTTACTTTTTAAATAGTTCAAATATATTCACCAAAGTAATCCAATCATTTGCATTGATTGTCCATTTTAGCCTATCCATTTAACTTCACCAATGTTATAACTCTAACTTTCATGTCTTTTTCGGTTAGGAGCATGCTACAATGAATTTGAAATATGAGGTTCAAATTAATAAAACTGAAAGAATGGCTAATCAGTTATTGAATTTTAGTCAAATAGCCTAATTACAAGAGTCATATTCCTGTGCATCAATTCCCCAGTTCTGCTATTTTCCTATTAATTGTGCTTGTGATTATACTGTAACTGGCTGGATTTCAGCATGAAGCAATTGCTTCCGTTATCCCATCAGGAAAAGAGCATGATCTTTTTCTTTTTTTTTTGTCTCTGCAATGAACATTGCAAAAGTATTCAACAATTTTGTTTACGCTCCACAGTTTTTCTTATGTGTACAATTTCATATAGGAGACAAGGACTTGTTCTGTGGGATGCCATTTTGGCTTTGATGGCAGTAAAAAACCTGATGCTGCATTTGGCACACCTCACCAGGGTTCAGCCAGTGTGCTTCGATCAATGGAATCAGCTCACTACTATGCTGAGAACAATATAGAACAGGCACGACGGTGGGTAAGCACAATCTATGATACATCACTAAATTGCATTTCGGAGAAGTTTTAGTTTCGGGCAATAAAAAATCAATGAACATCAAATAAATTTTCTAATTTTATGTGGAGTTCTTACATTCTTGCTGGTGTTTGTTGTATGGATTTTGTACGGTAATTTTCTCAACTATGTAGATGGATGATACTGATTTGCCTTGAAGCCAGTTAAAAAATATCTGTACATTCTTGTTGATTATGCTGTTGGAGGACTGTGGAAAAGAGATTGACAATTGCCTATCCCTAATCTTTGTTGCAACCATGAAACATGAAAGGTGTCTTTTGTAGAATTAATCTATCGTACTTTGGGTCTTTTCTTCTTTCATCAATTCAGTGAATTTGAAGGAAAGGATAATCACATTGCTTGAATATATATTTAGCATATATGACCTGTAAGAAGTTGTTCTTACCAGAATTTACGAATTAATTACACCCATGGTTCTCCAACTATCATAAATGGAACAGAGTTCCCCTAGAACTTTGATTTTTAGCGAGAACCCCATTGTCATTTGACTTTTGTTTTGTACTTTTGGTCTGCAACCAGTAAATTCATTCGCCCGAAATGCCACATGAGTGCCATCACCAATCTTTTTCAACACACTGCAAATAAATACCAGAATTTACTATGCAAAATATAGTTCTATTTCACAACTTGACATCGTCATGCATATGTGGATGTTGAAACTAATCAATCTGCCATCCTTCTTCCTTGCATTTTTGGTGAATAATTTGCAAAATATTCCTCTGTTAATATGGAACTAGGTATTCTACCTTTCTAGAAAATGTGGTGGAAAACTAATATATTGAACTTTTTTGGCGATATAGGAGGGGTTACAATATTGTAATGACAACAAGTCTCTCATCAGATGTGCCGGTTGGTTATTTTTCGTGGGCTGAATACGATATCATGGCACCTGTGCAGCCAAAGACTGAGAAATCACTTGCAGCTGCTTTCATTTCCAATTGTGGTGCACGCAATTTCCGCTTGCAAGCACTTGAGGCACTTGAAAACGCGAAGATTTCAATAGATTCTTACGGTGGTTGCCATCGCAATCGTGATGGAAGGGGTGAGCATGTTTTCCTCTCATGATTCTAATTTTTTTTTTTTTTATGAACATACTCATGTTGTAATGTGTCTTCACTATATTTCATACTTCCCTCTTGAAACGTTATGTGTCTCTGACAACTTTTACCATGAAGTGTGTTAAGAACCCAACTCATGTGAGCTAAATCCTATATTCACGCCCTTTACTAGAGTAACTTGGCAGTCAAGAAAGAGAGGAAAGTAGAGAAAATTGGAAGAACAAAGAGAAAAAAAAAAGAGAGAAAGAAAGAGAATTGTTTTCCTCATTTTGGCTCAGGGTGGAGTTATTCATAGATTAAGATCATTTCTTAGCTAGCATAACCACACAGCATAATATATGTTTATATATTTGTTTTTGTGGAGTTATGCATAAAAAATTCTCATGCACCTCCGTTATTTTCTGCAGTTGACAAAGTGGAAACACTGAAACGGTATAAATTTAGCTTGGCTTTTGAGAACTCAAATGAGGAGGATTATGTCACTGAGAAATTTTTCCAGTCTCTTGTCGCTGGTATGAGTTCTCTCTCTCGCTGGACTATATGCATGCTTTTGTTTCTGAATTTATAAGTGCTGCTTCAAATTATAAATGTTCACCAATCTCAAAATTAAAATTAGATTGTTGGGATAAATATTAGAATAGAGTTGGACAGATGCTTAAATAAAATTGGAATCAAAATTGCAACTAAAATTTTTGTAGGAACCATCCCTGTGGTTGTTGGTGCTCCAAATATTCAAGATTTTGCTCCTGCACGTGGTTCAGTTTTACACATTAAACAGCTAGAAGATGTTGAGACCGTCGCCAAAACTATGAAATACCTTGCAGAAAATCCTGATGCATACAATCAATCACTGAGGTATAATGGTTTGATAATTTTCTGGTTCGCTCTTATTGATTTTACTATCATAACATCTTTTTATTATGCATTTTTGTTAATCAGGTGGAAGTATGATGGCCCGTCCGATTCTTTCAAGGCCCTTGTTGATATGGCAGCTGTGCATTCATCCTGCCGTCTTTGCATTCACTTGGCAACTATGATTTGGGAGAAAGAGGAACGCAGCCCCGAGTTTAAGAAACGCCCTTGCAAGTGTATGCGAGGCTCGCATACTGTTTATCATATATATGTAAGAGAAAGAGGAAGGTTCGAAATGGAGTCCATCTTTTTGAGGTAACCAAATTACTCTCACAAGAATTTCAAGATTTCGTTGTATCCATATGCTTGTTGTATGTCTCTACTCCATTTTAGATGCAGGAAAACACTCGTAAATTCTTGATCTTCTGTGCAGGTCCGGGAATTTGACGCTCAAAGCACTGGAGTCAGAAGTGCTGAACAAGTTCAAGTCAAAGAACCATGTACCGATTTGGAAGAATGAAAGGCCGGAAAGCATAAGAGGAGGAGATGATTATAAAGTGTACTTAATATACCCGGTTGGCTTGACACAGAGGCAAGCTTTATACACTTTCCGGTTCAAAGGGGATGAAGATTTCCAGAGTCACTTGGAAGTCCATCCGTGCGCCAAGTTTGAAGTGATATTCGTCTAGAGGCAGCAGCAGCACAAAACTGCATTCTTACAATGTGCATCTAGAATCATTAGTGCTCCGAATCATCTGCTGCGCAGAGAGTTGAAGGCGGTTGCAGTCTTGACCATGGCATTTTGCCTTCATCTTCCTTGTATCCAATGCTTTACATTGACATTATCTGGGGAGAATTCGGGTGGTAGCACGAAAGAAGAATCCGATTGACACGAGCTGAACTTGTGATATTTAGAAGACCTCATTTTGCAGATAAACATAATTATCATTTGGGAGAATCACAACTTGTTTTAGATTAATTAGAAGTGATTTTTTGATCTTAATTTTGGCTATATATATACATATATATGATATTGCTTTAAACTGAGTGACTACCAGTTCCTTCTTTGCAACTTACTCCATTGGCATTGATTTGCATAGAGTTTATACATTGATGACTTGCAGCCACATTTATATCTCAATTAGCAGTATAAGCTGAATTTGTAGATAAGTTTATTTTTAACTATTTTTTCTTTTATGGAAAATGCATTCTTATTTAGAAGTAAGAAACTCCAATTATGAATTATAATTATGCTTTGGATAGGATTTTCTACACTCAGATTCACTGCAAGAAAATAAGAATATTCTAACGGATTAGCAAGCAATGTTCTTTAGACATGGATTTGATATTAGCAAGGAGTTGATTAATTAGAAATAATCTAGAACTAAAGCTGTTTTGTAAAGAAAATTTTGTAATTACTAATCAAATTTTGCATTTCCCATCCCTGTCCTAAACTATTCGGGGATCCCTGTCCCATTTATTAATCAGGGATAAATTTATATCCCATCCCGGATCCCGCCGGGGAATTGGTTTCACGTGGAGATTCCCATCCTTATTAAACTAATTTTCAATTTTTTTTAAAAAAAAAACCCTGTAATATTTCAATTTTCACTCTCTAACTTATCCAAATGTGCATTAAACTATAAACATAAAATTCTCAAATACACTAACATATAATTAATAATTATTCATGAGAGATATTTACTTTGATTTATAAAATTATAAATTATAAATAATAATAATAATGTAATGTAATAATATTAATAATAAAGAAATATATAAATGGAGAATTGTCGGGAATTTGGGTATTTAATTGGAAAATTTACCAGGGATCTCTACGGGTTTTAAACGGGGATAGGGAAGGGAGCCCGCGAGACGGGTAAAACTATTACTATCCCCGTCCCCGATTAAGAAACGGGGACAAATTCGTCTCCGTCCCACCAAATCCTAATCGGGATTCCCCCTCCTTGTTCGGACAGATCTCTATTGGGGATGAATCCCGCTACTTAATTGATAACCCTATTTTTATTTTTTTTTAACCGGACCTTATGGAGATAAATTATGCCCGTAGCATTATTAAGCTCGTAAATCCAAGAATTTTTAAGAAAAAAGAAAAAAAATAAAAGTAATTTATTAAATTAAAAATTTTATTACTTAATTATATGAAGAGGATGTGTAGAAAAGTAAACTGATAAGACAAAAATATTAGATTAGAGAATAGCTCTTCAAATTGAATTTGGTGAATACCCTAAAGACAAAATCCACCACATATTTAATTATTATCAATAAATTATAAATTAAAATAATATTTCTTTGTTAATATTATATTTGGCGGCGGATCGGAAGGCTTTTGGCTTTTGGGCAATTCAGAAGGCTAAAAAATTGTTTCATTAATCTGACAAATTATAATCTAATTTATTTTTTTTTTTTTTTTATCAATTTATTGGCCTTTAGCTATGCTTGAAGAACCTCCCCCACTATTTATGTTTTCTTTTCAATTATTAATTTTAAATATCTCCTATATATGTTATTATTTTGGCCACCGTTGGATATGCCTTAATCCCGAGGCATTAGTCATTATTTTTGTATTTACTTGATTTCTGCAGTTTTTTTCTATCTCTTACGAGATATCTTGGTAAGATATTTATACTCCTCATTTGTGTTTTGTTTTTTGATTTTCACTACTTAAGCTCTTGGGATTCGGATTCGAAGAAATCGACGCGTATTTCCGCACTTTTGTCGGTCGGTTTCCCGTGACGAATCCCAATAGCCACATCTGTAGATTCTCCTGAACTTATCTAAAAATACCTACTGTCTTCCTAAATTTAAAAAAAAAATGATTCAATTTGCCTTTTTACTGTCACGTGTCATTTAATTATTCGTGATTTCATGTTTGACATTTCAAAGTAAACTCTGGTTTTTATGAGATTTAGGGGTGAAGTGGGCCAAGTTTAAGAAATTCAGGAGAACATTAGAACACTTTTAAAAAGTTCAGGAGGACATTAAAACATTTTCAAAGTTCAAGGAAACAGTAAATGTTTTTGGTCAAATTCAAATATATGTATTCGGCTTATTATTTTCAAATATCATTATATTCTTGCATGTTATCTTATATAAAATATCATTTCTTTTTATAGACGTAGATAGTAACCTATAATTAAGCAAAAAATTCAATCAGAGAGTCTTTATGATAATTGAATTAATTATTAAAAAAAATGTGGACAAAATATTTTATTCATTTATCTAATAAAGTTGACTTTCTGTAATTTAATTACTGCTGCATATGGGGTTGCAAAAGTAATTTTCGGCAACGCAATGGCAACTTTCATTCAAAGCGAAGGGGATTTTACTTTAACCGAAAGTTGTTTTTGAGGCTGCTTTATGCACAGTTGGTAAAAGTCAGATTGTATTCAAGAAAACACTGAAAAAACACTTAAAACTATTTTTAAAGTAAGTAATGAAGACTAACTGTGAGGAAAAACATTTTCACTAACAGGAATACCAAACTGGCCCTGCATGTAGCTTTATCTTTCTATTTCCCAACCAATGAAAGGAATTAATTCTTTCACTCAAGTGAAGAAATTTCTAGTTAAAATGTAAAATTGGAGGAAATTAGTTTCATAGAGAATTTTTCATAAATAAATCTAGTTTAGTTGGGATTTGTGTTTTGTTTTCTTCCAAGTAACTCTAAATATATCTTAATTAATGTTATATTTTTTTTTAAAAAACACACTAACCAAATAAATTCTTAAATATATTTATTATACGCCTTTTCAATGGATGCACTTCTAATTTAAAAATAAATTGTATAGAAAATGAACATAAATTCTTGAGTAAAGAATTAGAGCAAAAATTTTAGTATAGTCTCGGAATAGCCTAACATTACAAAATGATGTTACATCAGCCATCTAATTTAAGATCGATATAATGATGACATGTCAATACTCACGACATAGTCGTAACGATTATCAATCACTCTGAAATTAAGCTAGAGTCGGTCTCTTTCCGAGTAAACATAATTTATTATGTTCACAAAACTTATGCCCTAAGAGTTATAGTCATACAAAATTTTTAGGCAAAACATATCCTGAGTCCCCTGATCTTATACCAAAACTGCAATTGGTCTGCTGATCAATTTTTTGAACACATTGAGTACCTGATCGTTTTATTTCAATATTATTAGCCGCAAACTCGACCTATCTTTTGCGTATGTGTAATAAGTTCCATTTAGAGACGGAATTGTGGAATAAATATTTCCAAATAATTAAAAAATTACATGGTTTTATCGCTTGAAACTGAAAATTAACACTTCTAGCAAATCTGTGTTCTTATCCAAGCAATTTTCTAAAATTGTGTTACATATTAAAATATTATTTGTCATATCACTTAATAAAACTTGTTACATAAACATGAAATAAACTCGAGTTTGAGGATAATAATAGTAAAATTAAAATATCAGGTACTCAATGTGTTTAAAAAATTGATGATATAACCAATTACAGTTTTGATAAAAGATTAGGGGATCCCCGATGTGTTTTGCTAAATTTTTACTATCTTTGATTAAATTAGTCCTAATTTTAAGTAAAGGGGCAAATTAGTGCCTAATCCCCATGCATGCACATGCAAAACTTCAACATTAGCATAATATTAAAATGAAAACATTAAAATAAGTAGTGACAAGTAATTATTAATTTATTCCATAAAAATTAAAAAAATATAAATTTTTCTTTTTTTTAAAAAAAAAAAGGAAAAAAGAAAAGAAAAGAAAAGAAAAACAACAAATGGTCATAATTTAATTGTCATCATGTATCTATGTATATCTATCAATTTCCCACCCAAATGAAAAAACTCATCAGAAGATGACCTTTGAAGTCTACCAAAAGGCTCTTCCAAAAAAACACACCACAGTCGATCTTCATCCCTACAAAATGCCCCTCTCTTCTCTTCTTCTTCTCCACCATTTTTCTTCCTTCTTTCTTCCACAATTCTCAAAATCATGTCTTCACTTGCTTCTGTTCGTCTTCTTTCACTTTCATCTCCCTCCTCCTCCTCTTCAAGACCCAGATCAAGAATCTTTGCTGCGGTGGCTCAGCCGGTGGAGGTGGCCGTTGATGTTGAGAGGCTGGAACCAAGAGTGGAGGAAAAAGATGGGTATTGGGTTTTGAAGGAGAAATTTAGACAAGGTATTAACCCTCAAGAGAAGGTGAAGATAGAAAAAGAGCCTATGAAACTTTTTATGGAAAATGGGATTGAGGAGCTTTCTAAGTTGTCAATGGAGGACATTGATAAGAATAAAGTTTCTAAGGATGATATTGATGTTAGACTTAAGTGGCTTGGTCTTTTTCATAGAAGAAAGCATCAATGTAAGTTAAAGTTCTTACCTTTTTTACACTACTAGAAGATTCTTATGTTCCACTCTTTTTTTATTCTTGCATATGTGATGTGTTTTTAGATTGGCCTTTGACTTGGCTTCCCAATTTGGTCCAAAATGAAATTTTTCTGACATTTTTCGTATGATTGGTGGTTTTTTTAGTATGTGTGAATTTCTGGTGTTAACACAAGTCATTTTGGATTGATTTAATCTAAAAAATGTTGAATTGAAGAGTCAAGTTGATACTTAAAGTTGGTTTTGAGGCAAATTGATTTTGCAAGCCTAGTTGAAGGGCCAAATTGACCTTGTTTCTCTAGTGATTTGCATAGGCATTGCATTGCTGTTTTTTATTTATATTTTGTTGTGTGTCAATTCCTGATGTTAACACGTGGTATTTTGGACTGATTTGATCAAAAGTTATCGAGTCGGAGCAAATTTGATACCTAAAAGTTGGATTTTGAGTCAAATTGACTATAAGTTTGTTTAGAGCTCACTCACCGATGCATTTCTGTTTTTTATTTATTTGGGATGTTCTGTTCTATGAATACTATACAAGAGGAATCCTATCTAATTGAAGCTTATGAAGCTCTGTTGGATCAATCTTAGCTAGTCCCACCTATTATAAAATTGTCATTTTGTTGCAAGTCTTCGTAGCCAAACAGGAGTTGTGCATTTCATTAAAATGGGATTACTTAAATGTGTGATTGGACTAATTAATTTACATTTGATTTTCAATATCAGACGGTCGATTTATGATGAGACTGAAGCTACCGAATGGAGTTACAACAAGTGAGCAAACAAGGTATTTGGCTAGTGTGATAAGGAAATATGGAAAGGAAGGTTGTGCAGATGTGACTACAAGGCAAAACTGGCAAATTCGTGGTGTGGTGTTGCCTGATGTGCCTGAAATTCTCAAGGGTCTTGCTGAAGTCGGTTTAACAAGCCTGCAGAGTGCTATGGACAATGTAAGAAACCCTGTTGGAAATCCTCTTGCCGGAATCGATCCACTTGAGATTGTTGATACTAGACCTTACACCAACTTGTTATCCCAATTTATCACTGCCAATTCACAAGGCAATCCTTCTTTCACTAATTTGTAAGTCCCTTTGACATTTTTCATGGATGAATTTGGGATTGTACAGATGACTGAAGACAAGTTTAATGTAATGAGTTTTGTAATGTCTTTGCAGGCCAAGGAAATGGAATGTATGTGTTATAGGGTCTCATGATCTTTATGAACATCCTCACATCAATGATCTTGCTTACATGCCTGCTACTAAGGATGGACGTTTTGGGTTCAATTTGCTGGTGGGTGGGTTTTTTAGCCCGAAGCGATGTGCTGAGGCAATCCCTTTAGATGCCTGGGTTTCGGCGGATGATGTCACTCCAGTTTGCAAAGCAGTGTTAGAGGCCTACAGAGATCTTGGCTTCAGAGGAAACAGGCAGAAGACAAGAATGATGTGGTTGATTGATGAACTTGTGAGTAAAGCATTCAACTTTAGCACGAATTCAATAGCTTTTTAAAAAATTTATGATGCCTGACTTGTATTGTTAATGCAGGGAATAGAAGGATTCAGATCAGAGGTAGCAAAAAGAATGCCACGACAGGAGCTAGAGAGAGCATCGGCTGAAGATTTGGTTCAAACAAATTGGGAAAGAAGGGATTACTTTGGTGTACATCCACAAAGCCAAGAAGGTTTAAGCTATGTAGGAATTCACATTCCGGTAGGACGTGTCCAAGCAGACGACATGGATGAACTAGCTCAAATAGCCGACACATATGGCTCCAGTGAACTCAGACTAACTGTGGAGCAGAACATCATAATCCCCAACATCGACAACTCAAAGATCGAGGCTTTACTTAACGAGCCGCTATTGAAACACAAATTCTCGCCAGAGCCTCCTATTTTAATGAAAGGGTTAGTAGCATGCACCGGAAACCAATTCTGCGGGCAAGCCATCATCGAGACGAAAGCTAGAGCAATCAAGGTGACAGAGGAAGTTCAAAGGCGAGTCTCGGTGACTCGGCCAATCCGAATGCACTGGACGGGCTGTCCTAATACCTGTGGACAAGTGCAAGTGGCTGACATTGGATTCATGGGGTGCATGGCAAGAGATGAAAATGGGAAAGTTTGTGAAGGAGCAGATGTCTATTTGGGAGGAAGAATTGGGAGTGATTCACATTTGGGGGAAATTTATAAAAAAGCTGTTCCTTGCAAGGATTTGGTGCCTTTAGTTGTTGACATTTTGGTTGAAAAATTTGGAGCAGTTCCAAGGGAGAGGGAAGAAGAGCTGGAGGACTAATGTTAGGAATCTCAATCAATGCTTTTGAGTCTTGTCTATTCTTGAATTTTGCAAACCTTGTTGGTGATTAGAGAAAATTGATTGGTGGGCTGGCTATGCCAGAAATGGGGGCAATTTGTTGCCTTGTAATGTGACAAAATTTGGCTTCATTTATTGGTAATCTAGGAAACTAGAAGGTATAGTGATATGGTTAATAAATTGTAATAAGATTCAAAATTTAATAAAGGAAAAAAAAAAAAAATCTCCTAAGCCTAAAATCTAGATTAGATTGAATTAGCGTAATTTAGTTTTTTTGTGGAATTTAAATTAATTTAATTCGAGATTACTTTTAATAGAAATTGGGCTTCAAAATTTGAAAAAAATTCATGCTTTTATTTCTTTGTACTTATTTTCAAAAAAGCTTTTTATTCTATTCGGTCTTGTATAGTTTGACTGCGTTTGGGTTACTTTCTGCAGTTCCGAAAGCAGTTTTCAGCCAAAGTAAGGGGAATCTTACTTTGGCTGAAAGCTGTTTTTGGGGCTGCGGAAAGCAGCCTCAAATGCACAATTGGTATCAAATGCACAATTGGTAAAAGTCAGATTGTATTCAGGAAAGCAATGGAAAAACACTTGAAACTACTTTTAAAGAAAGCAATAGAATCTAGCTGTGAGAAAAATTCTTTTAACTAACAGCAATTCAATACTGGCCTTTTATGTACTCGTAATTTTCTAATATTCTAGTTGCCAAAAAGATAAAGTCGACCTATATGAAATTCTTCATTTTCAGGGCTTGAACAATATAGAAAATTATGCTTAAAACCCATAATTTTTTAAGCCTTAATTCACAATTTGCAGAGACAATTTGATTACACCAACATAAAACCACCCTCCAACTGCTTCAAGCTGAAATTAATTCTTTAATTATCTGAAATTCCAAATTTTCATCCCGGAAATTTACAATTTGTGGTGTATATTTGTACTTTTCGAGTAATTTCGTCGTATTTATAAAAATTTTTTTAAAAAATAAAAAATAAAAAAACAAAGAAAAAGAAGAAAAAAATTGTATTTGTAGTGTAATAAGCCCATCGATGTAGTCCGCCTTTGGACCAATGCCATACGCCGCATCAGGGTGGGCTGGCCCATGTGGATTATGGGCTATGCAGTTGTAATCTCCATCAACACTAAGCCCCTTTCTACTAATGAAGTAGAAATCAGTAATATATGAGTTGTTTCCTTGCTCTATTATTAAGTAGACCAAGTAAACTATGCCTTTATCAAAATTAAATATATGATAAAACAAAGAATGACTTAATATCACAAGCCGAGTATGTGAGAGCAGACTCAGTTTCGAATCCGCTAAATACATCCGTAAGGAAGGATAAAGAGTTTTAACTGTAACTAAGCCCCGAACAGGATTATCCCAATGTGGAAACTTGTGATTTATACCCAAAAAAAATTTCGAGAGTATTGGTGGCAAAGGAAAATTTGAAGGCTAGGTATCAAACATGATAAAATTTGTTTAAGTTATAATTCCAAAGTATATGAATTTAACCACAACTATTTTTTTTTACGCAATTAATCCTAATCTTCTAACAATATTTAAAATTTTTACACAATTAATGATCCTATTCTCTCTTCTTGGATGACTTTTCCACCAAAGTTTCCACACTAGTTGAACCAAGAGGAGCTAAATTCATAGTGGGCTAGCTAGTTGTCCCACTAATTTCCTCTACGGTAGACGTGGGCGGTGCCAAGCTGTGGCCTAAAAGGGCCATGTCCCCTTGTTTTTTTTTTTTTTTTTTTTTTTTTAACTTTTATGGTCTTATATAGGATCAAATAGAGGTGAGCATGGACCGGTTCGGTTCAAAAACGGAACCGAACCAAAAAACCGATAAAAAAAAATTATATTTTATAAACCAATCTGATTCAAACTAAATTTTAGTTAGGTTCTATCTAAACCGAACCAATTCGGTTCGGTTTGGACTAGGTCAAATCAAAAATATCAACTTCTAAAAAAATCAAAATAAAAATTTTATATAAGTAGTTTGTTAAAAAAAAAATACAAAAAAATTAACTTAAAAAATCAGTAATACTAAATAATACTATTACATCACAATAAAATACTAAAATTGTCTATCTTTTTTTTTTCAACTCTCAAGTTTTAACAACTATAAATTAGCATCCAAAAATCACAATATTAAACTATAAAAGAATATAATGTCTAAAATTAGTATATATTAATTTTATAATTAATTTTAGTATTTCACCAATTATTCGGTTTTTCCTTTTTTTGGTTTTGAACCGAACCAAAATCCAAACTTCTTAACAACTTAACCAAACCGAACCAAACTATAAAATGGATCGGTTTGGTTTGGTTCGGTTTGGATTTTTGGTTTTTAGATATTGGTTCGGTTTTGCTCACTCCTATGATCAAAGACCTTTTTAATCCCTATGCTATCATCGGTTTGCTCTTTTGGCTCCTTTCCTATTGAAATTTCCCTTTTGCCCGCTGTGGTATGAAAAAACGTTTTAAATTGATCCCTAAAAAACATATTCCGTTGATAAAATTGTTAACGGAATCTGACGAAATATGTTTTTTAGGAGTCAATTTGGAACGTTTTTGCATACCACAGGGGACAAAAGGGAAATTTCAATAGGACATGGACTAAAAGAGTAAACTGATGATAGTACATGGATTAAAAAGGTTTTTATACTGTTTTATATATAATTTTATGAGACTATTTGAAAAATTTTCTTTTTTACCCCTACTATATTTTGGTATTACAGCTTTAATTATATATGCATATATACTTCTAATCCTATATTATATATCAGAATTGACTTCTAGGAATATATTACTTTGATATTATTGTAAAATATCATACATGTTTTCTTGTAAATTATTACTTTTTTTTATTGTTAATTAACCGTATATATTCAACTTATTTGACCCCTTAACAAAATTGGTCTAACACCGCCCCTAAAGGTAGATATGTTGAAATAAGATATTTGGATAGTTATAAGTAGTTAAATACACATTTAGTCTCTCTATTCTCTAAGCTTCTAATTTTAGCCAAAGCGTTTGCTCCTTTTAAGTGAGGGTAAATGTCAACTATGATCCTCATACTTATCATGTTTCACACTTTAGCCTTTAAACTTGTCTTTGCCACATATACTCTCGAATTTATTGCAAGTGCTATCTATTATCATGCCGTTGAAATGATGATAGATTGTATGCTACGTACATCTCATCTACATCCAACCCAAATAAATTGTTTCTCTTTTTTAATTTGATGTGAAATGTTAAATTTATCATTAATTTTCTGGCCTATGAAATCCTTTAGTATAACTCTTTTATACCTTGAATCAACAAGAGAAACAATAAATTTGAGGAGACTATGACATAATCTACTCATTTACAACTTCAATAACTTTCAAGTATTTTCATGTGATTGTGAAATATGTTCAGAATCCCACATCGAAAATAAATGAGATCAAAGAGTAACATATAAGTGGCGTATATCGGATCTTAATACAAGCCAACTGGTTTTGTATTATATGTGCTCGACCCCACTTATGTGCCTACTCATTTAGTCAAGCCCAACACTTTCAAGTTCTACAGAATCTCTTCATAATATCAGAGCAGAAAAAGGCTTGACAGCCAAAAAGATCGTCGTGTTTAAAAGTCCTAATAGAGTTTAGACTAATAGTGAAAACTAGACCTGTTGATGACCTTGGACCTCAAAGGAGATAGGCAAACGAAAGTTTGACAAGTGACAACTGGTCCAAACCCAGTTGTAATTGAGAGAAAGCGTTGAAGATGTTGGGGAATGATTCCAAATCGGAAATATTTGAGACCAAATAGTGGTATATAAGTGGTGTAGATTGGATCTTAACACACGCCAATTGGTTTTGTGTTATATGGGCTCATCCCAACTTATGTGCCCACTCATCCAGTCCAGCCTAACACTCTCAAGACCCACAGAATCTCTTCAAGAGAGGGATGAAGTAAGAAATTGAGATAACTATGAGAGCTATAAATGGAATTTACTCCAAAGTGGTAGACAGTAACAATCAATCAAGTTCCCATGTAATTGGAGCAAGAATCACGTGCATGTCACGTGGGAGTAAAAATTTAAGGTTTTTTTATATTTGGGGCACAGAAAAAAGTAAAAAATAAAAATAAAAGTCCGCCGTATGGTACAAAATAGGTATCAAAAATGGATATTATAGGGGCCATAGGCCTCTTGTGTTGAGCCAATTTGGGGGGATTTGGGCATCATGTTTTGGGCATTTGGAAGCCAAAGATTTGACTCCACAAGATTTTATGTGATTTTGATTCCCACTCACCTGCAACACTACACTACCCTGCTCCCTCTTTTTCTTTTCAATAATATATAATTAAGAACAAGAACATGAAATAATAATACCCTTTTTTTCCATGTTTGTTATTTTTCATTCAATTTAAGAAATTTGTTGTTTGATTGACTAAAATTGCACGCAATGAGCTCTAGATTAATGAAAAAAATTTAAAAAAACTAGTTAGTTGTATGCATCAAAATCTGCTAAAAACCAATTGTTTAGTTTCTTTACTTCTAAATTACATTTTTATAGTTCAAAAATGAGACTTTTACCGTTCTTTTCTTTTAATTACATTGAACATATGAAAGGTTAATTTTGGACGGTTAAAAAGCATTGAAAAATTAGGAGTTGAGGATATTTTTAATTTAAAAAAAAAAAAAAAACCCAAAAATGTGGTGTACCAATGATTTTAAAAAACCATGCATGGAGGGTTCCATTTAGATCACTAAGACACTTTCTAGATATGTTTTGTCTTGTTGTATCCCCTATTCGCCACAAAACATGCATATCACCTTTGTTCATGTTTCATCATAACACTTCAAACTATATCTACTTTTGACTTATTAACAAGTTTATTGTTCATGCAAAATACTTAGCCCATTGATGATAAATGAAATCTGAATTAGTCATTAATTGCACCCACTCACTTATCATTTTGATAAACCTATATCCATTTTAGTTATTGGCAATGGTAGTTCACTAAGAGTAATCGCCACAAAAAGTGGATTAAGTTAATTATCTTCCATGAAATATTGGAATTTTATTGAAAGAAGTGGTCCTAAATGGCAAACATTCCGTTGTATGTAGGAGTCGACAACTCTTGACCAATAAAATCTTGATGAACCATGTTAATGTTGTAAGATGTGGTTGGTTGGGAGTAGTTCACTCTCAGTGCGACAAAAACTTTCCCTAAATGGAGATATAAAGAGCTCGACTTTTATATATAATTTTGAATAGCTTTACAATTTTAAGCATTAGGTCACATATCATAGATTACTAGTGAGTTCAGAGATGGAGGGACTCGACTAGCGGACAACAACTAAAATCCATATTCAACGAGCGCATTATTAATTTCAGCACTTCTAGGAATGACATGTTAAAGAACAAACAATAGTCTCACATGAGAAATAAATAACAACAAAAAGTAGCATATAAATGATATAGATTGAACTTTAACATAAGTTAATTAGGTTTGCATTACATGAGTTTCATCCTCACATATGTTCTCATTTATGCAGTTGGGACCAGCACACTTAAGGCCGACAATATATTTTCATGTTTCAGGCTCTCGTTCCAGCGATAAATAAATAAGTTGATATGATTAAGTTGGACTCTTTGACATTAATTTATGTACTACTTTAACTTCACATTACATTTGTAAGAGTCTAATTGATATTTTAATCCTCAAAATTAGTATTAGAAGCAAAATTGTATTGTTTAACTTGTGGGTGAGAAGGGGCAGGGTGGTTAATTTGCTTGCAATCAAGTATCTCCACGATGGCAATTAATACCTATATTTAGGCATAAGTATAAACTAAATAGATTTCCAAATCAGTCTAATTGAAATCCTTGTGACACATAAAGAGGAAGTTATGGGTAGCTTAATACACACAAACGTTAACATCAAATCAAATCTAACCACTTTTTCATATTAAATAGCTTATGAACAAATGTACCCATAGTTTAAGTGTATTGTGCTATGTGCAAGTAATGATTAGAAATACAATTAACATATATTTTAATTCCAATAAGAACTGATTATGAACTGCACTTTGCCATATGCCATATATTAAGTATAAGTAATTTCCCACTTTTTTTTTTTTTTTTTTTTTTTTTGTATGACCGTTCAAAGAAATTGTACCCACTTTAGAAGTTAAATTGGAGCAACCAACTAATGCATGCTTCCTCGAGCACAACAAACTCTAGATATGTTAAAGATTTAATGTCAGATATTTTAACGCATCATCTCACGTGACGTTCTGGAATTATATGAAATGTGAAGCAAATATTTACAGGTGCTGCAATATTTCATACAAAACTCTAATACCATGTAAACAAAGATCTAGCTAACCTAAAAAGTACGTTAAAAGGAGAAGATTGCCTTATATATATAAAGAACCAAATAACTATTTTATTAAGCAATACATACATGATATTTCGACCAAAAAATAAAGAATACTAATGTAAACAAAGACCTATTTCACTTCAAAGAGGGAGATTGTCTCACATATATAAGGAGTTATATTGAACACACTCCTTCACGTCCAGTAATGGGAGGTATTCAACACATCCTCCTCACGCCCAGAACTATCTGAAAAGTGAATCAAATTTCAATATATAACGTAACATTACATATAATAATTCAACACCATGTAAACAAAGGCTTAACCCACTCAAAAAAGTACTTCAAACAGATAGGACTATCTAACATACGTAAAAAGCAACACACTACTACTATAAAAGGATTGCTACTCTTTTAATTTTGAAAGGGAGAATTCAATGTACAATTTGTAAAGCAAATTGGACAAATTGTAGCCGAAATTGTTGAGTTTTGGATAGGATGGGCAAGGGGAAAATGTGAGGATTATGTTTTAGTAAATGTTGGAAGGATTGGAGTAAAGAAAGTGGTAGGTCATAGTGCTATGTGGAAAGAAGATGTGATGAGGTTGAGCCCATCCCTAAAGAATAATGAAAAAATTTGATTGTTGAAGCCTACAAAATATTTTGAATTAATTTTTGAGGGATGGCACATTGTCGTACTTGAATGGCATTTCTCTACACCAAAATCTATTGAAAGATTCAATCCTGTTAAGAGGGTGACCTACGCTTCATTTAAGCTTTGCTATGATTGCACTATACAAGAGAGGTGAAAATATAAATATCTAGGAAAAATGATACAATGAAGAGAAGTTATAGAGTACACATGGTATATCACGTCATCTGTATGTCAAGCCAATAGTATTATGATAAGTTACACTTCAACCAATAGAAAAATGACATTGTATAATTAATTAATATTTATTTAATAGTTGATATCATTAAATAAAATTCTATATCCTAAAATAAAAACCCTATATGCTAATTTATCAGCTCTAAACTCTAAAATATATGATGCAGCGTGATTTTATTGGTTTTGCACACAGATAACGTGATATAACAGGCGTATTCTATAATTTCTCTACAATTAATTAAGGCCTAATCTTTTCGACTTTTTATTGGTGGAATGAATTATCTTCTAATTTTAATACATGAAACTTCGTACTGATTATATTAAGTTTAGAGTGTTACGCTTAAGCGAGATTGGGTCAAACTCTATTAGGTCTTTAAATAGGAGTCCAAGATCTTTGTAGGTTTGGATAGTGTTGGATCTGATTGCAAAAGTGAACGCATATATTGGGATGAAAGTCAATATAATATAAAACCAATTGACTTATATTAAGACTCAATTTATACCACTTATGCATCACTCTTTAATCTCATTATTTACATTGTCGAATCTCAACACTCTCTCAAGTACAAGCAGACCTGAAACAGTTGTGACCCGACCACGTATGCTTCTTATCTTCTTTTTATATGATCATATCAAATGCATTGTGTCGCTTACATATGGAATGGGCCTATAAGTCTATAATAAATCGAATGTTGGACATGTCAAATAAAAAAGTAAAAAAAAATTGCAAAAATAAAATTGTTTTTTTTTTTTTTCATTTTCTAAAACCAAGAAAAAAAGATTGCAATATTTTATGTATGATTACAATTTGGGATGATACCATTTTGTCCTTTATTGAGCTCTGAAGAAGATTGGATTGATGATTTGATTTTCAATTTCGTATGCTTCCCATTTTTCCTTCACTATTTTTTAGAGTACACATATTTTAATTAGACATAAAGACATTTTTTTTTTTACCCATGTATTATCATTAGTGTTTTTTTTTTTTTTTTCTCCTGTTCTATTGAAATTTCCCTTTTACCCCTATGGTATATAAAAAGTTCCAAATTGACCCCTAAAAAGCATATTCTGTTGATAAAATTGTTAACGGAATATGCTTTTGAGGGATCAAGTTGGAACGTTTTTGCATATCACAGGGAGTAAAAGGGAAATTTCAATAGGACAGGGATCAAAAGGGTAAACTGATGATAGCACAGGAACCAAAAAGTTCTTTAATCCATTTTAATTATTTCAATCTAATTTGAATTTGGAGGATTCATTATATATTATCAATAATTATATATTTGATAATATTGTTTTTAGTACAATATGTTATCTACAAGATTGTGAAGTAATTTTCCATTTCTAAGTGTATTATTACCTTAAAATATAATAGGTAACTATTTTTAATATACTAAATAAAAAATATATTAATTTTTAGAAATTACATATTTTGAAAGTTAATACCTTAACTACAGGTCCCCATTTGTGCAATAGTCCGCCAAATGGTTTGGCAAAGCTTGTGACTCGGGACATTTTTGGATCTCTTTATCTCGTTTTTGTGCGTTATAACCCTTCGAGCCCTCCGATCAAAACTTCAAATAAAATTGGGATCATTTTCATAGCGTTGGTAAAATAATTAATATATTTGTACGTATTGTGTAGTGCTGTCCATATATAAAATAATTGTACTTAAAAATAAGTTGCCTTCCTTCTAGATTTTTTTTTTTTTTTTTTTTTTTTTTTTTTTTTTTGTGATCCTAAAATTACTTGAAAATTGGAAGCCATATGGGATTGTCAGAATGTGGCTACTACTTGCAAAAAGGTACAATTAATAAATTAATCAATTATTGGACCTTTCGTGGTTTTTTTCATTTATTGATTTATTGATTTATGTTTTAAAATTCAAAACAAGGCAAAATGAATTGCCAAATTTTCTGAATTTTAATTATTTTATACACAATTAAATATGTTTATTATTTACTATTTTTATATATTTAGCTCTTAACCATGAAGTTATGACATTAAGTAGTCATTCACTAACAATTTTGTCATTATTGTGATTCAGATTTCTTCAAACATGCTTAAATAATACCACCTCCGTTTTTTATTATATGATGTTTAAGGTTATTCACTAAGATCAATGACATATTAATTAGATTATTAAAATGACTAATTTACTCTTAATACTTCTCTCGTAAAACTCGATTTTCCATACAAAAATTTTCTTTATTCTTAATTATCAATACTTAATATAGTATTTTTACATTAAACAAAGAACCTCTCTCATACTTTAAATAAGGGCAATATAAAAAAATATGGTAAAAAATGAATTGGTAATATAAAGTGTCAAATAAAAAAGAACAAAGTGAAAAACCTAAAACATCGTATAATAAAAAACAGAGGGAATATTTTATGGAATGTTACAAAAAAAAATTGCAACAAAACTATAAGAAATATAGAAGTAGGCAGTAATATCAAAAATTAATTTATAAATAATATGCAAAATTTTTTTGTGTTTTATCATGTAAAATATAATCCGAATTAGCAGTTTAATTAATATGTCTTTTATACTTTTTGACGAATATGGAGCATAATCATTGTTGAAAATACATAATTGTAACTTTAATGTGATAAAATAATATTATTGGAGGAAGGTCAAAAATTCAGAATTGCTTTTTCGTTGACATTCGAGCCTCAATTAATCAAGCTTTTTTTTTAAAAAAGAAAAAAGAAAAAGGAGAAAAAGAAAAGTATGTCTCATGAAATTGATGGGGGTATATCATCTTTTTTTTTTTTTTTTTTTTTATATCAAACCACGTGATCCGTATAACAAACTAATAAAATTATAATATATAGTATAACTTTAGAATCTAAAATTTTAATTAAATAAATAACTATTAAATAATTAATAAATCAATTATATATCTTTTTTTTATTGGTTGAATTATAAGTTTCTTCATTTTATTAGTTTGCACATAAATAACGTGATATACCAAATATATATTAAAATTTCTCAGTATAAGATATATGTAATCGAACTTGAAAATCAAAAATATCAAGGATAAATGTTCGTTTTTCTATCATCAATTTCAAATTTTTTTTTTGTCTAATTAAACTATTTATTTTGCCACAAAAAAAGTTCTAAAATTTTAAATTAAGAGCATCTAAATTAATATATTTTCAAATATATAGATGATGGTTTTGAATCCTCAAATATATATGTCTATATGTTTTTTTTTTTAAATCATCTAATTGAATTTGAGTTCGAATTAATCATGTGATTTACTTTGAGTATTAATTAATTGGAGGTTCTTATTATAGTTTATTCCGAAATTTTAGTTGCTTAATTAAATTACTTTAAGAAACCATATATGAATTTTGTAAACAAATCTAATTTGTGTAATTTTGTAAACCATATATTCTTAGTGCATGATTATACCTAAAAAAATTTTACTTGAAAAATGAAAAACTCTAAAAAAATTTGAAACGACACAGTTTAGTGAGAAGTCTAGCTCAATCAATGGAATACCCTAGTAAAAAAGTTGGGTACATTTCCAATTTGAATTTGAATAATTTCAAAATCATCTTAATTTTATAGTTTAATGTCTTCCTTCACGTTTGAAGGTATATATTACTCCCTCCGTTTTTTATTATATGAAATTTAAGGTTATTTACTAAAACCAATAAAATATTAATTAGGTTAATAAAATAACTAATTTATTCTCAATATTTTTCTTCTAAAACTCTATTTTACATTTAAAATTTTTTTTTTTAATTATAAAAGCTTAATATTATACTTTTTGTATTAAATAATGAGCGTTTCTCATATTTTAAATAAAGATAAATATGATAAAATATGATAAAAAAATATATTAATAATATAAAATATAAAAAAAATATGACAAAATAAAAAATATAAAATATTATATAATAAAAAACGGATGGATTACCTGTTTATATATTTATTTATTGGAATCATTATCTTACTTTTAATTATACTCTCTTTATCTAGGTAAGAAAAAGATACCAAAAAAGAAGTTGAAATCATACCGAATCCAAAACTTACGTGTTCAAAAGGAAGAGGAAGAAATCATCAAAAGTCTGAGATATGTACCAAAATTCAACACGTACCCTCATCAACATTTTATTAACCAAAAAAAACTATTAATTAATTAATTATTAATTATTAGTTTACATGCATGATTTTGATTTATCTTTTTGTTTGATTAAATGCACGTGGAGGACCATAGACATAATCAAACCCCTTAATTTATTTGAAATTAGATTCTTACTAAAAAAAGTTCAGTCAATAAAAGATTCTTACTAAAAAAGAATTAAGTTTAGAAATTTTTTTTTTTTTAATTACTCAGAGCTTTTTGTTGCTTATAAGATTGGACTCTGGTAAGTGTATTAGGTCTATTGTAGTATTTAGGTAAGACCAAGTGTCGTTTCTTCAGGGATTTGTACGAACAATCTCAATTTTTCTAGCAAACAGGCAGATCTGATATCTTTCACAGTAAAAATGAAGAATCTAAGCAAACTAACTAAGTAGACTAACCCAGATTCTAACATCAACAGATTCAAGGTGGCAAAGAATAAAAATAACAACAGCAATAATAAAAAGGCAGCAGATCCAAACCAAGTATGGCAAGCAGTTTTAGTACGTTCCTCCCCTTAACCATTATGAGCAGGGTTACAGAACATAGATCTAGGGTATCTCACTCTCAAATCACCATACTATGAATCTTCGGACATGTAGATTCTATGACAAGCAGCCTAATTAAATCTGTTCAGCAAAAAACTACTTAATCATGCATTAATATCTTGCAAGTATTTTTTCAAAGATAAAAACCCCTAGCATGCAGTCCACTCGAATTTATTCAGCAATAAACATGTACGTGTTTCAAGGTATTTCCATGGTTAAAAATCTCCTCTCTGTCTCATACTAACTACTAACATATGAGATTATCAGTCTCAAAAAAATACGAAGCACACCACGAAACAATCATCACATACGTAATACCTACAATAAAGAAGGAGAATGAGTACTTACTACTGTCAGCCGAGTTGGCTCAAGCCTACTTGAAACGGACTACTCACAGCACATGAGCATCACCAACAGAAAAATAAATAATAAAATAAATAAAGAGAAATTACTACTAATTATATTAAACTAAAATATTAGAATACAAGAGAGAAAAATGAGCCAAGAATTAAAAGCTCTCTACTACAAATATTAAGGGAGTATATATATCACTCCCCGAAAGACTAAAATACCTTAAAAATTAAAATAATAATAAAGTACTTAGCATGGCGGCCTAAAAATAACCACAAATTAAAATAATATAAAGTTCAACCACTAAAGTTTGTCTAGATTTGCAAGTATAATTTTTCTCAAAAGTCAAATCTCTACTTTTTGGACAAATCATTTCTTCTCCTCCATCCCTCCATGGATCCACGGCCTGGACAATTTCTGTCCATCTTTTTCTCTCTCCTCCAAAGCTCTTTTCCATCTATCTCTAGTCTGCTTCCGAGCCTGCTTACTCAGGTTTTTCATGATTCTGCTCCAATTTTCTTTTCATCATAAAATAAGCTCTAATTAGTCAAAATTAATTCAATAAAGCTCACTTTAATTCTAATTAATACCTAAAATTATCAGTATATTTTTCACTTATCACTTTTATTGAATAAAAAAAATCAAAATATCAGGAACTACAAAATTTAACAACAAAAATTTTACTGGCAAAAATATAAAAAATGTTTGACATATTTTTAGACAATAAACCATATATTTAATTTTAGAAATTGTTACTAAAATTGTTAGACAACAAAATTTATTTTGTTATAAAATTTATTACCGTTAAATTAAAGATTTTTTTTATGTTAGATAAAGATTAAATTTATTAAATTGGAACTCATATATTACGACTAACTAAATAAGTAAGATATTTATTTCCATTATTATGAAATTAGAATACATAATATTCAGGTGAAATTGATTGATGTAGCAATTGAAAAGGACTTTTACAATAAATAGATAAATAACTGTAATTGATATTAATTGGTTGATAGATTTAGGCTGTCATGAAAAGTGAAGCAAAGCAAGTGGCTGGTGGTGGCCGGTGGCCGGCCTTTTTTGCACTTCCATTTTTCATTTTCTGTTATTTCATTTTCATTTTCCATTTTCAAGGTTGTAATTATTGCTAAATGACACATTTTACTCATTTACACAGTTAGTCCCTAAACTTTAATTTACACATTTTAGTCACTGTGTGTTTTTTAATTTAAGCATATTTGGTCCCTAAATTTCGGGTGTATTTAAATATAATTAAGGACCGAAATGTGTAATTTGTCCAACCATCATTGTTAATTATTAATTATTAGCAAATGGTATAACCTATCAACTTAATACATTCTTAAAGTGTTGATTCTATCGGTCTCTAAAAGTTGGACCGGTATTTAAGCAGTCTTCATGCATTTTTAATATATATTGTTGCGTTTAAAAAAAATAAAAAAAAATGTTTTGAATTATTTTTCATTTACAAAAACGAGGAAATTTGAACTTTTTTTTTCATATTTGTCCCAATTAATGACACTATAATTGTTATATTTTCACTCTATAATTCTTTAAAAATATGTGTTAAACTTTTAAGAGACAAATACTATTGCATAAAGAAAATTCAAATAACAGTCATAACCACTGCACAAAATAATCCATGTTTCATAAATTAATGTAATTAACCTATAATTGAGTTTTAATCATAAATAAGACTTTTTTTTTTAAATAATAATAAAATGTCCATTCAACTATTTAAAATGTGATTCAAGTACATGGCTCCACAATATTATACCTTAAACTATATTGTGAATTTCAAATACGCAAATAATTACTTATATGAATCAGTGGCAAGTGGATAAACCGCTGATTATGGCCCCGTTTGGGGTCGCTTTCCCAGATAAGGAAAACAGCTTTGGACCTAATGGTAGGATGTAACCTAAACCAATACAGTTCGTTTTAAACTGCTTTTTACTGAACAAAAGGCAAAGCTTGAACAATTTGCTTGCTCGGCCTTCTGTCATAGGGCAAACAATACACATATGCCCATTGGAAAATTGGCCATTTATATGCTAATTTGGTTTATCATGATATAACTGTTGAAAATGTAGGAGAAAGTTATTGGGGACCGGGTCCATATGGACTGTTCCACCGAAAAACTGACACGTAAGCAACATAAGCATTGGAAAATTAAAAAACACTTATGTGTCAATTTTTCATTGGGAATGTCTACATGGACCGGGTTCATTGTATAATTAATTAGCTATTAAAGTAATTATACACTAATTTGAATTTATATAATTGGCTCTGTATGGATATTATTAGCTATTCTCATTTTTATATATAGTTTCTAAGTAATTTTTTTTTTTAATTTAATTTTTCATTTCATTTTTTTTTCTTCTTTGTCGGGCATTTAAGTGAGACAAGACTGTTATTGTGTTGCAACTAAGATTAGTTCAGGCATTTATGCGAGACAAGGCTGTTATAGAAGCAAAGATAGAAGATATTAAGATATATACCTACTTATCCATTTGTAATTCAAAGGGATATTGTTGTTGCATCAATGACATTGGATAATTTCCTTCGAAGACATTCGTTAAATGATGCATGTTTTACAAGATTTGATGGAGATCCTGATTTTGTGCCACAAGACATGTTCGAAGATGTTAGTAGTGATTATTTATCGAAGGAGAATTCTAGTAATATTAGGGTTATGGAAATAGATTCCATTTGTGATGAGATTGTTTTTTCTTTGATGGCACAAAAAAATTAGCAACAATCGTGTGTTGATTAATTTTTTTTATTAACTTATTTATATATGAATGGATGATTATTAAAAAAAATTATTACTTTATATTAGTCACTGTCAATTAAAATAAATATGTTATTTATTTATATAACACGTATGTGATAGAGAGATTAATACAAAAATTGTTAATATCTAATAATATACAAACAAATAAATAAAATTTTATTTTATATATTTTATGTAATATGTGTGAAAGAAATTATTAATTTATAATATTCTTTAATTAATTAAATTAAAATTAAAATTAATTTATATCACATATGTCCTTTTATATCATTTTATATATTAACAGCACTTTTATAAACAGTTTTACCAAACACCTCACAAACCGCTTATATAAGAAATATTACCAAACACTTATCAGCTTTCTCAAACAATACTTTTCTTCACAACCCTTTCCCTGACAGCCCTATTCCTGATAGCACTTTTACTAATAGCAATGCTAAATTGGCCCTATATCGGTCTCTAAAAATCGGACTAGTATATAAGCAGTCTTAATGCATTCTTAATATATATTTGTCACATTTAAAATAAAAATAAAAATAAATGTTTATAATTATTTTTCATTTACAAAACTAGGAAATTTGATTTTTTTTTTTTTTTTCACATTTGTCCCAATTAATGACACTATAATTGTTATATTTTCACTCTATAATTCTTTAAAAACATGTGTTAAACTTTTAAGAGACAAAGAAAATTCAAATAACAGTCATAACCACTTCCCCATTAATCCATGTTTCATAAATTAATGTAATTAACCTATAATTGAGTTTTAATCATAAACAAGACTTTTGTGTTTTTTTTTTTTTTTTAAATAATAAAAATAAAATGTCCATTCAACTATTTAAAATGTGATCCAAGTACGTGGCTCCACAGCATTATACCTTAAACTATATTGTCAATTTCAAATACGCAAATAATTACTTATATGAATTAGTCACAATTTTCAAGCATAACAAATCACCAATAAGGAGACCCCTACCCCCTTTCTTCCTATCTCAACGACACGTGTTTAGACTTTTTTTTTTAATTATTATTTTTCAAAATTCAATTCGTGATTTTATATTTTTTTACTATTTTACAAGTTTTTCATATCAAACTAAGATTCGTGCATCCACAGAATTTGTGTTCCAATTTTCTATAGATATTAATTTATTGTATATACTCTCTTATAAATATGGAAAAAATTACTGTAATTAGAAAAATTTTAGAATACTTCTGGAATATAATACTGAACGAAAACATATTACCAGAATAGGTTGATACTTATTTTTTTTTAGGTTATAATAAAGGAAATATATATTTTAGGAGTATTGTAAAATTTATCTCATAATTATATGTTATGATAGAAAAATTTAAGAATACTCCCGAAGAAGTATGATACTCTTTTAAAATACATTACGAAAAAGAATTTATAAATGTCCTTTTAGAGTATAATAAAAAAACGCAAATTCTTTTTTTTATAACTAGAGCAGTATGTACTAGTGGAGTACTATAAAATCTCTCGTTTTGATAGGTAAATTAAACTTTGTTTAAGATTTTAGTCCAATTAAATATTAACTATTTATGGTGATTTGTGAGACTAATTCATGATATGGAGTTGAATCCATTGTACATAGAGCAATTATGCATATACTTAAATATTAACTATCTATGGTGGTTTGTGAGACTAATACATGATATGGAGTTGAATCCATTGTACTTAGAGCAATTATGTATACACATTTCAAAACAAAATTTTACCATATTAAAATTAGGAGTTGATAAAATTTAATGTTAATAAAATAATGAACCTTTCAATTTTGGTTTGATTACCATATATTAAATGAAAAAAATAATAATGTGAAAAATCTACTAAATTGTGTTTGTATGCGTAGCATTATTAGTGTTTTAACACTAATCTATTCTAAATAAAAAATAAAAAAATCATCAATGCCGTTAATTATATACCCCACTTAATATTTCTGACACAAAATTACATAATCAAAACAATTTCTTCACGCAAAAAAAAATGTAATATAATTAGTTAAATTAATTATCTTTGGTTTGCTGGATTAGAATTAGGATCAATTTCGTTATTCTGAAAATTAGTTTGTCTACCTGAATGACCAAATATATATATATCCTAATCACAACAACTCACCAATGTCAATTCCTTGTGGGAAATGTGATTCACAATTCTAGAAAATGTGATTTTTTCCTCAAAAGGAAACAAACTATTAGCTGTGTTATTGAGTTTCCTATGTTTAAATCAAATTAATTTACATTTATTCAAATGGTTTCAGTCAAAAAAAAAAAAAAAAATATTCAAATGTATTTTCTTTTAATAACTTTACCTAATGTTGACTTATTGAAGGTTTTATCTAATTAAACTTAATAATACATATTGATTTAAGGACACCTGTATTTCCATGTCAGCACTCGCTGGCCTTTTACAAGTCTTTCATATTTTATTTGCAAAGAATGAGTCAAAAAATATAAAGCTTAGTCATATATATATATATATATATATATATATATATATATATATATATATATATATTGAATGAAAAGGCAATTCATTAAATTAAATCCGAATGTAAGATATCACGGATACACGACGGTGGATTAACAATCCACTCACCTACAAACGTCGAAGAACCAGCCGTTCGAGCCAGAAAATGAGCAACCTGGTTCTCAGACCGACCAATATGAACAAAACTCACATTCCTTAACTGACTTGCTAAAGCCAAACAATCATCCAAAATATACCCTATCCCCCCGATTGATAGCAAGATTCATTATTTAATACATCAACAACCAGTTTAGCATCAAGTTCAAAAATAAGATTAGTGACATGTAGCTTCTTAATCCATGATAAAGCTTCCCGACACGTAATCGTTTCCGCTTCCATTGCTGATGATATGTAGCTTAGTCATAGATTTGGGTAAAAAGCAATGCACATTTAAGTGAAATACTTTAATATTTTAGTGGCTGAAAACTCATAACCGGGAAATTATACAATAGACCCGGTCCATATGGACATTTCCAATGAAAAATTGACACATAAGTGTTTTTCATTTTTTTCAATGCTCATGTTGCTTTTTTAGTAGAACGGTTCACATGGACCCGGTCCACTACAAAATTTCTCCTCATAACCATGCAAAATTTTTGGCTCACATTTTTTCCCCTCTCTCTCTCTCTCTATATATATATAGTAAACTACTAATTAATATTTTTCAATGTTAAGAGTGTCAATTCACTTAAGTTAGACTTTGAATTTAAGTTTCAATATACAAAAAAAAAAAAAAAAAAAAAAAAAAAAAAACCTTTAATAGAAAGAGTAAAATTTTTTCTAAATATTTACTTATCAACCTTAAATCGATTAATTAGTGAAGAAATGGATAAACTAAAAAGAAAACAAAGAAGAATTTCACATTTTGTTAAGTTGAGAATCACATAAATTTTCTTTACAATGCTGCCAAATAGTTTGCTTGTTAATAAAGAAAAACTGCTAGCATTGCTGACGAATTGAAGACAAGTGCTTAAGAAAATAAAAGACCAAAACAACTACGGTAGGGTGAATGGATTTGAACCAAACCAAATAGATCTGATCCGAATAAAGGAAGATTTTTGGAATCAAACTAATCCAAATTATATTTCGGGAACTGAATTAAATCTGGATTGGTTTATAGTTTGATTTTTCAGTTTTCGAATTTTGGTTCGGTTTTGCACATCCTAACTACAGGTGGAGATGGTGGAGAAGCTCCCACTTTAGATGGAATCTCATGTGTCATTGATAGGCAGGCAGGTCAACTAGAGGTGTCAATTATGTACACAACCTGCTGACACGATACTAATTTAGTAGGTTTGGGTTTGATTAAACAAGTAATGAGTCATTTTTGGGTTGACACGAAAGTAACACGATAATTTTTGTGTCAGGTTACGGTCGACCTGCTAACCCGAAAATGACACGAATATTTAAAATTTATTATTATATTTTCCTATATTTTTATATGTCACCATTAAGAAATGTAATATAAAATATATAATTCACAAACACAAAATAACTTTTCAATAATTTTACACGTCATTCTGAATAGATGTAGTAAAATAAAACATAAATGCGAACAAAACTTAGTCCAAAATAAAAAATAGTACGTCAAGAATTATAAAATAGGTTTTGGATCGATATTTTAGGTCGATAAAGGTTAATTTTGTTAATTTAGATATGACATAAATATTTGAAAATTTTAATATTTCTTTTAAATATTTTTGCATATGACCAGAAAACACGACACGAAACCGATACGAACACGATTATGTTAACTCGATTATGACACAAAATTTTTGTGTCGGGTTTGGGTTTTGCTCATTGAAACACGAACCCCAATTTGACACGACACGAACACGACCCACTTACACGAATTGCCACCCCTAAGGTCAACTAGCCATGTTTTCTTATTTTATGGCAAGAATGTGTTTAAATTATTATTTTTAAAAAAGCACAAAATTAGAAATATTATTTAACTTCACCTCATAGTTGTGAAAACCGGACCGGACCAGCCGGTCGGACCGGATTGGACCGGAACCAGAGGTCAGACCGGTCAGTTTCTATCCGGTTTTTATTTTGGTCAACAAACGGTCAATATCCGGTCGAACCAGAAAACTGTTAACCGGACCGGTTTTTCGGTTCGACCAGACTGTTTTTTAAAAAAAAATTATTTAAATATAAAATTTAAGTTATTATTTTGAGGTGTTTTTAATTAAAATAAAATATAGTTTGTATTTTTAAATTATTTTAAAATAAATTGACATTTAATTGTAACTATAAAAACTATGTTTCATAAATTGAGTTTTTTTAATTAGTATATTGTGTTTGAAATGTTTAAACTTAAAGAATTATAATAAAAATATTCAAATTTTCATAAATTATAAATATAAAAATAAAAATATTTTAATATTTTAATATATTTATTAAATCCGGTTCGGTTCCGGTTTATTCCGGTTTAATCCAAAATCCATGAATCCATCCCTTCACCGGTTCGATGACCGATCCGGGTCTGAAAACCATGCTTCACCTAAACATATATACTTTACTAAAATGTTTAAAAGAGTAACTTGCATATAGGTATATATAAGTTGTTCAAATTAGACATCAAGTATGATTTTTTTTTTTTTTTTTGGTCTAGTTATATAATTAACTAATGCAATCAGATTAAAGATTAGTATGTTCACTAACTAATTAGTCCATGTCAAAATATTATAATCTTTCCTTTCAAATCTTATGATTTTGTAGTCTTCTTCCTTCTTTGATGTTGCATATAATTATGAAGCTTAATTGCAAAATTGGTCAATCTTCTCTACAAGCCAAAAAAAACCAAATTTGTCACTACTTGTACAAAATCTCCTATATATATAAACACTAATCCTTCTTCCTCCCTCACAGTATCTATCCATTTACCAAAAACCAACTCAATATTCTAGAGAGAAAGAGGTGAGAAGTCATACATTTTTTTTGTATAAAAAAATGGGTTATATTCAAATAGTATACATATGCCTCTTTCTCTCAAGTCTTCTTCTCTCTTATTCTCTAATTTTCATCAATAAAAAAAGATCATCAAAAAGGGTATCTTCAAAACAAACAATTTCAGCTCCTAAACTTCCTCCTGGTTCAATGGGATGGCCATTTGTGGGTGAAACTCTACAACTCTACTCCCAAGACCCAAATCTCTTCTTTGCAACAAGGCAATCAAGGTCAATTTGATCAAAATTTTGAATTCCCATTATTTCTTTTATCCTAAAGTTTCTAACTTTGGTGTTTTTTTAATCTCAGATATGGAGAAGTTTTCAAAACCCACATACTTGGTTGCCCTTGTGTGATGCTGGCTAGCCCAGAGGCAGCTAGGTTTGTGCTTGTGGCTAATGCTCACTTGTTCAAGCCAACTTACCCAAAAAGCAAAGAAAGGCTAATTGGACCAAATGCTTTGTTTTTTCACCAAGGAGATCATCATTGCCATTTGAGGAAACTGGTTCAGACTTCTTTAGCACCTGATGCCATTAGACAACTAATTCCTGTTATTGAATCCATTGCCATTTCTTCTCTCAAATCATGGACTCATCATGGCCATACCATTAACACTTTTCATGAGATAAAGAAGGTTACTTCAATATTAGTATTTAACTTATTCATCTTCGTAACTATAAATTTTAGTGTTTCAGTGTCCGGTTATATCTCGCTCAAACGGGTGAAGCTCTATCACTACTTATACATAAAAAGCAACTTTGTCGGTTCTTAGTATAAGTATACAAATGAGCATAATGAATTAACTTTTATCATATTTGTAGAAAATTCTCCCATAAATAAATTTATTAGAAAAAGGGTAAAATTTTATACTTTCTACCATGAGATAAAAATGAATTAAAAACTCTACCTTTAAAGGGTGAATTTGATTCCTTGATGAACTTAAGGACAAATTGGATTCTTATCTTAATATATATTTTTATTTTCACGAGGAGTCAAAACCAATTATTGTTTTTGACATGTGCTTTTAATGTATGAAAATTTTGTTCTTATTTGGATTATTACTGAATATAATTTTCTGATTTGTGGCCTTTTTTTTTTTTTTTTTTAATTGTTGCAGCTTTCTTTCCAAGTAGGCATTATTTCCATCTTTGGTCAGCTGGACAACAACTATATAGAGAAGCTAAATGAGAATTATCAATTAGTAGATATGGGTTATAATTCTTTTCCAACAAAAATTCCTGGAACTGCTTATCAAAAAGCACTTCTGGTATGAACAATTAACATTTCAATTTTTAATTAATTTATTAATTCCAAAGTATATATTTATGTTAAGTATTTAATTTTTTTATTTTTTAAAAATCAAATTAAGGCAAGGAAAAGACTTGGGAAACTGCTGAGAGAGATAATCAGTGAAAGAAAGGAGAAAAGATTGGTGGAAAAAGATATATTGAGTAGATTTCTGAATTACAAGGATGAAAATGGAGAAATTTTTAGTGAAGAACAGATTTCTGATAATATAATTGGAGTACTTTTTGCTGCTCAGGACACTACTGCTAGTGTTCTTACTTGGATTCTCAAATTCCTCCATGATGATCACAAACTCCTGCAATCTGTTAAGGTAAGACATTAAATTTACAAACAAACAAAAAATCAAATTTTAAAAACTACAAAAAAAATGTTCGATTTGTCGCCAAAAAAAATTTACAGCCCAAATAAATAATTTTGCTACCAAAAGTATAAAAGTTGTTGCTATAGCTTCAAGCAGTAAAAAAAAAAAAAAAAGCCATAAAAAGTTGTAGTTGTAATTGTATGTGTTTTACCAAACTTTGATATAACTTTGTTGTCGTCGGTGTACATATGACAACAATGCAAAACGAATTTTTTAGTGACAAATTTATTTTACTGTAAAATTTCTTTTACCTAATTTAATATTTTTTTTTAAATGTAAGATATATAATAGTAAATATTCAAAATTTGTATCAGTAAAAGTAAAATTATATCAAATATATACTCTCATAACTTTATAAGAAATAAATGTAATTTTTTTTAATATTTCCAAAAATCATAACAAAGTTTTTATACTTTTAACGGTAAATTTATTTTAGTAATGTGTTTGTTATGTGTTAATGATGTAAATTTGACATGATATTAATTCCAGGCAGAGCAAATGGCAATTTATGAAGTGAATAAAGCAGAGAACAAGTGCTTGAGTTGGGCACAGACTAGGAATATGCCACTTACACAAAGGGTATGTGCCCTTTTAAAAAAAAATAATAATTATAAAAATTATAATTAAATTGTTGGGTTTAAGAGATAATTAATATTTAAGGTGAATTAATTAAAATTAAAAAAAGAAAATGATTTTTTTTTAATTTTTTTCGCAGGTTATATTGGAGAGTTTAAGAATGGCTAGCATCGTATCTTTTGTATTCAGGGAAGCAATAATTGATGTGGAATACAAGGGTAATTCATTGAATCTAGAAGAGTCTGATTTTAATGATTTTAATTCTCATTCAATAAATTCATTTTTTTTTAATTAATTTCGACCCCAAAAAAAAAAAAAAATTTGAATAAAAATTACAGGATTCTTGATTCCAAAGGGGTGGAAAGTGATGCCACTATTCAGAAATACTCATCATAATCCAAAATTCTTTTCTGATCCTCACATCTTTGACCCATCTAGATTTGAGGTAAATTTTTTTTTTTTTTTTAATTAGTATAATTTGAAATGAAATTAAGTTGATTAATTAGGATTATCTCTTAATTAATAATGTGTTTTAGGTTGCACCAAAACCCAACACTTTCATTCCATTTGGCAATGGAGTCCATGCTTGTCCTGGCAATGAACTTGCCAAGTTGGAAATGCTCATCTTCATCCATCATCTTGTTACTAAATTCAGGTAAATTTCATCTATATCTTTTTTTTTTCAAATAATTAGTTAATTTTATACTTATACTTAGTTTGTTTAGTTAATTTAATGAAAATCAATCTCATCTATGAAATTTTGAACTAAATTGACACTTATACTACAATATATATATATCATCGATGCTAAAAGATTAATATAACATAAATATCTAAAATTATTGTTATATGTTAATCAATGCATTAAAGTTACATTAAATTTTTCTAAATATATATATAGTCTTAATTTTATTGCAATTATAGTTTTGTGGTATTTCTTGTGTCAATAAGGTCATATCGGACTACGTGACTGTTGGGTTTTTTCAAAACAGCTGTCGTTTGTTATTTCTGCTTCAAACAGCAGATTCTAAGTGTTTGGTTAGAACTATCAAACAACTGTTATTAGCTGTTTCGAAAGCAAAAGACGGCAACAGCAAATAACAAAAGCTACTAGCATCAGTAAATGGCAACAACAAACAGCAACAATAGAAACAAACATGCTCTACATAAGTTTGTTTGAAATATTATGTTAAAAAATAAAAATTAAGTATTAATAGAGTATTATTGACAGGTGGGAAGTGGTGGGGCCAGTAGATGGAATTCAATATGTCCCATTTCCAGTGCCACAAGGGGGATTACCAGCAAGATTTTGGCAAGATTCAATAATTTAGTGTTAATTAAGTAGCTTAATTAACCTTATTATTATTATCCCATTAATTCCTAAAACTTTTGCTACCTTTCAAAAAGACCCAATTTTCTGGTTTTTTTTGTTGATGGGGCACAATTTAATTATTTTAATGTAGCCTATGGTTAGTTTGGTTTTGTTTCGATTGTAATCTCGATCCTTCGGAATAAGTGTAATATATTTATGGATCGAATTATAATTAATTTTTATTTGTGGAATTGTTTTGGTGAATTTTTAAAATTTCTCTATTGATTATGACATAATTTTAATTCAAATTATAATAATTCTCGATCGGTTGTGGTACTACCGTACACTCAGAATCATATAGAATTCTTTTGGAATTGAATTAATTAAAATTGATTTAAGTTATAAGAGTTTTTTAATCACTTAAATTAGACTTCGACGGTAAATTGTAATAAAAAAAATGGGATTTTAAAAAAAAAAAAATAGTACAATAAATTTCAAAATTAAGTGAAAAAAAAAATCAATAAAATGGATGGTTGAGATGAATTAATTACTAGCATTCTTGTGGTGTTTTTGCATGTGGTTCTAAGAGAAATTTTAGTGGACCAGGTTCATGTGGACCGTTCCAACGAAAAACTGACAAGTAAGCAATATGAGTATTGGAAAAATAAAAAACACTCATGTGTCAGTTTTTCATTGAAAATATCCACATAGACCGAATATATTATATAATTTCTCGTGGTCCTAATCATGTATCATCAATCATTTTCCTCCAAGCTTTGTCCATAAATAAAATAAAAAAAAATATTAATGTGATTGAGAATTATTAATTAATTGAATTAATTTAACTGCCCACATTGGTCTTAGTCATAAGCCACAAGTCTCGATTTGTCTCTGTCATGGAATCCTGAATCCGCTGCAAACCACCAGTATAATTGCGCCGCGTGTACTATGTATGCTGCTATCACGGTCAGTCACACCACCTGATGTACTCTGACAACGGATAATATGTGTCGATGATGCGTGTGCGTATGATGTGGCTGTTGACTGCCGTGGGATGTAGGGACCCGACTGTCTTGCAGCGATCACACAGGCTGGAATATGTGGGCTACAATGCACCGCCACAACACTGAATCATGTGGATCCATCCAATTGAGAAAGTCGGTTGGGAAACGGAAACAATGGAGCCTGCCTGCCCATTAATTTCATGTACTTTTCTCACTTATTCTAACTGTATTTATTTGCTGCATTAAATAAATTAAAAATTATGCATGCGCAATATGAAAATTTAATGTGGAATGTGACATTGTGACATGCTATATCAGAAAAAAAAAAGGATGCATTAATGATTAAAAAAAAAATTAAAAATTGAAAAATAGCTACATTAGTTTATATATGAAAAATCAAAGTCTATTGATATAACACAACAACTCAGTGAAATAACATCAAATACTTCCTCTATTTTTTATTATATGATGTTTAAAGTTGTTCGTTAAAACTAATGAAGTATTAATTAGATTACTAAAATGACTAGTTTACCCTCAATAATTCTCTCCTCAAATTCTATTTTTCATACAAAAATTCTCTTTTTTCTTAATTATTTAAACTTAATGTAGTACTTTTTGTATTAAACAATTAACCTCTCTCATACTTTAAATAAAGTCAAATATGATAAAACATGATAAAAAATGAATTGGTAATGTAAAGTGTTAAATGAAAAAAAAAAAAAAAACAAAATGAAAAACCTTAAACATCATATAATAAAAAACGAAGAGAGTAATATCTAAAAAAATTTATTAATATTTCAAACGAGAACAAATCCTTAAGTGGCATGTTGAAATTATTGTACAGCAAATAACATCAAACTATTGGTTCCAAAAGATAGAATTTCTAATGGTTTTTTTATTTAGAAAACTGATTGGACTGTTCCGAGCATAACAATCAAGATGTGCTTTACAACCAGTTGGGGATTGATGTTAGTGAAAATATTGTCAGGGAAAGCTAGTTTTCATTACTTTCTTTAAAAGTAGTTTTAAGTGTTTTTCTAATACTTTTCTGAATACAGTCTGATTTTTACCAATTGTGCATTTAAGGCTACTTTCTGCAGCTCCAAATGCAGCTTTTAGCCGAAGTAAGATTTTTCATTCTTTAGCCGAGGGCTGCTGTAAGCTCCCCCAAACTAGCCCTTAGAAAAAGCTATTTGTTATCGACACACATTATTTTCTAGACTTCTCAAGGGAAAATCATATAATTAAAGAAACATGAATAGTTTTATATCTGAAAAAAATAAATTAATAAATTTGTAGGATGTTTATTGACAAATTAATGCTAGTAAAAAAGCAATATCCTATTCACTCAAGTGAAATGTGAAGAAAAAAGAAAATTAAAAAAAAAAAAAAAGGTACTGGCAAACATGTTGAAGCCCAAGACCAAGATTAAGCTTAAACACGGGCTTGAGCTTGGGCTTGAGCCATTAAACTGGAAGAAGATTGCAAATGGGGAGAACATGAAATTTACAAGTTCTTACGAGTAGGCCCTTTATGAAATTGTCTTCACTTTGCAACCTGAAAAAAATTGTATTTGATTAGAAATTCTGTTGGTTTTGAGTTTCAGGTGTTGTATATGAAGCAATGAATACACCTAAAAGCTTAAGTTTATTTGCAAGTTTTAATACTTCGCTTTTTCATTCCGTACGTTAGAGGAGGGAATGGTTGATTCTCCCACGCTAGGGAATGTAATTTTCATTCTGACTCTTATTTCATTCAACTAGATATAACGTAATGAAATTATTGATTCACTTTCGGATTTACCGGTGTATCTTTCTCAAACTAAACACTCTCTAAGTTGTTTAAACTTTATGATATATACTCATGCGATAAATGGAATAATTTTATTTATTTAAAACGTAAAACCGTGTGTAAATTGAAATAATTTCATTTATCTAAATAAGCATGAGTAATAGATTGGAGAGATAATATATTTCATCCGTTTTTTATTATATGATGTTTTAGGTTTTTAATTTTGTTCTTTTTTATTTGACACTTTACATTATCAGTGCATTTTTTATCATGTTCTCTCACATTTATCCTTATTTAAAATATGTGAGAGGTTCATTATTCAATACAAAAAATACTAAATTAAACTTCGATAATTAAGAAGAAAGGGAATTTTTACATGAAAAAAAATAGAGTTTTAGGAGATAAATATTAATGGTAAACTAATCATTTTAGTGATCTAATTAATGTTTTATCGAACTTAATGAATAACCTTAAATATCATAAAATAAAAATCGGAGAGAATTACGACATAATTGAACCTGAAGAAAGAAGTGATGAGGAGGAATCCATTGCACTTTTCTTTTTTTTTCTTTTTTTTTTTTTTCTTTTTTTAGAAATTAATTGACTACATTATTAAATATTATTAATTAATGAAAATTAATTATTGCCACTAGTCATAAGTCAATTGACGGCGGCGGCAACCCCTACAATTAATCAAAATATAGGGTCATAAGAAGAACAATTGCTCTACTAAATTCCAACACTCCTAGGATCTACGTCACATTACATTAATTTAATCATATTTAGAGGATGCAATTAAGGGTTGAGTGAATGACTTTACTAGTAATAAATAGTAATTAAATACTAATGTAATGCTTTTTTGGTGGAAAAAATTTATTGATGTAATGTTTTGGTTTGGTATTTAATGCAATAATTATTCCACTTTTACTCAAAACTCGTACAAGATTGTTCATTAAGACCAATGAAGTATTAATTAGATTGTTAAAATGATTAGTTTACCCTTAATACTTATCTCCTACAACTCTATTTTCTATACAAAATATTTCTTATTAATTATCAAAGCTTAATATAGTATTTTTTTATTAAATAATGAACCTTTCTTCTATTTTAATAATGGCAAATATGAGAAAATATGGTAAAAAATACATTAGTAATGTAAAATGTTAAATAAAAAACCAAAATGAAAAGCCTAAAACATCATATAATAAAAAACGGAGCGGGTACATCTTTACTTATTATTACATATGAAAGATAACTTTACTTCTAATAAGAGTTTATTTATTAGTGACTAATATGAAAGATAATTTTAAAATTGATAAAGGTTGATTTGAGTGCTTAACTCAAGTTATTTAAATGAGAGATATTGAATATGAATTTTAGTGTATATAATAAATTTTAATTTTGAGATCCATTCTATAAATATTTAACTAACTTCAAATTGGTAATCGGATAATTTAAAAAAAAAAATGACAATCTTAGAAGGATCTACGAACATGGTAAAGAAAATAGATATTCCGATTGAAAGAAAAAAAAAAAAAAAAAGAAAATTGGTCATTTTTCAACATCAAGACTCTATTCTATTTCCGAATATATTTTTAGTATTATTTATTTTTAGAATTCGAATCAGATAAATTACTCATTAGAAGGCAAAGCTTTCCCAAAACACGTAGCTACTCAAATTTCAAACTTATTCAAGGGGAATGAAATTCTTACTATTCTAATCAATAATATACGCATTTGTTCCTTGCACACACGACATCATCATGTATGTCATGCATTCTAATCACATTTTTCTGCAGTCACCTGTATTTTGTGTAACATACATGTTCTTACTACTCGAATCAATAACTTATTAATATTATCGAAAATTATCGAAGCTTTCGTATAATAAGGTGGGTCCCATGAGGCTCCACCGACCGGTCCCACTAACATTCATTTTATCTTTATTTGTTCTAATAATAACTAAAAAAATGATAATTATTGAGAGTATATTCAGTCCAATAATTAGAGTTTATTTATCCTTTATTCATTGGAGTATGAAACTAGATTATTAATATTCAAAGTTGATTATGCATTTTTTATGGAATTTTCTTTTCATTGAAATTTGATTGTGCTTTATGGTTGAATAATGACAACTTAAGGTTCAATTTGTAAAAATAAATTTTAATTTTAATTTTTTAATCTTTAAATAAATTAATTTGTATTATATCCATTTAAATTATAAAAAAGAAAAAAAAAAAATCCTAAATCCAAATCTTCACCAACACGATTCACAACAAAAACCTCTCTTTTCTCTCTGGGCGTCTCTCTGTCACCATTTTTCTTTTCCCTTTTCTTTAGCGTTTTCCTTTCCCTCAATTAGGGCTAAAAGCTAGATCTCCGCTACTTCCATGGAGTTGCATTTGGCATGTTCTTTATTGACTTTGCTGCGACTTCTCTTCTTTTAATTCAATTTCATGTTTTCCTCTTTTTTCCTGCTTTTCTTCGTTTAAATTCTCCTCATGGATTCGATCTTTACTCTCAATGATTCTCCTCACCCTTGGCATTTCCTCATCGCTATCTACTTCGCTTTTGGTTTCGTCGCTGCTCGCTTCTTCTTGGACAGATTCATCTTTCGAGTAAGTTTCTTCTTTTTCCTACATGTGTTAGATTTAGGGAGAAAAACTTGTTCAGGATTTGCTAACTGAATCTAGTCTTTGAGTCTTTGAATCTTCTTTTCTGATCAGTGCCTATCTTGAGATAAAATGGAAATGTTAAAAGAGGATGCTCTTTTTTAATCAAGCTTTATGAACATTGCGGATAAATCGTCTCTATCTTTAATTTTTCTTGTAAGATTTTTGTGGACAATTTGCCCTGTTTTTGCTTAATCGGGGGCTTGATTTGCTCAATTCTGAAGTCATTTTGTGGTTTTGGATAATGAAAGCGAATGTATTAATTCAAAGAAGATTCGGTGCTAAGAGGAGTACCAGAGAGTCAAGATAGAATTTACAAGTAATTCAATATTGTGATCATGAACCTGTTCTGTTCAAATTATGATAATGTAACATATGCATAGTATTAAATTTATGAAGCACTGGTTTCCCTTTTCCTCTTTCCGTGCTAGAATTCAGAGTTTTTAGGTCCTGCACTCTAGAATTTGTTTCGTTTAAATTTTTATTGAGTTTTCTTGTTTGTTTGATCGATCTTTTAATCTCAGATAGTTAGCATGAAGAAAATTTATTTCTTGAAAAATTTATTGTTCTTGTTCCTCATCTTTTTTATCGGTAGCCTTTTCTTTTTGTGCTGTTAGAGGATAATCATAGTTCCTTTCTGTGGCTTCTTCATAGTAAGAATATGTTAATAGATGTGCAAACACTTGCTTCATGCCATTCCTATGTTTCTTATAAGCTCTTCAATGCTTCTAGAATGTGGCTGTTTGGTTGTTGCTCAAGAAAGCTGGCCCGCTGAGGATGGATGATGCTACAAGGGCTACAATTGTAAAATGCTCAGAGTCTTTGTGGAAGCTAACCTACTATGCTACTGTTGAAGCATGTATTCTAAACATTACCTACAACGAATCATGGTTTAGAAATACAAAAGAATACTTCAAAGGCTGGCCAGATCAAGAATTAACGTGAGTATTCATATGTTTAGGCTTTTTGCTCCTGGTAGAGATAGCTGCACGTGTTGCTTTAGCAAATGAGTATTGAAATGATGGATCGTGTTTCATGTCAGGCTCCCCCTTAAGCTTTTCTACATGTGCCAATGTGGTTTCTACGTCTATAGTATTGCTGCTCTGCTCACATGGGAAACTAGAAGGAAGGATTTTGCTGTAATGATGTCACATCATGTAATCACAGTTATACTGATTGGTTACTCTTACATTACTAGGTATTTATTTCTTGACAAATCATGATAATTTGGTTTGTGAGTCATTCAACAAAAGAATATTTTCTTTAGATTTGCTGTTCTTTTACATCTGTTGGAGCACATGTTTTAGGTTTTTATAAAGCTTTTGATGCATATCCTTCAATGGTCATTAATTGTACTTGTTAAGAATCTGTTCACGCATTTCGAGTTGGTATAATTTGGATACGAGTTCTTTGGTAAAAGTAAAACACTTGACTAGCCTGTAACTCGGGTTGGTAGGCTGCTGCATATCTTGTTTCTTTCTGAAAAATGACATTAAAAGAGTAAAAATGAAGAGCACCAAGTGGAGTGACTAAATAGTCTATTTGCATTAGGAATTTATTGAAACCTAAGTAGTACATGTCATTTCTTTTAGGCTTATTACTGAATTCTTACAGTCAAATTCTCATTGGGTCACTTCTTAAAAGTATAAAACCCTCCTGCTTCACCCAAATAATTCTTGTTTTTAATTTGCTTCAGGTTTGCTCTATGTAGTCATTTCTTCTATCATGTTTAGTGCTTACCTCTTTAGAAATATTTACTGCTTGGGAATGAAGGAAATGAATCTACATATTAGCTGCCTAAACAATAACATGAAATGCTTCATGTTTCCAAAAGATGCATGCATATCTTAATTTGCTGCAGATTTGTAACATCGTTATATGTAAGTATACTAAATGGAGATTCTTGAGAATATATAGAGCTGGGTGACAATCCATGCTATTAGCTTATGTAACAAGAAGTGGGTTTTCTGGAGTTTTATGCTGCTATACTCAGTTTGTTTTCTATATATTAGTAGCTTTAAGAGTTAATAGTAAGCCAAAAAACAGTTAAACTAGATTTGGACGTATCCAAAGGGAGTACTTATTAAATGTTTATTTCCAGATTTTTTCGGATAGGTTCAATTGTCCTTGCCCTGCATGATGCGAGTGATGTTTTTATGGAAGCTGCAAAAGTTTTCAAATATGCAAGAAGGGAGCTAGGAGCGAGCATTTGCTTTGGTTTATTTGCCATCTCATGGGTCATACTGCGACTAATTTTCTTTCCCTTTTGGGTAATCAAGACTTCAAGGTTTGTCTGGTGATGCATGATTTGATTTCGCCACTTGTGACAATATGATGTCACTTTTACTTATATGCTCTTTTGTGTTGAATTTTTCAGCTATGATCTCATCGAGATCTTGGATTTGACAAAGGCTTACGACACTTCAATATACTATGGTTTCAATACAATGCTGCTGATGCTTCTTGTATTCCATATCTACTGGTGGGTTCTGATATGTGCAATGATAATGAGACAGCTGAGAAATAGAGGACAAGTGGGGGAAGATATAAGATCTGGTAAGCCTTTTACCGCTTTATTTGCTTAAGCATCAATTCATTTCATGACATTTAGGAGGTTTGAAATGGGTTTAGATATAATACTTGTATACGCCATTAGAAAATTCTGTTTACAAGTTTTTAATGCCTGAGCTAATTTTTTACATTTATATACCATCTCAACTTTGATCAAACTTCAAATCTTACTTGATTGTTCTAAAAAAACTTTTCAGCTCGATGAGCTGGTAAATTTTGATAACAGTTAATATTTTAATTGAACATGTTGATCAGAGACATAGGGGATTAATTTCTTTATCGCTTGAGCTTGCGTGACCTAATTAAATTTAGAAAATGAATTAAATGGGTTCTTCATAATCTCAGGCAAACCAATTTCTAATACTGCATAATCGGTAAAAACAATCGGCAGATAAGCTTAGAAATTCCACAGAATCAAATGCAGTGAACTAAATATCGGAGAACCTAAGATTGTGAAGCTTCTTTTCGATGAAATAGATTACTTTGCTTGCAAGTGGATTCAAATTGAATATAGTCATTGTTTGTCCTCTAGTCTTATAGAAAAAGAACCTAAGATTGTGAAAGCTTCTATTAGATGGTGAGGTTGACAGTGTATTGTGGGGGCAAGACTTGTGGCCTTTCAACCTTATAACTTCTATATTTTGTAACAAGTAGCTATATTTATAGACTTGTGGCATTGAGCTGTCTCTGATTTTCTTTTCCGTCCCTAATCATAGTCTTAATATAAATGCAGATTCAGAAGATGATGAATAGGTGGAAGATTTTGTTCAACATTTTGGTACGGTAGCAAGATTTTGGAAGATGAATTTGACATATTTGTAGGCATTGTATACTCATTTGGTTGGTGATTAACAATCAGGTCGATATTTTTCTTTGGTTTCGAGAAGTCGATTTTTACATATGGTGTAGAGCAAAAAAGGAGGTAGGATCATCAAGCATCTATTTTTGATTCCTTTGGTGTATAAATAATAGGCAAATCCTGTATAATTGTTCTTTCTTTGATAAAAAAAATCTCATTTTGATATTAGTTCATATATTGGAAGGAAATGAAAAAGGCTTCTCTTGCATTTCTTTTTTCTGTTTGTTACAAAGCTCCAATGTCCATTACAAATTGTTTCATATTCAAACAGCTATGGAGTGGATGGTCTTAATTTGATTTTTTTGTTCCCAATTTAGTAATTAATTTTCCACCTATTAATCAAGGTGCAAAATTAATGTAACTCTCCTAAATTATGATTGTTCTGTCGATAGAAGCGGAACAAGTATAAGTTTCTGACGCAGCAAGTTCGCGTGAAAGTATAAGATCAATCGACGATTAATCTCAAACGAAAATTAGGGTAAAATTCAATACGAAATCTGTAATATTATTTAATAATTTGAAAAGCTGCCTTACAATAGGAAAAAAAAGGTTTTATATAGGCTGCAGTTCAACCCTAATAAAGAAAACACTAAAAAAACGAAAATTACAAAAATACCCAAAAACTTAAAACTGATGGATGAAGGTCTAAACGTTTTTTTTTTTTTGCCCAAACGAGATTTGTCACAGTAAATTTGTGACAGCCCTTGTAGAGCTCGAAAAGCACTTTCCTGAAACATATTATAATAGACAATTGAGCTCCTATGCAAAAAGTTATGTCTGATTTAAGATCTACCAAAAATAAAACTACTTATTTCATCTCTTGAGCTTACGATACCTTTTCTTTTTTTATTCTCAGTCGAGGAATTCATCCGCTACCAGCTCTGTATTAGTTTCTAAGAGTGTTGAAGGAGATGAAAGGCTTGAATCGATGAAAAATGCAGAATTTCTCAATTAGGAAGAAATGCTTTTATTTCTAGCGTAAAGTTGGTCCGTCTTTATCAATCAACCTCGAACCGATTAATTTGTTTAAAAAATAAATGATCTTGTATTTATAATATCATGGGGAGTAATGTGTCGCAGCGTTGCTTCACCTATGAAGAATATGGGCCGCCAACCTTCCATTCGTGATGATCAAATCAGGGCCATTCATTTTTAAAAACCTACCAGTGAACTGTAACAGCAGCTACCACAACTGAAGAAGGAGAAGGAGAAGGAGAAGGAGAAGATGGCGGCGGCGTCCACTTCCTTCAATCTATCTTCTTCCAAATCCATCTCTTCCTCCGCTTTCCTATCTCCAAATCTCAGATCTCTCAAATCCTCCAATCTCACTTTCCCAATTACTCCTCCTCCTCCTTTCTCCCTCACCATCAAATCCGCCGCCTCTCCTCTCTCTGAACCCTCCGATCGAAGTTCCCGTGTCGACATTTTATCCGAATCTCTCCCTTACATCCAGAAATTCAGAGGCAAAACAATCGTAGTCAAGTACGGCGGCGCCGCCATGAAAATCCCCGAGCTTAAAGCCTCTGTAGTCAGCGATCTGGTGTTGCTCTCTTGCGTCGGCCTCCGTCCTGTTCTCGTTCACGGCGGGGGGCCGGAGATTAACCACTGGCTTCAGCAGCTCAATATTGAGCCGGCGTTTCACGAAGGTCTGCGTGTAACTGATGCTAAAACTATGGAGATTGTTTCAATGGTTTTGGTAGGGAAAGTGAACAAGGATTTGGTCACGCTTATAAACAAATCCGGAGGGACGGCCGTCGGTTTCTCCGGTATGGACGGCCGTCTGTTTATGGCTCGCCCGACCCCCAATTCGGCTCAATTAGGTTTTGTTGGAGAAGTGGCGCAAGTTGATCCAACTACGCTTCAGCCTCTAGTGGATAATGGCCGGATTCCTGTGGTGGCTTCTGTAGCGGCGGATGAGTCAGGGCAATCGTACAATATCAATGCTGATACGGTGGCGGGGGAATTGGCAGCGGCTTTAGGGGCGGAGAAGTTGATTCTGTTGACGGATGTGGCAGGGATACTTGAAGATAAAGACGATCCGGCGAGTTTGGTGAGGGAAATTGATATAAAAGGAGTGAAGAAGATGATTGAAGAGAAGAAAGTGGCGGGCGGGATGATTCCGAAGGTGAAATGTTGTGTGAGATCACTAGCTCAAGGTGTGAGGACTGCTAGTATTATTGATGGAAGAGTTGAGCATTGTTTGCTTCATGAGATTATGTCTGAGGAAGGTATTGGAACTATGATTACCGGCTGATTCTGTACTTGCATTTTCTTCTCTAATGTTATTGAATTTTGTATTCATGATCTTCTCATCTTCAAAATCAGTTTTTTTTTTTTTCTTGTATCCTGTAATCCAACCATAGTGTTTTGGGGCTAAATCCCATTTCCGGCTATGTTTTCACCGGATTCTGGGTGATGAGAGGTATTAGAAGTTTCGTGACTATTCTGTTACGGAACTAAAGCGGGGTTTGGCTTAAAACTCAAAATCCGAATGAGAATGTTACGGAATTAGAATCCAAATCGCTGTTTCAAAATACGGAATTCGAATGGATTTTTTTTTTTTATATTTACTTACTTTTTAAATTAATAAAATTAAAACGTATTAAAGTCATAGTTGTGAAAACCGGACCGGTAGATCGGATCGGGTTCGACCGGAATCGAAGATCATATTAGTCGGTTTCTATCTGGTTTTTATTTTGATCAATAACCGGTCAACGTTTGGTCGGATCGGTTGGTCGAATCGAAAAACCGTGAATCAGATCGGTTTTTCGGTTCGATCAGATTTTTTTAAAAAAAAATTATTTAAATATAAAATTTAAGTTATTATTTTTAGGTGTTTTTAATTAAAATAAAATATAGTTTGTATTTTTAAATTATTTTAAATTAAATTGATATTTAATTGTAACTATAAAAATTATATTTTATAAATTGAGTTTTTTTAATTACTATATTGTGTTTGAAATGCTTAAACTTAAAGAATTTTAATAAAAATATTCAAATTTTCATAAATTATAAATATAAAAATAAAAATATATTAATATTTTAATATATTTATTAAATCCAGTTCGATTCCGGTTTATTCCGGTTTAATCCAAAATCTATGAATCCATCCCTTTACCGGTTCGATGACCGGTCCGGGTCTAAAAACCATGATTAAAGTATATATATATTGTTAATATATAATACTTTATATTATAATTATATAAAGTATGAAATAATAAAATCTAATCTGATTAGCTACAATTGAATAAAAAAAAAAAACCAATATTTACCCTAAAAAAAGATAATGGTTGGATATTTGAATTTTTATTTTATTTTATATGCATAACAAAATTGTGGGATAATTGATTCGAAACAAACAACTACAGATGTAATTATTGATTCTCATTTCCATTCCGTAACATATTTTTATTGAATTAAACACTTCTAAGTTTAGTTGCGTTTGTAGTGTACCGAATGGAAAGTTGAGAAATGATGGGCTAAATTTACCTCTAAATCTTTGGTTTCAATCATCTTTGCGGTATAGTCACACTTGCATGGAAAATTTACCTTACATCCACGCATTGAGTCGCGGCAATGAAAGAAAGTGATGTAGCATTCTACTCACTATAAAAAAAAGAGGCAATGGAAAAACGTGAAAAATGCAAAAAAATAAAAAGACAAAAAAAAGACAGAACAAAACAATGAGAAAGAAAAGAAAATGAAGAAAAACTCAAAAAAAAACAAAAAACAAAAAACAAAACAAAACAAAAAACAAAATAAGACCAACGAAAAAAAAAAAAAAAAATTGAAGAAAATATAATGAAGAAAACAGTTAGTGATGTTGTTTCAGTTGAAGCGATCGCTTGACACGAGTAGTTATCTTGGCTAGGAGAGGGTATTGCTAAAAAAGTAGGATAAATTTTATAGTGGACCGTATCCATATGTACTATTCCACTGAAAAACTGACACGTAAGCAATATGAGCATTGAGAAAATAAAAAACACCTATGTGTCAATTTTTTTATTGGAAAAATCCACATAAAACAGACACGTTGTATACTTTCCCCCAAAAAGTAGTATAATATTTGGTAGCGATTATATATTCCTAAGAATTGTTCATTTGTAGATTAACATTGTGTGCTTATTTTATTGAATACTGGATTTGTTTGACTAGTTTTTGCTACTATAGATGTGGTGGGAGAATGACTTGTGTTTTACAAATCTAAATTCATATATATTCTCTCCGGTTTCAAATATTAGTCGCTTTAAGATTTTTATTTTGGTTTTTTTTATATATCATCTTAGATTACCGATGCATTTTTTGTAATATTTTCTCATATTTACCCTTGTTAAAAGTATGAGAGAAGTTCAATATTTAATACAAATAAGTCTTAATAATTAAAAAGGAAGATAATTTTAATATAGAAAATAGAGTTTTAGTACAAAATTATTAAGGATAGATTAGTCATTTTAATAATATAATTAATAATTTACTGGTTTTGATGAATAACGTTAAACGATAAATATTTAAAACCGGAGGATGTGAAAAAATATATATTTCTATGAAAATGTTCCTATTGGTAAGTTTTACTAACATTTTTTAATCAGACCCAAATGTCATTATGAACTATGATCAATTGAGCCCACCAATTAAGTGTAAATTAGAGAATGGATTAACCAAAAAGGTGGCCACCAAAACTTGACATGACATGCCATAAATTGCCATTAAATCATGTGGTTAAAACGCACCATTTGTTTGCTTACGCGCTTAATTAATTAACACAAGATTAGCTAGCTGTTTATGATTAATTGAAAAAACCGAGTAAATCAAGTTCTGCATACTAATCATCAAATCAAATCTTTTCCTCTTGTGAATTTCTAGGGGGACAAAACACTGTGATCCATCCAGTCAATTGGTTTTCCACTTTCTCACACGTGTTCTGTTTTTCCATGTTTAGAAAAATATCTGATAACAAATTAAATTGTTTTTTGTTTTATTATTAATATTATTATTTGTATATGTTATTATACCATATTTTATGTTTTTCGTTTTTTTTTATTTAACACTTTATATTATGAATGTATTTTTTAAGAGAATTTTTGCATGAAAAATAGAGTTTTAGGAAAGAAGTGTTAAGGGTAAAAGATGCGGGCCACAAATAATAAAAATGATCAGGAATTCAATTTGAAAACATCTATTTGTTATGAAAAGAAATTAAATATATATTTTGGATTGTATTTTTTTATTTTAATTGCAATTTTTTTATTATTTGGATTAGGAATAGATTTTATTCTAACGATCCTAAATTGTTAAGGATTTATATTTTGTTTATATTTTAATTTATTTAGTATTTTTTCTTATTTAATCTAATTAGGAAGTTTAGACTATTTAGAATTTTTGATTATTTAGGAGTTTTATTATATTTAGAATAGTTTGCCTATAAATAGGCTATAATGTAGTTTGTAATAATTAGTTTTTGTTGAATGAAATTTCGGATTATTTTCCAATTCCTATTTCCTGTGAATTCTGGCATCGTGCGCGATCAATAAACTTTAGTAGTTGTTAGGGTTTAGGTATTCTTAAAATCAACAAATCCTCTCAATTTGTATCATCAATTGTGAATTCTTCCGCTGCATCAGTAAACTAGTCATTTTAGTAACCTAATTAATACTTTATTGATCTTAGTGAACAATTTTAAACATCATATAATTAAAAACGGAGGAGTAATGAAAATCATGAATGCCCCGGAATATATATATATTTCAATTAACTGATATAAGTCAAATTACAATAAATAGGTGATTGAACTCTTCAATTTGAAGCCAATTAATCACATTAAGGAAAATAAGATGAAATGTATGTAGACTTTAATAATCCTTTCAAGATTTTATTAATAAGAATGTATATTACACAATAGTGATATATGGATATATGGAGAAACTACAAAATTAAACAACAAATTTCAATTAAAAAAAAAGGCTATAATTTTTGCTGTCAAACTTTAGTCGGACCAAACTACAGGGGCAAATTGTATTCTGCCCAATAAATTTTGATGGATTTTGCAGTTTGTTTCATTAATCAAGTTTTTCAACACATTAAGTATATAATATTTTTTTTTTTTTTGACATATCTCGCCCTAGACTTAACATTCCCTTCTTGTGTAAACTTTGGTCTTCGTTAACTGGTGTGTGACATGATTTTTGAGAACACGTGAAAGTGAATCGAAAGTAAAGTTCATATTTATAGCTACGACACACCTATAATTAGGGATGAGCAAAACCGAACCGAACCGAGACTGAAAAACCGAACCGAACAGAACCAAATTCTATTTGGTTTGGTTTTGGTTTTATAAAATATAATAGTTTGGTTTTTGGTTCGGTTTTTGGTTTTTGTTAAAAAAACCAAAACTGAACCGAACCGAACCGAAATAGGAAAAATTATTTTTTTAAAATATATATATGTATATAAATAAATTTTATTTGGCATATTATATAGTTATATTATTATATACTTTGTATTTATGAGACTTTAGTAATATACATGTAATATAAATTATTTTTAAGCAATATTTTACATGTAGTTTATAAAAAAAATGATAATAAAAATTAAAAAATTAAAATTTTTGTTGATTCGGTTTGAACCGAACCAAACCATAACCGAACCAAACTGATTCAGTTCGGTTTGATCCGAACCATATGAACTTTGGTTTGTCTTTGGTTTTTATTTTTCTTCTACTTTGGTTTTTAGTTCGGTTCGGTTCGGTTTTTGAACCAAACCGCGTTTTGCTCACCCCTACTTATAATTGGAAGTATGGTTTAAGTTCCTCTAGTGAACTCTGGATAATTATACTTTTCTTAAAATTCATGACATATACTAATCAATTTAAACTCTAGTCCATACCAAATAGAAGTTTTAAGTCTGGAGTAATTATTATCAAAATAAAGAAAATCATATACGGAGTTTGTTAACCAGAAAATCAAATGCAAAATTCAATATTTATTATTGAATATTTTTTTTATTGAATTGATATCTTTTTTATATATTTAATTATATATTTAATATTTATTATTGAATATTTTTTTTGTAATTCTATTCAATTTTAATTAAATAATTAATATTTAATTATTCTTATTTTTATTATTTTAATTATATATTTATTTATATATAAATAGATTTTAAATAAATATTTAAAATAAATATAGAAATATATTCTTTTAAAATATTACATTAAATAAAATTAAAATGTGAAGGAAGTAATTAAGTAACTTAAATTAAATTAAATTAAGTATAGAATAGACCTATAATAAATTATAGTATCACAAGCCAAAAAAGGAAAAACATGTTACATATCCTAATACAAGCACTTGACCCTTTAAAACACGTGTTAAACCTGATTAATTGACCTTCAAAATAACCACGTGCTCATTATTGAAATATTGAGTACAGTATAATAATTGTTGCCGTTAGATTCTCTGCTCCTTTTTTTTTTTAATCTCTTTTTCATCAGGTGAGATTTGCATGTCATTTTCATCCGACGTGGACCGTGTGGGTCCCACCCTTCAACTTGGAACTACACAGCTTCCAAGTAACTCAGCTCGAAGTCTCAAACTATGCTTCTTCAGTTTGATTAAATGGTTTACTGTTGCTGTTGCTGTTACTGTTTACACGTGTGTCCCACGTTTACTTTTTTTTATCCTATGTTGCTAGTCAATTGTCAATGTTCAAATAAGTTACAAGATGGCTCCAAATTTACCGGTGTTAGATCGGGACGATGCAGAGCTAGTAGCAGATGAGTTTCTGGATTGAGAATTAAGAAAAGAAAAAGGATCGTAGGTCCAAAAGAGGAAATAAGTAGTTTTATTTTTTATAAATCTTAAATTAGACGTAACTTTTTGTATAAAAATCCGATTGTCTATTATAATATGTTTCCGCAATGTGTTTTCGAGCTCTACAAGAATTGTCACCGGTTTACCGTCTAAAAAACCGCTGTTTAACCCTTCATCCACCGGTTTTAAATTTTATAGATTCTCTCTGTAAAAACAACGAGAGAATCCAAAAATAAGAAACAAAAAGAGGAGGAAGAAATTTTACAATTAATAGTACTGCTTAGAGAAGAATTCATTAAAAAAAAAAATAACTAATTAATTTTTATGAACCTTAATTGTAATTAATTAATTCATTGATTCCCAATTGTAGCAGAAGTACCAGGAGAATCCGAAGAATCGCCATTGAAATCCATCATCATCATCCATTGCTGTATGTCTTCTTCCCCAATATCTTCCAAATTTTCAGTTTCCATTATTTCTTTCTCCAATTCTTTCCTCTTTTCGATTTCTCTTTCTCTTTCTTCTTCAGCGTTTCTTTGCTGCTGATTCTGATCAACATTCACACTATTCACCGGGAACGGAAAATTCAACTTCGCCCTCGGCCCCCGGAATTCGATCGCCGCCTTATCATAAGCTCTCGCCGCTTCCTCCGCCGTGTTAAACGTCCCCAACCAAACCCGTGTCGCCCGCCTCGGATCACGAATCTCCGCCGCCCATTTCCCCCACGGCCTCTGCCTTACTCCCCGGAAGGTCTTCTTCGCTCTCTTTCTTGTTGTTCCTTTTTTGCTGCTGCTGCTGGTGTTCTCTTCCTGATTTGGCGGGAAAAAATTGCACCCCAAGCAGCCTTTGATTTTGCATACGTTGCACGTGTCAAGGTCCGACGGCGGAAGCAGTGGGTTGAAAAAGCCACTTGTATTCGCCGGCGTTGATGGGGTGGCATCAGAATTAGGGAGCTGAAAGTTAAAAAAATCCTCCGCCGCCGACGTCGTAGTGTTGCCAGAGACGACATTTTTCAACGCGGCAACCATGATGGAGAGTTCTTGCTCTTGACTAATACGTCGAAGTGTTGGCCCCTCCGGTGGTGGGAAGAAATCGGCGGCCGGTGCTCCGGTGGTTTTCGGTCGCTTTGATGATTTTTGCATGCCTCGGGACAATGAAAAAAAAAAACAAAAAAACAAAAACCTGAACTTGTTTCAGAGAATATGATGTTTTTTCTCTGTGTTTTGCGAGTGAAATTTGGTCTTTTTTGGTCAAGACTGCGGATTATATATATGAGAAAGAAAAGTAGCTGACGTGGAACTGAATTGGCAGCTGGCAACGCATTTCACACACGGAGTTGAAAGAATAAATAGGACACGTGAGGATATACTGGAAACAGATGGGTCCCAACTTCAGCTCATGGCGGTATTTTTTGTGCCAGGGCAGCAGCGGTAGTGATGACATGGCGGCTGACTTCATTATTGGACGGTATTACAGTTAACTCGGTTCAGCATTAGCTGTGTTCTGAAAGAGACACGTCTACATTGGACGGAGGAGGGGACCACAGCAGAAGTTTCCTTTATTGGAACAACTACGGCTACTTAATTGAGTTTAACGAGGAATAACCAAAGATCATGCGTATGGTAGATTGTACAGTCACTCTTAAGTTTGGGTTTTTTCGTCTACACTTACTAAAATTTAATTTATGTGGACAAAATTATTGAAATTTCATTTGTGACATGTCAGTACAATAACACATTAATTCCAACCGATTTTGATTTTTTTTTTTTTTTTATGTATAATTTTGTGCATATGGGTGTTACATCGGCATACATCAGATTTTTTAATTGGTTAGAATGGTGTGGCATCATGTTGGTAGGTTCGACTTTGTGTTAATTTATCAAGTCATCATTTTGACTCCAAATTTTGATGGATTAATGCAAGAGTGACTTACAGACATTGAAATAAAAATTAAGTAATTTTATTAGCATAAATTAAATTTCAGTGACTATCGAAGCATAAATCCCAAAGTTCAATAATCGTCTTGTAGTTTACACTTAATTATCATTATTATTATAAATTATTTACACATTTAGATTTGTATATAATCAAATAAATATGATTATAAATAGGGGTGGGCAAAACGCGGTTCGGTTCAAAAACCGAACCGAACCGAACCAAAAACCAATGTAGAAGGAAAATAAAAACCAAAGCTAAACCAAAGTTCATATAGTTCGGATCAAACCGAACCGAACTAGTTCGGTTCAGTTATGGTTTGGTTCGGTTCAAACCAAATCAACAAAAATTTTGCTTTTTTAATTTTTATTATCATTATTTTTTATAACTTACATTTAAAGTATTGCTTAAAAAGGATTTATATCACATGTTTATTACTAAAGTCTCATAAATACAAACTATATAATAATATAAATATATAATATGCCAAATAAAATTTATTTATATATATATATATTTAAAAAATATATTTTTTTCCTATTACGGTTCGGTTCGGTTCAGTTTCGGTTTTTTTAACACAAACCGAACAAAAAACCAAACTATTATATTTTATAAAACCAAAACCAAACCAAATAGAGTTTGGTTCGGTCCGGTTTTTCAATCTCGGTTCGGTTCGGTTTTTGATACTCGGTTTGGTTTTGCTCACCCCTAATTATAAATTGATATTCAAGCTAGATAGTTGGACAAGTCTTTATAGTTCAGGAACATATAAAGAATAGGAGAGTTCAACACTCAAGTTAACACTCAAACTAAGAGAGAAAAATAAGAGATGATTGACTGAAAGAAATGACATATATCGAGATGCTCCCTCTAGTTTCCAGAATCGTCAACGATGAAAGGAATCTAGTAAAATCTGAACTAGCTATGATTGGAGAAGTAGTTCGCTCTTAAAGCGGACGTATCAATATATAACTAGTGGTTTCATGTCAACTCTCTGCGTTGACACATGTAGTTTTGGATTGAATTAACAAAAATTTCTCATTAGTTACTAAAAGTATTTGATAAAGTGTAATCATAAATCTAATCTAAACAACTATGAAGTTAATGTAATTTATTCTTTTTACATTATTAAATGTATGAAAGGGAAGTTGTCCGCTTTAACAAAATTGCGGGGGCAAATGGACAACCCTTTGCTTTTGAAATTAAATTTTTTTTAAAAGAGATGTGAAAATTTGTTTTGACTCGCATGCTATTTGACCCTTTTTTTGTTTTTTTTTTTAAAAGGAAACACAAAATCACGAAATGGATAAGATTTTTAAGATATTTTAAGGGTGTGATATGTATTTAATTTAAATACTATTCTACTAATTTGGGTTTTATTGTTCAATTCGTCCTTTTGAATGTCCGAATTTTCAATAACATTTAAAAACTAATAACCCTTTTTACATGTACAAATGTGAACATTAATAAAAAAAAATAAAATAATAATAACACTTAATGTGAACATTAATAAAAAAAATAAAATAATAATAATAATACTTTCTTTATATTAAAATTTTGAAATTCATTTTATAAATTCAAAACTTCAATAATATAAATTCAAAACTTCAATAATCGTCATGTAGTTTACACTTATTATTATGATAAATTATTTACAAATTTATATTTGTATATAATCACATAAATACGATTATAAATTGATATTCGAGCTAGATAGTTGGACAAGTCCTTATAGTTGAGGAACCTGTAAAGAAGAGAGGCTAATCACCTAGCAGGGAGACTTCGACACTCAAGTCAGCACTCAAACTAAGAGAGAAAAATAAGAGATAATATATTGGAAGAAATGAGATATATCGAGATGCTCCCTCCAGTAAAAAAAAAAAAAAAATGATATTTAAGGGAATTATACAAAAATCAATAAACAATAAATTAGGGTATTGGAAAGATAAAGTTGCCCTTAATCGTATCATGTTTAAAGAGTAATTATCCCATATATCGACTCTCTCTCTCTAATTGAAACGTTCTATTTCCTTCTTAATAAAAGATTAGATTAATATCGTCTTACCATCTATTCAAAATTTTGTGAATAGTTTTTACCTCTGATAGCACAAGGCTATCATAAACCATAGAACAAACACCTTATATGCATAAGTTTTTATTGTTTATAAAAGGGATTAAATACCTTTTTGGCTTCTATGCTATAATCAGTTTGTCCTTTTGGCCTTTGTTCTATTTATTGGCCTTTACCCCCTGTGCTATGCAAAAACGTTTCAAAATAGTCTCTAAAGAGCATGTTCTGTCAGATTCTGTTAATAATATTGTTACCAGAATTTAGACCTGTGCAAATGACCCGCGGCATGCAAAGCCCGCCCAAACTCATCCGTTCTGGGTTGGGCTTGGACATACATATTTTACTTTAAGCCTAGCCCGGCCCGAACCTGTAAAAGCCCGAGTTAATAATGGGTTGGGCTTGGAAATAATTATAACACCCAGGACTGGTCTGGCCCGGCCCAGATAATTTTATAACATATACTTTTATATTTTTAATTGTATAATTATATATTACAGATATTAGATATTCATTTTGTTTTTATGAATATTATGTTATCTCCTTTTGAGTCTTTTTTTGCACAGTGAGGTTCAAGCAATACTGTATAGTTTTGGCACTTGGTAGGTTGGTAGGTTTATAATGTTGGGAGGTCTTTTTGGTTTTTAATACTTTAGATGGCATACTTATGGTCTAAACTCTAAATTATGTAATTATAATTAGTACTTTAATTAGGGATAAAACAATTTAATTTACCATTTTCCCCCTAAACATGTTAAAAATAATAAAATGAGTTTGGTAGGACATATGGATCTTAATTTTTATTTTTTTTATTTTTTTTATAAATGAGTCAATTCTAACACACTAATAATTATCCCACTCTTATAACAGGGGAGAGGAGTGGTGGGATAAAATTAGTGGAATAAGATTAGATTGGGATTTCTTATCTCATCCCACCATTCTTATAACAAACATGGGATAAGAGGGGAATTGGGATAAAAAATCTTTATCCAACCTCTAATCCCACGAAACAAACAGGCTGTCATTGTAAAAAAACATCTTGGTAAACTAGTTTAAGAACTTCGTGTAATGAATATAAAAGTAGTTGATAAAGTTTAATCATAATTCTAATCTAAACGACTATGAAGTTAATGTAATTTAATTCTTTTTACATTATTAAATATGTGAAAGGGAAGTTTGTCTGCCTTAATCAAATTGTGGGGACCAATGGACAAGTGAAGTTAGTTAGTTAGCCCTTCATTAAATGTTTTAAAAGAGATGTGAAAATTTGTTTTGACTCTAATGCTATTTGACTTTTTTTTTTTTTTTTTTTTTTTTTTTTTTTTTTTGTTTTTGTTTTTAAAAGGAAACACAAAATCACGAAATGGATAAGATTTAATTTCTTTAAGATATTTTAAGGGTGTGATATGTATTTAATTTAAATACTACTCTACTAATTTGGGTTGTGAATGCTTGGTTTCATTGACTTTTCCTTTTTTTCTATTGTTCAATTCCTCCATTTGAATGTCCGAATTTTCAATAACATTTAAAAACTAATAGCCCTTTTTACATGTGCAAATGTGAAGATTAATAAAAAAATAAAATAATACTTACTTTATATAAAAATTTTGAAATTCATTTTATTTCAAGGTAGTGTCTTATCGAATAAAATTTAATCATAGTTAAGACTTATTATATTTTTCTGTTCATATATTTAGTAAAAATTGAATATGTACTATTTTTTTTTAAACAAATTTAACGTTAATTGCACCAAAATCTATATCCAAATAATTTAATATAGGCTAAATACATAGATACCCCTAAACTTGTCTAAAAATGCCTACTGTCCCTCTGAACTTTTAAAATGCCCTTCTGAATTTTTAAAAAGTGACACAATTTGTCCCCTTACTATCGCATGTCAATCAATTATTGGTTGTCTCATATTTGACTTTTCAAAGTAAACTCTAGTTTTTATGGGACTTAGAGAGTAAACTGGGTCAATTTTAAGAAATTTAAAACAGTAATAGAATATTTTTAAAATTTAGGAGACCATAAGTATATTTGACCAAATTTAGGAGCATTTATATATTCGGATTTTGCGACAGGGCAGCAGCTGTAGTGATGATACGGCGGATGACGTCAGCTTTCGAATAATGCTGTGTGGTGAAAGAGACACGTCAGCTTCCGAATAATGCAATCTACTTTGGAAGGAGGAGGAGACCATAGCAGAAGTTTCTGAACAACTACGGCTACTTAATTGAGTTTAACGAGGAACAAACAAAAATTATGTGTAGAGTAAATTGTACAATCACTCTTAAGTTTGGGTTTTTTTTTTTGGTCTATACTTACTAAAATTTAATTTATGTGAATACAATTATTGAAATTTCACTTCGATATTACACAGTCATTGAAATTTTATTCCGACATTAATAAAGTCATTTTTACCCTAATTCATCAAAATATAATACCGAATGATGATATAATAAGTCAATATCAATTATGACATGATCAGCATAATACAACATTAATTCCAACCGATTTTGAATTTTTATTTTTTTATTTTTTAGTGTAGTTTTGTGCATATGAGTGTTACATCGGCACGCATCAGATTTTCTAATTGGCTAGAGTAATATGACAATGACATTATGCTGATAGGTTAAACTTTGTGTTAATTTATCGAGTATTCATTTTGACTCCAAATTTTGATGGATTAATGCAAGAGTGACTTATTGACATTGAGATGAAAATTAAGTAACTTTATTAGTATAAATTAAATTTCAGTGACTACCGAAGCATAAATTCCAAACTTCAATAATCGTCACATAGTTTACACTTTATTATTATTATTATTATTAATATAAATTATTTACAAATTTAGATTTGTATATAATCACATAAATATGATTATAAATTTATATTCGAGTTAGTTAGTTGGACAAGTCTTTATAGTTGAGGAACCTATAAAGAAGAGAGACCGATTACCTAGTGGGGAGACTTCGACGCTCAAGTCAACACTCAAACTAAGAGAGAAAAATAAGGGATGATTGACTGAAAGAAATGACATATATCGAGATGCTCTCTTTAGTTTCTAGAATCGTCAACGATGAAAGGAATCCAGTAAAATTTGAACTAGCTATGATTGGAGAAGTAGTTCGCTCTTAAAGCGGACGTATCAATATATAACTAATGGTTTCATGTCAACTCTCTGCGTTGACACATGTAGTTTTGGATTGAATTAACAAAAATTTCTCATTAGTTACTAAAAGTATTTGATAAAGTGTAATCATAAATCTAATGTAAACAACTACGAAGTTAATGTAATTTATTCTTTTTACATTATTAAATGTATGAAAGGGAAGTTGTCCGCTTTAACAAAATTGCGGGGACAAATGGACAACCCTTTGCTTTTGAAATTAAATTTTTTTTAAAAGAGATGTGAAAATTTGTTTTGACTCGCATGCTATTTGACCTTTTTTTTGTTTTTTTTTTTTTTAAAGGAAACACAAAATCACGAAATGGATAAGATTTAATTTCTTTAAGATATTTTAAGGGTGTGATATGTATTTAATTTAAATACTACTCTACTAATTTGGGTTGTGAATGCTTGGTTTCATCGACTTTTTCCTTTTTTTCTATTGTTCAATTCGTCCTCTTGAATGTCCGAATTTTCAATGTCATTTAAAAACTAATAACCCTTTTTACATGCACAAATGTGAACATTAATAAAAAAATAAAATAATAATAATACTTTCTCTATATTAAAATTTTGAAATTCATTTTATAAATTCAAAACTTCAATAATATAAATTCAAAACTTCAATAATCGTCATGTAGTTTACACTTATTATTATGATAAATTATTTACAAATTTATATTTGTATATAATCACATAAATACGATTATAAATAGATATTCGAGCTAGATAGTTGGACAAGTCCTCATAGTTGAGGAACCTGTAAAGAAGAGAGGCTAATCACCTAGCGGGGAGACTTCGACACTCAAGTCAGTACTCAAACTAAGAGAGAAAAATAAGAGATAATATACTGGAAGAAATGAGATATATCGAGATGCTCACTCCAGTAAAAGAAAAAAAATGATATTTAAGGGAATTATACAAAAATCAATAAACAATAAATTAGGGTATTGGAAAGATAAAGTTGCCCTTAATCATATCATGTTTAAAGAGTAATTATCCCATATATCGACTCTCTGTCTCTAATTGAAACGTTCTATCTCCTTCTTAATAAAAGATTAAATTAATATCGTCTTACCATCTATTCAAAAGTTTGTGAATAGTTTTTAACTCTGATAGCACAAGGCTATCATAAACCATAGAACAAACACCTTATATGCATAAGTTTTTATTGTTTATAAAAGGGATTAAATACCTTTTTGGCTTCTATGCTATAATCAATTTGTCCTTTTGGCCTTTGTTCTATTTATTGTCCTTTACCCCCTGTGCTATGCAAAAACGTTTCAAAATAGTCTCTAAAGAGCATGTTCTGTCAGATTCTGTTAATAATATTGTTACCAGAATTTAGACCTGTGCAAATGACCCGCGGCATGCAAAGCCCGCCCAAACTCATCCGTTCTGGGTTGGGCTTGGACATACATATTTTACTTTAAGCCTAGCCCGGCCCGAACCTGTAAAAGCCCGAGTTAATAATGGGTTGGGCTTGAGAATAATTATAAGACCCAGGACTGGTCCTGCCCGGCCCAGATAATTTTATAATATATACTTTTATATTTTTAATTGTATAATTATATATTACAGATATTAGATATTCATTTTGTTTTTATGAATATTATGTTATCTCCTTTTGAGTCTTTTTTGGCACAGTGAGGTTCAAGCAATACTGTATAGTTTTGGCACTTGGTAGGTTGGTAGGTTTATAATGTTGGGAGGTCTTTTTGGTTTTTAATACTTTAGATGGCAGGCTTATGGTCTAAACTCTAAATTATGTAATTATAATTAGTATTTTAATTAGGGATAAAACAATTTAATTTACCAGATTCCCCCTAAACATGTTAAAAATAATAAAATGAGTTTGGTAGGACATATGGGTCTTAATTTTTATTTTTTTTTATTTTTTTATAAATGAGTCAATTCTAACACACTAATAATTATCCCACTCTTATAACAGGGAGATGTGTAGTGGGATAAAATTAGTAGAATAAGATTGGGTTGGGATTTCTTATCCTATCCCACCATTCTTATAACAAACATAGGATAAGAGGGGAATTGGGATAAAAAATCATTATCCCACCTTTAATCCTACGAAGCAAACAAGCTGTTATTATAAAAAAAATCTCAGTAAGCTAGTTTAAGAACGTCGTGTAATGAATATAAAAGTAGTTGATAAAGTTTAATCATAATTCTAATCTAAAGAACTATGAAGTTAATGTAATTTAATTCTTTTTACATTATTAAATATATGAAAGGGAAGTTTGTCTGCCTTAATCAAATTGTGGGGACAAATGGACAAGTGAAGTTAGTTAGTTAGCCCTTCATTAAATGTTTTAAAAGAGATGTGAAAATTTGTTTTGACTCTAATGCTATTTGACTCTTTTTTTTTTTTTTTTTTTTTTTTTTTTTTTTTTAAAAAAAAAGGAAACACAAAATCACGAAATGGATAAGATTTAATTTCTTTGAGATATTTTAAGGGTGTGATAAGTATTCAATTTAAATACTACTCTACTAATTTGGGTTGTGAATGCTTGGTTTCATTGACTTTTCCTTTTTTTCTATTGTTCAATTCGTCGTTTTGAATATCCGAATTTTCAATAACATTTAAAAACTAATAGCCCTTTTTACATGTACAAATGTGAAGATTAATAAAAAAAAAAAATAATAATAATACTTACTTTATATAAAAATTTTGAAATTCTTTTTATATCAAGATAGTGTCCTATCGAATAAAGTTTAATCATAGTTAAGACTTATTATACTTTTCTGCTCATATATTTAGTAAAAATTGAATATATATATATATATATATTTTTTTTTAACAAATTTAACGTTTATTGCACCAAAATCTATATCCAAATAATTTAATATAGGGTAAATACATAGATACCCCTAAACTTGTCTAAAAGTGCCTACTGTCCCTCTGAACTTTAAAATGCCCCTCTGAATTTTTAAAAAGTGACACAGTTTGTCCCCTTGCTGTCGCATGTCAATCAATTATTGGTTGTCTCATGTTTGACTTTTCAAAATAAACTCTAGTTTTTATGGGACTTAGGGAGCAAATTAGATCAATTTTAAAAAATTCAAAGAAACAATAGGATATTTTCAAAGTTCAGAAGATGATAAGTATATTTGACTAAATTTAGGAGCATCTATATATTCAGATTTTAAGACAGGGCAGCAGCTGTAGTGATGATACGGCAGATGACGCCATTATTGGACGGTAGTACAGTTACTCGGTTCACGTTCAGCATTAGCTGTGTGGTGAAAGAGACACGTCAGCTTTCGAATAATGCAGTGTACTTTGGAAGGAGGAGGAGACAATAGCAGAAGTTTCTGAACAACTACAGCCACTTAATTGAGTTTAACGAGGAATAAACAAAAATTATGTGTAGAGTAAATTGCACAATCACTCTGAAGTTTGGGTTTTTTTTTTTTTGTCTATACTTACTAAAATTTAATTTATGTGAATACAATTATTGAAATTTCATTTCGATATTATACAGTCATTGAAATTTTATTCCGATATTAATAAAGTCATTTTTATCCTAATTCATCAAAACATAATACCGAATGATGACATAATAAGTCAATATCAATTGTGACATGATCAGCATACTACCACATTAATTCCAACCGATTTTGAATTTTGATTTTTTTTTTTTTTTTTTTAGTATAGTTTTGTGCATATGAGTGTTACATCGGCACGCATCAGATTTTTTAATTGGCTAGAGTAATATGACATTATGCTGATAGGTTAAACTTTGTGTTAATTTATCGAGTAATCATTTTGACTCCAAATTTTGATGGATTAATGTAAGAGTGACTTATTGACATTGAGATGAAAATTAAGTAACTTTATTAGTATAAATTAAATTTCAGTGACTACCGAAGCATAAATTCCAAACTTCAATAATCGTCACATAGTTTACACTTTATTATTATTATTATTATAAATTATTTACACATTTAGATTTGTCTATAATCACATAAATATGATTACAAATTGACAATATAGTTGAGGAACATATAAAGAAGAGAGACTGATTACCTAGTGGGGAGACTTCGACACTCAAGTCAGCACTCAAATTAAGAGAAAAAAATAAGAGATAATTGACCAGAAGAAATGAGATATATCGAGATGCTCCCTCCAGTTTCTAGAATCGTTAACGATGATAGAGATCAATAAAATTTGAACTAGCTATGATTGGAGAAGTAGTTCGCTCGTAAAGCGGATGTATCAATATATAACTAATGATTTCTTGTCAACTCTCAGTGTTGACACATGTAGTTTTGGATTGAATCGACAAAATTTCTCATTATTTACTAAAAGTATTTGATAAAGTTTAATCATAAATCTAATCTAAACAACTATGAAGTTAATGTAATTTATTCTTTTTACATTATTAAATGTATGAAAGGGAAGTTGTCTGCGTAACAAAATTGCGGGGACAAATGGACAACCCTTTGCTTTTGAAATTAAATTTCATTCAATTTTTTAAAAGAGATGTGAAAATTTGTTTTTTTTTTTTTTTTTTTTTTAAAGGAACAACAAAATCACGAAATGGATAAGATTTAATTTCTTTAAGATATTTTAAGGGTGTGATATGTATTTAATTTAAATACTACTCTACTAATTTGGGTTGTGAATGCTTGGTTTCATCGACTTTTTCCTTTTTTTCTATTGTTCAATTCGTCCTTTTGAATGTCCGAATTTTCAATAACATTTAAAAACTAATAACCCTTTTTACATGTACAAATGTGAACATTAATAAAAAAAATAAAACAATAATAATACTTACTTTATATAAAAATTTTGAAATTCATTTTATAAATTCAAAACTTCAATAATATAAATTCAAAACTTCAATAATCGTTATGTAGTTTACACTTATTATTATTATTATGATAAATTGTATACACATTTAGATTTGTATATAATCACATAAATACGATTATAAATTGACAATCGGGCTAGGTAGTTGGACAAGTCTTTATAGTTGAGGAACCTGTAAAGAAGAGAGGCTAATCACCTAGCGGGAGACTTCGACACTCAAGTCAGCACTCAAACTAAGAGAGATAAATAAGAGGTAATATACTGGAAGAAATGAGATATATCGAGATGCTCCCTCCAGTAAAAAAAAAAATATGATATTTAAGGGAATTATACAAAAATCAATAAACAATAAATTAGGGTATTAGAAAGATAAAGTTGCCCTTAATCGTATCATGTTTAAAGAGTAATTATCCCATATATCGACTCTCTCTCTCTAATTGAAACGTTCTATCTCCTTCTTAATAAAAGATTAAATTAAAATCGTCTTACCATCTTTTCAAAATTTTGTGAATAGTTTTTAACTCTGATAGCACAAGGCTATCATAAACCATAGAACAAACACCTTATATGCATAAGTTTTTATTGTTTATAAAAGGGATTAAATACCTTTTTGGTTTCTATGCTATCACCAGTTTGCCCTTTTGGCATTTGTTATATTTGTTGTCCTTTACCCCCTGTGCAATGCAAAAACGTTCAAAATAGTCTCTAAAAAGCATGTTCTGTCAGATTCTGTTAATAATATTGTTACCAGAATTTAGACCTATGCAAACGACCTGCTGCCCGCAAAGCCCGCCCAAACTCGCCCGCTCTGGGTTGGGCTTGGACATATATATATTTTACTTTAAGCCCAACCCGGTCCAAACCTGTAAAAGCTAGAGTTAATGATGGGTTGGGCTTAGGAATAATTATAAGACCCAGGACTGGCCTGGCCTGGCCCAGATAATTTTATATCATATAGTTACAAATTTTGGATTGAATTAATAGAAATTTTCATTATTTACTAATGATTTTAGTGAAAAAAGAATGAAATTTGATCAGACTCGTATTTACAAATTTTCACGGGGTGTTTGGTAATTGATGGGGATAGTAATAGGGATAAGGATTGAAATAGGGATGGAGATAAAAGATTGGGACAGGGATAGGAATAAAGATTGGGATTGAGATAATGATAATATAAGATATGTTTGGTATGTTGGATAGGGATATGGATAAAATAATATAATTTACCATGTTACCCCTTAACATGTTAAAAATAATAAAATATGTTTCGTAGGACACATGGGTATTAATTTTTTTTTTTTTGGATAAATGGGTCAATTCCAATACACTAATAATTATCCCATTCTTATAATAGGGGGTGGTAGGATAGAATTAGTGAGATAAGATGGGGTTGAAATTTCTTATCCAATCTCACAACTCTTATAACAAGCATGGGATAAGAGGAGAATTGGGATAAAAAATCCTTATCCCACCTCTAATCCCACAAAACAAACAGGCTGTTGTACAAAAACATCTTGGTAAGCTAGTTTAAGAACTTCGTGTAATGAATATAAAAGTAGTTGAAAAAGTTTAATCATAATTCTAATCTAAACAACCATGAAGTTAATGTAATTTAATTCTTTTTACATTATTAAATATATGAAAGGGAAGTTTGTCTGCCTTAGTCAAATTGTGGGGACAAATGGACAAGTGAACATTTGTTTTGACTCGAATGCTATTTGAACCCTTTTTTGTTTTTTTTTTTTTTTTTTTTTTTTAAGGAAACACAAAATCACGAAATGGATAAGATTTAATTTCTTTAAGATATTTTAAGGGTGTGGTAAGTATTCAATTTAAATACTACTCTACTAATTGGGTTGTGAATGCTTGGTTTCATTGACTTTTTCCTTTTTTTCTATTGTTCAATTCCTCCTTTTGAATGTCCGAATTTTCAATAACATTTAAAAACTAATAGCCCTTTTTACATGTACAAATGTGAAGATTAATAAAAAAATAAAATAATACTTAATTTATATAAAAATTTTGAAATTCATTTTATATCAAGGAAGTGTCTTATCGAATAAAATTTAATCACAGTTAAGAGTTATTATATTTTTTTTTGTACATATATTTAGTAAAAATTGAACATGTAATTTTTTTTTAACAAATTTAACGTGTATTGCACAAAATCTATATCCAAATAATTTAATATAGACCAAATACATAAATACCTCCCTGAACTTGTCCAAAAACGTCTACTACACCTCTGAACTTTTAAAATGTCCTAATACTGACCTGAACTTTGAAAAAATGACCTAGATTGCCTCCTTGCTATATTATGTGTCAATCAATTATTGGTTGTTTCATGTTTGACTTTTCAAAGCAAACTCTGATTTTTATGGGACTTAAAGGGTAAACTGGACCGATTTTAAGAAATTCAAGGGGGCATTAGGATATTTTCAAAGTTCAGAGGGGCAGTAGGGTTTTTTTTATCTAAGTTCAAGGAATATCTATGTATTCGGCCTTTAATATATATATATATATATATATATATATATACAAATATTAGTTCAAAAGAAAATTAATAATTTATTATGAAAATCCAAAAACTCTAATATTATCAAAGGGATTGTTGTTATTAAAGTTATTTTGTCTCTTACAAAAAAAGAAAATTAAAGTTATTTGTCGCAAAACCAAATAGAGGAAAAATTGAAATTGGAAATTGATATAAAGGAAGTCAGCATGAGAAGCGTATACGTGTGAAGCAATTTTAATTATTTAGGATTAAATAATTAAAATTATTTAGGATTAAATATCTTTTTGGCAGTTGTATTATTATCGTTTTATCTTTTTAATGTTTGTCCTATTGATATTTTTTTTTAGTTCTTGTGATATATAAAAAGGTTCTAAAATAACCCTTAATAAGCATATTCCGTTAGATTCCATTAATAAAATTGTTAATGGAATATGGCGGAATATGTTTTTAGAGGTCATTTTGGAACCTTTGTGTATACCGTAGGCAGTAAAAGTGAAATATCAATAGAACATGGGGCTAAAAGGGTAAACCGGTGATAGCACATGGGCCAAAAAGATCTCTATACCTAAATATTTATGGATCTTGTAATATTAAATATTAGGGCTAAAAACTTTTTTGCCTCTGTGCTATTATCGGTTTATTCTTTTAACTTTTTTCCTATTGAAATTTCCATTTTACTCCCTGTGGTATGCAAAAAGTTCCAAAATAACTCATAAAAAGCATATTCTCTCATATTCCTTTCATAATTTTATCAACAGAAACTGAGAAAATATGCTTATTAGGGACCAATTTGGAACTTTTTGCATAGTTCAGGGCTAAAAAGGAAATTTCAATAAAACATGGGTCAAAAGGGAAAACCAATGATAGTACAAGGACTAAAAAGGTATTTATACCTTAAATATTAATGTTACTTTCGCATGAAATAAAACTATTTTTTACACCTTATCAAGCTACTTTTATTTCTTTATTTTCTTAATTTAGCATTCAATATCTACTTTCTTATTAATCAAAATATTTTTAATTAAATAAAAAATTGAATGCATACACTTTAAATCGACTTAATTAATTCCAAAAATAAAAATGAAGATTTCAATTTAAAAGGGAGAAAACTCAAAAAAAAAAAAAAAAAAAAAAATCCAAAATATCTATAATGAATTAATGATAACAAAAAAAAAAAAAAAAAATGAATTTTATTTTTAAATATGAAATGAGTTCATTAAAAGGGTGAACTAAACTGATAATGAATGACTGGATTTAATCGATTGATTATGATTTGTGACATTGGACCCTCAATTAATTTATTTTGTACATTAAAGATAATTTTATAGTAATTAGACTTGTTCGTGTGGTTTAATTAGGCTTAACGAAAAACGCTTACTCAAACCCCTGATCTAATTTTTACGGGAACTTAGGTTGAACCGGACTCGAATTTTAAAATTAATTCTCAAACCCATCCAAACCTATTTCAATTTTATTAATTTTTTCTTAAAGAATCAAATCTTTACAATTAATTATATTTAAAAACACATATGATCACACACTTAGCTAGGATTTGGAGCTTTGAAGAAAAGCAATTAAACCCGCTTTCCGTGTACCGTGTTTTTTCAATTTCGACCTTTACCAAACGTCAATTTAAACTGTTTTTCTAGCTTTTCTCTTGTAAATGCAGCTTTCCCGTTTGGGAAAGCAATCCCGAACGGGAGCCTTAATCAATCTCTCCTTCTCTATTTATAATTTTGTTCCTGAACTGAAATAGTTCGCATATCAATTGAAGGATCAGACTGCATAATTGTGTGTGATTTTTGTTTTTAAATTTGTAATCCCATAACTCAAAATGAATCATTTCCTTTATTATTCAAAATTTGATCTAATGATATCACTGTAAAGCATATTGCTTTATCTTTTTCCCTTTTTAAAGGTCCCCTCTTTGCCTTTCTTTTTCATATGCAAAGCAGATTAAATATTCCTTTTCTCAATCATATGATTTCTTGGTCAAAGTGGTTCTACATTCTCTTCTACCTCAATCAACAATCAAATTTCAAGTAATAATTGAAACTCATTTAGTGATTAATAACAAAAAAAAAAAGGTATTTCCTATTTTCATCAGAAGTGCAATGTCAGTAGAATACAGAATAAATGCAAACTCATCCTAATACATGGATGAACCAGAAGCCAGAATCAAACCCAGAAATGGGAAAAGAAAACAAACACTAAACAAATTGAATCGAAAATGAAAACAGAACCAAACTGCACAAACAGGAACCAACAATCTCTACATATTAACAAAAAGGTTTCAGCCTTGCGATCGTTTTCCTGAAAGGCTGATCGAGCTGACTTTCATGGGGGTTGCCACTACCAATGGCGCCTCAGGCGAGTCGCTAACCGCATAATTGTCGTGCATAAAACGGCTTTCTACGATGGATTCGTCCTTCAACACAATCTTATAACAATAACAGCTCTTCAGACCTTGCTGATTCCTGTAGCATTCATGAGCGCTGTTCTTCACCTGCTGGAAGTCCCATATCACACTGAACTTTCCCACCGTGGCAACTAGGTGCCGCTCTTGTTTGCCATTTTCGGTAACCTGAATCAAAGTAACAAATGTTAGATTCAAAGTACAAATTTATACTCCTATGGTACTATAAACAACAATTTGTGCCATTTAAGTGATGGCATCCCATCCAAGCCGAAGACATGCTACAAAAAGATCCTCATTGGTAAGAAATCATTCCGGGACTTCTTTAAGAAGATGAGAAAAACGAGTTATGTTTAGCTTTAACAAACTCCAATAGCAAAGCAACAAAATTATGTATCAAAACAAATAAGAAGGGGATGATAACATTAGCTTGTAAAATAAAAGATCCAAATAAACTATGAACCATAATTCTCTACTGTAAGTGATACATTCACTTGAACATTAACATGTTCAATTAATATATCTAATCTAAATGCAAGTTGTGACAAGGATTGCACATGAAACTACACTGTACTGTGTGCAAACTGCATGAATTCCAATCTTAGAACCCAAGCCACTCTATAAACAAATCTTGAATGCAGATAGAGATGGTAATACACCATGAATCTTATTAAAAGATATACATTTAACTTGCTATATCCATGACTATTTCATGATTCATTTTCAATTCAATTAGTGTATATACAAAAATGAGTCCCCATAAGCTAAAACAATTATCATAATTGATGACTTCAGGCTGAGGCTACTAACAAGCAATGATTAGTAAACTCATAACATGATTATAAAGTAGATATCAACATATCACTATGTACTTATACTAATGCACACTGATTAGCACGGAAGAATCAACCAAAAAGGCAAGTATAAAACAATTATGAAGTTGCAGAGAGCATAGCATATCGGTATTCTTACCCATGAGAAATGACCACCATGGAATTTATTGTTTACACCAGCCAAATGTGAATCCAAAGGAGTCAGCTTCAACAATCTCGGGGCTGGAATCTTATTTCCCATTCGACCACTGAATCCTGTCTTAGTTTTTCCATCTTTATCCGTAAAGAGAGTGCAGATTAGGATCAAATATGTATCAGTTGTCCCCAATATCCACTTCCCATCATATGTAACATCAACATGAGTAATAGGTAAGCCAAGTCCAGGAAAAGCCGTCTTAGCCTGCCTCATTGATGTCTTAGAATACAGCCTTATCTTACCATCAATCGATCCAACAACGATCGATCCATCACCAGTACTTGCAAAGCATTGAAAATTGGTCCCTCTTGAGAACTGATGCCCTTGACTCCAGTTCAAAACAGGCGAATCTCCACCAATACTCTGCACAATTCCACCCTTATCTCTCATATCCCATTGACACAACCTATTATCATCCAGACCCAGAAATGTACTCTCTGAAGGGTCCAACTGAGCCCCTTTGCTATCATTTGTTATATCCCTCATTGTAATTTCTGTCCCATCTTTCCCAAACTTCCATTCTGTCACAACCTTCCCAGTCTCAATATCTAGCTGCTGAATCCCAGTTGAATGTGGGGTACCTTCCTTCAATGGACTCATCAACATCATATTAGTTTCGCCCCGCATAAGCATTGCCTTCTTAGGGGTTGATTGGAGAGGACTAGCTCCACTTCTGTTATCAAACTTCACAGAAATTCCCTTTCCATGAATACCCTTTCGATAATTCCTGTAAACTTGAACACCCAAATCATTAACTAGGAAACTGTTTTCCAGAGCACCTAAAGTCAAGCTCTGAACACCTCCATTAGCTACCTCTTCAAACTCCTCCATCAAATCCTGATTCACACGCAAAGGTGAGCTCTTTTCGCCACTAACATCACTTTCAGCATCCTCCCACATTGTATCATCAGCTACCTCAGGCTTAATCCAGCCAATAAATTCCTTCCCATAAATTTTCATCTTGTTCTCTTCAATAGCTTCAAGCCCATAAACATTTTCAAACAGACAATCTTGAAACTGGGTAACAAAATTCCTATACTCATCGTCAGTGAAAAATTTCAACGCCCAAACCCCGTTGTTGACGAAATCAACCCTTCTTTGATCCCCAAACATCTTCAATTGCATCTCTGTAGAAACCTTAGCCCTAACTTTGGACGCAACTTTCAAAACCCAAAAGGAATTATCTCCTCCATCATATTCATCATCCTCATCGGAATCACCAGGTGGGTTGATCTTAGAAGTTTTAACGAAATCGTAAGAGGTAAGTTTGTCGGAGAGAATCCACTTGGCGTTAGGGGTGCTGCCGCCGACATGGAGATAGAGCTTAACAGGGCGATTAGGGCGATTCTGTTGCTGGGAATTTGGGTATTTTAGCTTCAGAGATTTGAGTTTTGTATCGATTTCATCTAAAGCTTTTTTGGACGGTGTTGAATTGGTGGTTTGAGGGGTGGCTTGGCGCTCAACGGCGTCGTGGGTTTCTTCTTCCTCTTCTTCTTCCTCCTCCGATTGATACTCTGTATCCGAGTCGGTGAGATCCTGACCTTCGCGGCTTTGAGAAGTACCCATGATTGAACTTGAATCGGAATCAGAAAGACCGAGAAAACAAATTGGATAAAAGCGAGGAAACTGAGGAAAATGATTGAGAAAGGTCAGAGCTTTGGAAGATTTTATGAGAGTTTGTGCTTTGAAACAGAGTGATTAATGGAGGTAGTTGTGCCGGATATTGCCGGTAATTCTATATCTTTTTTTAGGGGTGGTAACGGTGCGGGTGCGGAGACAAGATTGCATTCCCCACTCCGTCATCAATAATTACGGGAGCGGTTTCAGAGATTTCCCATTTAATATTTCGAAGATTTTTTAACCCTCATCCTCGTCCCGCGCGGGTGTCTATGGGTTTCGGTGAATCCTCACTCATATCCAACAAATAAAAAGAAATTAGTGTTTCGTTATTTTAATTAAATGCTTAAACAAATAAATAAACAAATAAAAAATAATGCAGGATAATACAAATAAAAAAAGTGGCAATGTCAATTAAAAAAGTTGATAAAAATGTCAATTTATATATTGATTAATAGGGAGAGAAACAAAGACATATGTAATGTATAGTGTTACGTGACAAATCCAATAAGCAGCAAAACTTGACAAAAGAGAATCTCCTTTTTATTATTATTTTTGTTCGACTCCAGGTATTAATTAATTCCCTCTGATTAAATTTCCTTTGCTGCTGGGCTGAATTAATTGAAATTTGTTGTGAAGTTGGAAGATTATCTAGGAGCCAATTGAGCCAAGATCAAGTGAGATATTATGTTAATGAAGAGCATAACAGAAGGAGGAATTTATTGCAGAAATACATTCGATTGTGTAATGATTCAAAGGTGCATTAATCTATGTTGTTAATTAATAAATAAATTAATACAACCTAACATGTTCATTACTGACTATTTCTGAATATGATAGGTGAGTGTGGAAACAATGTGTGTGTGTGTGTGTGTGTGTGTGTGTGTGTATATACGGGGATTTATACGAGAGCGGAGTGGGGATCCCCACGGGACGAGGATGGTACTACCCGCTTCCATGCCCATTTAAGAATCGGGGATAAAATAACCCCCACCCTCATCCCCGTGGGGGATAAAATCGGTTATTCCCCGCGTCCACCTGTTCGTATCCCCATGGTTTTTGGATAATCCCCGTCCCATTGCCACCCCTAATCTTTTCGGCTTACTTTCAAAACGGGGAAAGTAAATTTGCAATATTAAAAAAGTAATATCTATTTATATTGGCCATCCATTATTGTTAACATGATTTGATGTGTAAATTTTTAATTTTCATATAAGTAAATTATAATTAAATCCTTGTATTATTATTATGAATAAGCAAGTTTAATTTTACCATGTCTAAAAATTACTTAACACTTATTTTTTTAATAATAAATATAGATTTTAAGAAATTATAACTTTCGATTTTGTGGATTTATGCTGCTTAATCGATACTAATTAAATTTTAAAATTGCAATTTTTGTTATCTTATTTAGTTGATATTGAACTCTACATAAGAAGTTTTGTATATCTATCTAGATAATTTTAATGACATTAACTGCTGATTAATTGCAAACAAGTTTAAATTTAAATATTTATTGGAAAAATAATTTTAAATAATTTATATATATATATGAATGAACACAAGCATAAGCATATTTGGGGAGGGTGGGAATGGTTACCGGCTAAGGCGGGAGTAGTTTGCGTTAAAGTAACGTAGGAGTGAGCCGCGTTTACTTCACAGAGAAGAAAAGAAGGTGCCCGTGTTCAGATCGTATCTCTATTCAAAACGCTGCGTTTAAGGTATTGACCCCACACCAACTTTGGCGGTAAATTGCATATTTTAATGAGTCTGGCTTATGGGATGTGGATAATTGGCAAAAAGTACTATGAGCTCCCTTTTCTTTTTCACCTTTTTTTTTTCCTTTTTTGGTATATTAAATTTTGATTTATTATAATTCCCACATATTCAATTTTTGTTGGAAAAAAATTAGTTATAAATATAAATTCGGTTTAAAGAAATTTAGATTTAAAATTGCGTATTTAAGCATTAAAAAACAACTAAATTTATTTTGAACTATAAATAGTATAATTTCAGATGATGATGAAACGAGTAATAATATTTTAATTGTTGATAATCGGATTAGAATTAATGATAGGGCAATGTCTTTGTTAAGCCAAAGGCATCTAATTTGTTAAAAAAGAGAAAAAATGAGGTTGATTTTTATGAAAAGACTCTAACGTTCGAGTCAGCACACGAACGAATTATAAAAGAAAATAAGATAGAGATAGAATGAGAAAGGCTATAAAATTTAATTTAATTGCATAAACTTAAAATCATTAAAATTAAAATTAAATTTTACCAAGACACCAAGTATCAAATTCGTTTATATATAATGTTACTTGAATTTCAAATAATACGAGGCATTCTAATGCTATTTTTTAGTTGTCCACCAAGTTTTCAAATCGACTATTGTAGCATTCATACCTGAGTTCGAATCCGATTGTCGTTGTTGGAGTTTCCATCAATGAAGCGATATGTAAGTCCTTATATAAATCTCTTTAGCATTTAGACCTAAGTTTTCCTTGGTCTTGGACTTGAGATAACCTCCTCCTCAAAACCCGTAATTTGAATTGTGTTTGTTAATTTTTTTTTTCTTCCAACATATAGATAAAATAAAGATAGTTATTAGAATTTATCCTAGAATTTGACTTGGTCAAGTATGTCCATGGAATCTAAAATGTAATATCTATCTTCTTGCATAGCCCTTCATACTTCAACCTAATTACATATTCCTCTCCTTCAATCCCTCCACTTTCTCTCTCTATCTTTCTCTCTCCAGAAAATTAAACAAAACAAATTTTTTTGTGTGCAATTCCAACCTTTTTTGCCATGCATCTCTTCATCTTCCTCTTATGGCTTATTAGCATCTCACTCTCAGCCCATTCACTTTCTGCTCCTAGAGGTAATTCACTTCTTTATTTCTCAATTCTATTTCTTAATTAATTTCCCCAAAACTTATATTAATTTTTTCACCATTGTTTTTTTTTTTTCTTACGAAAGAAAACTATATATATTTAGATGTTTCATCCATGAAATTGTTTCTTCTTAATTCCCAATTTCAATTTTGAAAAGAATCCATTTCCTTTTCGTTGCCAAAACAACTCTACCATATGTTTATGCTTAGCTTTTAGGTTTTTGTAGATAGGCAATAAGTAAACTCTATCACGAATTTATGCTTAGCTTTCAGATTTTTCTATCCTGAACCCTTCCACTATTAAGATATAGACGCAACAATGACAGAGTTAGGGAGGGCCCAGGGTGAACGAGGCCACCCCTTACTTCTGAACGAGAAAAATATATATTTATATTTTATATTCTTAAGAAAAGTACGCCCCTCACTTATAATTTTTCTAGCCCCACCATTAGGTGGCATGGGGTCATGAAGTCTATCAACTCCTGTTTTCGGTGATACTCGGGGTTCTGAAGAGAGTTGTTTTAGCATTTCCAGATATATATATTTGTGTGTCCCATGTCCTTGACACGGCAGGAATTTTGTCCTGACTATGGCTCGTAAACTTTTTTTTTTTTTTTTTGTAAAAAAAAAAAGAAAAGAAAAGATAACACATTAATTCTTTTGCCCTAACTATATTAATCAAGTGCATGGCCACCCTAATGCAGGTTTTCCTTTGAGTTGTGGTTCATCAGAAGAGGTAACTCAAGGAGACATCACATATATCCCAGATGAAGGTTTCACATTGGTTGGAAACAAATCAACCATCAAAACTCATGGTTTATTACCCATTTTATCTACATTACGCTATTTTCCTAATAATTCATCTAGAAAATATTGCTACAATTTTCCAGTCATTAAAGGAGAGAAATATCTAGTCAGGACCACTTACTTCTATGGAGGTTTTGACGGGGGCTCGAAGCCGCCGGTTTTCGATCAAATTGTTCAGGGAACTAAATGGAGTAGTGTAAATACAACAGAAGATTATGCAAATGGACTTAGCACATATTATGAAATTGTAGTTCTTGCATCCTCTAAAGAACTAAGTGTTTGTCTTGCAAGAAATAAAAAAACAATTTCTTATCCTTTTATATCAGCCATTGAAGTGGAGTACCTTGATGATGCAATGTATAATTCTACTGATTTTTCTAAGTATGCTCTCACTACTGTTGCCAGACATGCTTTTGGAAGCCGCGATAACATAATTGGGTAAGTAAGTCGCTCGCTCGTTCAGTGTTGCATATAATTATTGAATTATTTGAGGTTTTGATACCATGTTAATGGAATATTAATAATTGATTACATGCCGAAACATTTATCTAATTTTAAGCATGTAATGTTTAGAAAAATTTGATTAATAATGTGATAATATCTATCAAAATAAATTTTATTATAGATTTGATTGCTTACTAAACATATATAGCATTATAGTGTATGGTAATCAAAATTTGATTTAAAGGAAGAAAGTAATTTTTGGAAGTAAAGTTGAAAAAGTTTGTCCATTTGGCTCTTGCACTTGTAAATTTGTCGATTTAGTTCTTTTTAAACGGGTATGTTATGTGTCGTATACTAATCGGTTCATGTAAAGCATGAGGCTTAAGAAAACTATTATAAGGGTCAAATGTAAGAAAAATTATCGAATGGTCCTGGTCTGTATGGACCTGACTAGCTAGTAAACAACGGACACATGATGTGGGGTTTATCTGGAGACGGAGCTCACTATTACTTGGTTGTAAATACTAGTTAGAATGCATTTGGTTTGGTTTTTACAATAATCATATTCTGATGGTGAGAATACATGAAAAACTTTGAACCTAGATTTCCAGATGATCAGTTCAGCCGGTTTTGGCAGCCATTCAGCGACGAAAACGTAGTAGTCTCAAGCAAATCAAGCGTAGATTCTGCAGACTTTTGGAACTTCCCACCAGCAGAAGTATTCAAGGCAGCAATCACAATAAGCAAAGGGAAGAAAATGAGCATTCAATGGCCAGGAATTTCACTTCCTAACACAAGATTCTATGTTGCATTGTACTTCCAAGACAACAGGGAACCAGGTCCTTACAGTTGGAGAGTTTTGAGTATTTCTATAAATGGAAAAACATTTTACAGCAACCTAAATGTCACAACAAAAGGTGTCACTGTATTTGCAAAAGAATGGCCTCTTTCAGGGATCACTCAGATCACCTTGACTTCTGCTGATAATGTCAATGTTAGCCCTCTTATCAATGCTGGTGAAATCTTTCAAATTGTGCCTCTTGGTGGAAGGACTCTCACTAGAGATGGTATGTTTATGTTTATACGTCAGAAATAATAATAAAAGCTTTTATTACGCTTTATCTATCGGTTTAAGTTTTTTTGGGTTACATGGCTCTATAACATGCTATCAATGTCTCTTAGACCAAGAGATCGAGAGTTCGGGTCTTGGTTTGAACCATCGACTTCTAGTTTTTGGGTTAATTTTGTGTGTTTGATTTTGTTTTGATAAAACTTAATTTTTGGTTTGTGGTGTTAATTTTGTGAAATGAAGTGATGGCAATGGAAGATGTGGCAAGAAGTTTAGACAATCCACCATCAGATTGGAGTGGTGATCCATGCTTGCCTACTCAGAACTCATGGACTGGAGTTCAATGTTCTCGTAATTCTACATTTGCTAGAGTTGTTTCTCTGTAAGTTCACCTCAAACTTTACTCTAAAACCCATTCAATATTTTACCCAAATTTTATTTCATATTCTTATGTAATGCAAGTGCAATTGCTAGTAGATAATTTGTACACCATGTTAAACTGCAAGAAATAGGCATAAAGACTTTTTTAGTTCCTGTGCTATCATCAGTTTGCCCCTTTTTACTCCTGTTCTATTGAAATTTCTCTTTTACCCCCTGTGGTATGCAAAAAGGTTCCAAATTGACTCATAAAAAGCATATTCCGTTGACAATTTTATCAACAGAATCTGAAGGAATATGTTTTTTAGGGATCAATTTGGAACGTCTTTGCATACTACAGGGGGTAAAAGACCAAAAAGACAAACTGATGATAGTACAGGGGCCAAAAAGGTCTTTAATCCGCAAGAAATATCAAATTCGACAGAAAAAAAAGTTGTTGTCATTGCTATAGGATTAAAATTGCACGTATTTAAAGCAAAATTTGATATAATTTTACTGTTATCGAGAAACACATGAATATATTGTCAATTATATAAATGATTATGTTTTGTTGTTTGCATCAGGGACCTCACTGGAATGGGGATATCTGGAACACTGAATCCAGGCATAGCAAATTTAAGTGCACTCAGTAATATGTAAGCAATTAATTAGTTATTATAATCACATAAGTAAATTAATTTGTTATGTACATAAACAAATTATGATTAATTCAATTTTTACATAATTTAACTAGTAATTAATGCTTTTTTTTTTTTTCAGTTGGCTTGGAGGTAACAATCTCTCAGGTCCAATTCCAGACATGAGTGCATTGGACGGACTACAAGCATTGTAAGTACTTTTATTAATTAGCTAACCCTTTTAACTAATCCATTAATCTGTGATTAATTAAAAGCTATACTAATTACATTTTTCCTCTTAATTATTATTATGAAGGCATTTAGAGAATAACCAGTTTGGAGGACCAATCCCTAATTCTTTAGGACAGCTAAAAGCGCTTCACGAACTGTAAGTAGAGGTGGCAATTCGTGTTATCATGTCATAATCGTGTTATGTGTTTTAATATATTCCACATGATTATATATAACATAAAAACAACAAAAAAGAGTCTCGTGTGAATCGGGTTGTTTCTGTAAATCGTGCCCTAACTGTAAGTACAATTCTAATTAAATGCAAAATTAGGATTTATTAGGCCTAATCCTGCAAAATTATTACATCCTTATCACATTTTTCAGCTAACTGTACATGTTTTTACGTCACAGATGGCTCCAAAACAACAAACTTACTGGCAAAATCCCAGCCTCACTAAGGAGAAGTGACTTGGACCTTCAGTAAGAATAAATTAATTTAATGGATCATAATATATATTTTTTTTCTAATAATAATAATAATTAGTATTAATTAAGGGTAATTCTGTTTTTATTTTTACAGGGTATCTGGTAATAATTTATATTCTTGAGTGTGGAAATTGACTTCAAAGTGGAGGCTCAGAAGAAGAAATTAAATTATACATTATAACAAAGTTTTTTTTCTTTTTCTTTTTTCTTTTTTTCTGCACATATTATATAATTAAGTAGTAAAATTAGGATTCCAATTTGAAAGTTTTTTTGGGCCTTCTATGCAAAAATTCTTAGGGATTTTTACATAAATACTTACATTTTGGCACCATATAACTTTTTTACATACAAATCAAAAGTTTGCATAAATACATAAAAAACTTTTCAAAATTTCAAAAATACCTAAAAAATTTATTTCTCTTTTACGTGACTCTTGCCTAAAAAACAATAAGAGCAAAAAATTATAATCTCCAAAATACCTTCTCCTATTTGTCCATGTTTCTCTCTCCTTTTTTTATAATTTTTAATCTAATTTTGCATTTATCTCTCAATCCGTTTATTTTTTTGTCATGCGACTTTAGAAAGTTTTTTTTATTTTTTTTTTATCTTCGAAACAAAGTCCATATGTATATACTTTTCCCGACATAATTTTTCCACTAAGGTATAACTAATTATACCTTTGTATATTAAGGTATAACTAAGGTATAATTAAGGTATAAATAAAGTATAATCACTGCAATAGTGTATCTTAATGTATAACTAATGTATAATTAAAGTATAACTAAGGTATAAACACTGTAATAGTGTATCTTAATGTATAATTAAGGTATTACTAATGTATAATCAATGTAATAGTGTATAACTAAGGTATAACTAAGGTATAACTAATGTAGAAGCACTGTAATAGTGTATCTTAAGTATAACTAAGGTATAATTAAGGTATAATCAATATAATAATGTATCTTAGGGTATAAATAAGGAATAACTAAGGTATAATCACTATAATAATGTATCTTAAGGTATAATTAAGGTATAACTAAGGTATAAAGATTGTATAAACAGTGTATAAACAAAGTATAAAGTGTATAAACAATGTATAAATAATGTATAATAATATATAAGAAGTGTATAATAATGTATAACAATGTATAAGAAGTGTATAAACAGTGTATAACAGTGTATAAATAATGTATAAACAATGTATAAACAGTGTATAACAAGTGTATAAACAGTGTATAAGAAGTGTATAAACAGTGTATAAGAAGAGTATAAACAATGTATAAACAGTGTATAACAGTATACAAACAATGTATAAACAGTGTATAAACAAAAGTATAAACAGTGTATAAACAATGTATAAGCAATGTATAACAATGTATAAGAATTGAAAAACAGTGTATAAATAATGTATAAACAATGTATAAACAGTGTATAATGTATAAACAATGTATAAATAAGGAATAACTAAGGTATAATCACTATAATAATGTATCTTAAGGTATAATTAAGGTATAACTAAGGTATAAAGATTGTATAAACAATGTATAAGCAATTTATAACAGTGTATAAAAATTGTATAAACAGTGTATAATGTATAAACAATGTATAAACAATATATAACAGTGTATAAATAATGTATAAAGAGTGTATAAAGAGTGTATAACAATGTATAATAGTGTATAAATAATGTATAAATAGTGTATAAGAAGTGTATAAACAGTGTATAAAGAATGTATAAACAATATATAACAGTGTATAAAGAATGTATAAACAGTGTATAAACAATGTATAACAAGGTATAACAGTGTATAAACAGTGTATAAACAACGTATAACAGTGTATAACAGTGTATAAGAAGCGTATAAACAGTGTATAACAGTGTATAAAGAATTTATAAACAGTGTATAAACGATGTATAAACAATGTATAAAAATATATAAGAAGGTATAACAATGTATTACTATGTATAAGAAATGTATAAACAGTGTATAACACTGTATAAACAATGTATAAACGATGTATAAACAGTGTATAACAATGTATAAACAATGTATAAACGATGTATAAACAGTGTATAAAGAAGTATAAACAGTGTATAAACGATGTATAAACAATGTATAATAATATATAAGAAGGTATAACAATGTATAACTATGTATAAGAAGTGTATAAATAGTGTATAACAATGTATAAACAGTATATAAACAATGTATAAACGATGTATAAACAATGTATAAATAATGTATAAATAATGTACAATTAAGGTATAACTAATTGTTCAAGAAACTCACACCTAAATCTAACATCCAGAATTCCTAACTCAACTGTATTCAATGATGAATGTATGATCTTATAAATTACATTGATTCAGTGAGATGAGTTGGGATCTTCATCTCGCAATTGTGGGAGCACAGGTGTTGGAATCATCTTTATTTGACCAACTTTCTTTAATTCTGTAGGCCTGGATCGATCGTTCAATTGAAAGAAGACTGTCAGCTGCTTCTTTTTCCAACTGAGAACAGTATCTTCTAAATGTGTTCACATTTACATGAAGTTTGAAGTCTATACCAAACAAAAATTTCATCTCCAGTTTGTTCAACTCTGCAGTGCTTATACCTCCCACTTTGGCATAGTACGCTTTGTTGAAGAATCTGAAAAACCACAAAGATCTTAAGCATTTGATAGCTCTGAAAGCATAAAGTTCTTGAAAACAACACAAATGTCTCCTCATTTTTATCTCTGAAAGACATAACTCAATCAGCAGGAATTTACATGACCAAAAGAGCTATACTATAATAACAGGTAAATAAATTGCTGCTTTTGTGTGGATTGTCTTCAATAGTTCAGCTCTTAGACGGATCATATCTTTTATAAAAGAGAAGTAGCTGTACTTTCATGAAATAAGAAGCTTCTGGCAGTATTGAAATGCATTGCCTACTGCTCTGGCTAATTAACAGAATATTATGTGTTGTCATGTTCTCTATTAGTTCATCCTTTATGCTCCCATAATAGTGAGAAAAGGAAGAATTGTATTACATTCTTATAAAGTCAACTTCAAGGTGCCACATCCTAATAAAAATGCAATACACAGCAGATACCTGAATTTGACTGATATATGAGAACTTGCTTTAGCTAAAATTTCGATAAGTATGTCATGATTCTTCTCTACTAACAACATCCGGAACTGCTCTTCGGAACCTCGCAGAAGTGATGGGAAAAAGCTGCTAATTACCTACAACCGAACGATGTCAGTTATCATCATATAAAATCAGGCTTTCATGAGTACTAAAGAAAGTGAACATGCATAGAAATTTATTTGCAAATTTAATTAGATGCTGGATCATTCAATGGAATAATCTGCTATCTCACTTTCTCCGCCAAAACTTAACTTTTTAATTAGATTGCCTCGGGATTACAAGCTACAACACTTGAGTATCAAATACTATCATTTTCTGATATCTTCAAAGTAAACCATTAGGTGCACCATATCACTTTGCTTCAAACCCAAGCATGATAAAACAGCAAGTTTGTGGAGTTTTGGAACATTTAAGAGAGTTCATTATCCTTTTTTTTTTTTTTGGGTGAATCTTTACAGGTATTGTATTTTTTAATGATACTTCCTTAAATCATATACAGCTCAAACTCAAATAGAGGAATTTAATTTTAAAATGCAAGACATAAGGGTAGTGATCGCAAGTTTCCACACTCCCAAAAACCTTCAGAAAATCTGAAGACAAATGATCATTGAGAAATCACACATGAGCTAACTACAGAATTTGGTAGAGATGTGCCACCAACATTAAGCATAAACTAACTGTTGGGTCAGTAATCCAGTGCAAAATTTTTAAGTCCAACTGAAAGGAGAAGCACTGCATATATTCTTACCAGAAGCAGTTTTGCAGACGATGCCTTAAGATATTCATTTCCCAACACTCTGCTGGAAAGATGACCCAAAATACAACTTACAGTCTCCGAACTGAATATATTGAATGAGCATTTTGAAGACAGTAGTTGTAGAAACTCATATTGTGGATGCTTATCTCCAATCATTTTCAGAAATTTATCCTGAAAATGGAGCGCACATATAAGAACATATTAGAGCCAAAAGAGAAATAATTGCCGTAAGTCACAAAATTTAAAAAAAAAAAGTAAATAGAAGGTCAGAGTAAACAACGCACTCTCATTGTTTGGGCACTAATACTTGTCTGATCAACCAGCAATAACTCTAACATGTTGAAAATGTTATTGTCTTTCATCTGGTTTAACTTATGAAAGCCCTCTTTAGCCTTGGAAGGATCAGGAAAGAATGCTGACATTTTCAAAAAGGAACTTTTATTTCTCATCTGCATTGCTTCAGAACTAGTGTCCTGCAAAATTAATGTGAAATAAAAATTATACTGATATTCTTGAAGCTGTCAGGAGAGAAAAATATGCCATGCAAGCATCAAAATACCAACCAAATCATCAAGAATTGAATATGCATTCCAATCAGTTTCAGCTCCATACGTCTGGCTAAAGAGACATCTTAATGCAAAATATAACATTTTCTGCTACTCAGTCATAGTATTAAAAATTAAATGCATACTATTTATGAAATTCGGAGCAGAATATAACTAATTAATTTGCTTTCAGTGAAGAACAGGAAATATATGAAACTATATTCATCCCCAGTAAGGTAGTTGCAGCTACACATAACATTGGATAGTGGAATCATAAATGATCTGATCACTTCGATAAAAGGCCTGCTAATGCATGAAGCTAATATAAAAAGCACATTCCAGCAGCTGCAACTACTTATATGACTACATTATTCCAGCATAAGTGACAAAAAATCATCGTTCAGCTGATGTTTAAGACAGTCTCACCAATGATCATCTATGTAATAAATTGCAAAATCTAATCTTAGCAATAGCAATTTATTTTTTTTTAACCTGGAGTACTGACCTGTCTCGCAATCTTGGCGCAAACCCCTGGCGTACTCCCTTTGGCAATGGTATTCTCGAACACACATTCTTGAGCTTGAGCCAGCATCAGCCGCTCCAACATACCTGCGCACTCAACCGACACATCAACGGTGGTGCTGGACCCCATCGACGCCTTGGTCGCCACATTATCCCTCAGAAAAGCAAACGCCCCTGCAGCAGCAATAAAAGCATCGGAGTTTTGAAGGTCTACAAATTCACTATCTGAAACTTCTAGTCAGTTTCTTCCCACCAGACCTTGTTCGCCAAATCCAAAAGAGGAGGGGAATTTCAAAATTGAGAAGAAAAAACACAGAGAAGAACAGAAAATTACCTGATTTGGGGATGGAGACGAAGAGAGAGGGAAGCGATTAGGGTTGACGATGGCAGAGAAGAAAGAGGGGAAAAAGGAAAAGTGAAAATTGATATGAAAAAAACGTAGAAAAGGAAGAATTGAAAAACAAACGTAAACAAAAAATTGATCTTAAAAAAAACGTAATTATGTAAATAAGAAAAGGTAAAATATCAAAATAAACCCTGAAATGAGGGTAATTTTGATAATTTCCCAAATTCTTATCATTGACCCGGAACCGGCCTTGGACCAATGCCACGTTAGCAAGCAGTGTCTACTGATGCGGTATTATTATTGTTGCGGTTCTAGACCAGTAAGGCACGAGAACACAATAGAACCTAGCCAAGGACTTGGGGTGCAACGGATCCCCAAGTCATCTCTCTCTGCGGCTCTGATTTTTTAGAGAATTTTATAGCAATCTGGATGTGATGAAATCAACTAATACCACGTTGTTGTGAAAAATAATTAGTGTTAAAAATTGTATAAGTAGAACCTTTTTATTATAAAGTTTCTTGATTTCGAGGGAGGAATGATTTACGTTGATTGATCACTCTCAAAAGCATTGGCGGTATCAGGATTGTTCCGTTAGTGGGGCAGAATTTGTTATAAAAAAATTTCCGGCTGATACATAAAAATTTCTGATCTGCCGATAAACCTGAATTAATTCAAACGTACATTATCAATTCATAACTAAATTCAAGCATACATTATCAATTTAAAACAAAAAATAACAATACACAATCAATTCAATTCAAACCTATTGTATCAATTTATCAATTCAAACACACATTCAAACCTAATTTATCAATTCAAATATAAAAGAAACAACACAATTTACACAATCAATTTATCAATTTATCAATTAATGCCTCAATTTATCAATTTATCAATTCAAACATAATTTAGCAAGTAACAACACAATTTATACAATCAATTTATAAATATATCAATTAATGCTTCAATTTATCAATTCAAATATAATTTACACAAATATTTTTCTTTAAAACCTAATTGAAATCAAACCTAAATAAATTAGAAACCTAACATTTATAATTAAAACTAACCGGATAAAAAGAAGCAAAGACGGTCGGCTGAGATGGAGGACAGACGGCGTAGTTGGCTTGAGTTAGCAGGGGCGGTAGGTGGGCGGGCGAGAGAGCAAAGAGAAGAGGAGGAGAGGAGAGGAGAACAGCTAGGTGGTGAGGGACGAAGTCTGTTCTCTGGTTTTTATTTTCTTTCCCCAACCTGTTTTATTTTATTTTTTTCTAATTTCGTTTTGCCCTGGTTTGTTTTAATTTTTTTTTAAATACAAGAACAAAACGATATCGTTTTGCCCTGAAAATTAAAAACGATGTCGTTTTACCCTGGTAAATTTAAAAAATAAAATAAAATAAAATAAAATAAAGGACTGATACAGGATCGCCCTTGTGTCAGCGAATAGCAGGGGCGCTGCCCTTTCAGGGAGGTGGTCGTTGAAGAGGGACGGCCAGAAAACACCCTATTCAGAAGTTTTCTGGCAGTTAAAGGGTCAGCTGCCCCCCATGATCCCCTTCAGCGCCCCCATGATCCCCTTCCTTGGATTAGCAATCAAATTGCTTAAAGAACTAACTTAACTAATAAGTAATATCCATCAAACCAATCTCAATTGATGCCTACCAATATAACCTTGATAATTTCGTAGCAAATTCATTCCATTTGGACATCTTTTAATCGAATTGCAATGTTGTTGAGATAAGAATATGATTAGAGTTAAGATTGGAGTCAAATCCAAATCCTTCTACAATCTGAAACCTAATGAGATTAGTTGCTGACACCTCTGCTTACGTAAGTCCTATTTTGTCTGTCCCATTGCTGACACTCCTGCTTACGTCATCTCCAATTCTTTTGGATTTCCTCTATATAATTCATATACTCTTCCTGTTCTTGAAATTAAACCCATAATTCAAGCAAGAAACTCTCTTTCTAATTAATCATACCCAAATTCTTGATCTGAAGAAACGAAAATGGATCAAATCTCATCTTCTTCTTCTTCTTCAATTGAAATGTTCTTTTTCCCCTTTGTAGGAGGAGGCCATCAAATTCCAATGGTAGACATAGCAAGAATCTTTGCTTCACATGGTGTTAAATCCACAATCGTTACCTCACCAAAACACTCTCTTTCTTTCCAAAATTCAATCCACCGTGACCGGAGCTCGGGCCGGCCTATCTCCATTCACACCCTTGAATTGCCGGAAAATGTTGACATAGCTGATACAGACATGTCGGCTCCTGGCTCAACCGATACTTCCATGCTTCGAGAACCACTTGTTGAGCTTCTGCTTGATCGGAAACCTGACTGTATTGTTCACGATGTGTTTCACCGGTGGTCTGCTGATGCTATTGACGGCACCGGAATTTCAAGAATCAGTTTTAATGGAAATGGGTGCTTTGCTCGTTGTGTTCAAGAAAATATCGGCCGGTTCAAGCCTCATGAGAAGGTACTGTTAATCAAGTAATAATCAAGTAATTAAAGATAAAATTAATAAGTTTGAAATTGGTGTTTGGCTAAATTAATATTGTTGAATTTTTATAATATAATCATGAACTATCATGCCAAATTCATATCTGACATGCACAAAAGTACAAGGACGGTTATGAATCAGGTGGCGGGCACCTATCTCTGGTGGGTCCATCCGGATGGGATGGGGATGGAGAATTCTTAATTAAGATCCTCGTGGGATGGGAACGGGGATGAATTTGTCCTCGTTCATTAATCAGGAACGAGGATGATAATAGCTCTACTCGCCTCACAAGCCCCTGTCTCCATCCCTGTTTCCAATTAAATATCTAAATCTCGGATAATTCTCCGTTTATATTTCTTTATTATTAATATTATTACATTAAATCCCATTATTATTTATAATTTATAATTTTATAAAATAAAGTAAAGAAGAAAACTAATATCTCTCGTCGTGAATAATTATTAATTATATGTTAATGTATTTGAGAATTTTATATTTATAGTTTAAGGTACATTTGAATAAGTTAGAAGGTGAAAATTGAAATTTTACAGCTTTTTTTATAAAATTGAAAATTAGTTTAACGGGGATGAAGATCTCCGCTGAAAAACGATTTTCCACCGGGATCGGGGATGGGACAGAAATTCATCCCTGATTAATAAACGAAACGGGGACAGAGATCCTCGAATAATCTGAGGACCGGAACGGGGACGGGGAGTACAATCCCTCTCCTTGCTCTACCCATTTACAACACTAGCCAAATTGATATCTCACATGCACAAAAGTATAAGTAAGAAAAAATGATAAAAACCTTACAAATAAAGTGTTATTAAGATTGTGACAACACTCTCAAATTTATTTATTTTATAATAAACTTTTTTAAAATCTGAAAAAAATAATAACAAGTTTATTATTATTAACTTTTTTTAAATCCAAATTTGCAAGTCAATCTAACCCTTTGTACACTTCACTCAATGTTATTTATTATAGCCAAATGCAGTATTATTTGTTCAAATTCAAATCCAATATCTCATTTCTTCAACAGGTGGATTCTGATTACGAGCCTTTCGTTGTACCTGGACTCCCTGACAGAATAGAATTGACCCGATCTCAAGTACCAAGATTTGCAAGACACAACAATGGCGGATTCCATAAAAAGATGCATAAACCAGAAGACAAAAATGTCAAAGTCCTCATCAACAGTTTCTATGAATTGGAACCTGCTTACGCTGACTATTTAAAGAAAGAATTAGGCCACAAAGCATGGCTAGTCGGACCAGTTTCTTTATGCAACCGAAACATTGAAGACAAATCCGAAAGAGGCCAGAAAACCACAGTCAATGAGCAAACAATTCTGAATTGGCTTGACACCAAAAAACCCAATTCAGTTTTGTACTTGAATTTTGGAAGTGTAGCTCGGATGGTACCTGAACAGCTCCCGGAGATCGCCTCTGGTCTCGAGGCCTCCGGCCACCACTTCATCTGGGTGGTTGGGAAGATTATGGGTCCTAGTGGGAATGAGGAACGTGTAGAGCAATGGCTTCCAAGTGGGTTTGAGGATCGAATTCGGGTAACCGGAAAGGGGCTAATGATCAGAGGATGGGCACCCCAGTTGTTGATATTAGAGCATAAGGCAATAGGAGGGTTTGTGAGTCATTGTGGGTGGAATTCAACATTAGAAGGTGTTAGTGCAGGAGTGCCAATGGTGACATGGCCGTTAGGGGCAGAGCAATTTAGTAATGAGAAGTTGATTAGTGATGTGTTGAAGATTGGGGTTAAAGTTGGGAGCATGGAGTGGCAATCATGGAATAGTGAGAGAAAGGTCATTGTTGGAAGAGACAAAGTGGAGATGGCTATTAGAAGAGTAATGGATTGTGGAGAGGAAGGAGAAGAGATGAGAAGAAGAGCTAAAGAACTTGGATTTAAAGCTCACAAAGCTGTTCAAGAAGGTGGCTCATCTTTCATGGATGTTGAGGATTTGATTCGAGAACTGAAATCTCACCGGACAAGTTAACTTACTTGTTTCTGTTCATTAGAGCTGATTTCAAACATGTTTCTATGGAGTGAAGAAATAGTTATGCAAATTTTAAAGCGAAGACAGTTTTATAATATTCTCGAAGTTTTATAATATTCTCGAAGTATGTAGCTATGCTAGAAGCTTTTATTGTATTAATGAAATATAAAATTTCGTTTTATATTATAACTATGGGAGTATGTAGTCCGCTTATTTTCTTGTGTATTATCATGTTAGATGTTAATGAATTAATGTGTTTGATTTGATACAGTGTTCAACTTGTCAAATTGAAATGATAAAAGATCATGAAAATACTAAAAGGATAAATTTTTGATATAAAATGCAAAATGGAAATTCCTCAATGTAGAGCAAGAGACAGAATTATTCAAAATAAGGAACAAAGGGAAAATAATTGATAAAAGATCAAAATTCATTTCCAATTTAATGATTTTAGTTGCAGAAAACAATTCAGGCAAACCAAGTTTAAGTCCAGAGCAATCAATCAATGGATTCTAATGGATGTAACTGATTCAGCCTATAAAATGAATTGGGTGTTTGCACAAGTACTTGGGGAAGCTTTTGAACAGGTTTCTGGGTGGAAAATTGATGGCTTCTGCATTAAAAATTGAAACTTTGAAGCAGAAAAAGCAGCAGCTTGAAGTTGTAGATGACAAGAAAGAAAACTACCTTAAAAAACATGTCAAAAGTCTTTGAGTTTGACCTAATTCATGTATGGGGCCCACATTCTGCAAGAAAGAAAGCATCCAAAATTCCATATTTTCGTCTCTCTTTTTTCAGCTAATTATCTCTGCCCCCAATTTTCTCTTCCTCTCCTTCTCCGTCACCGGCAAATGCTACCCATTAACCCTACCTCTCTCTTCTTCCCTTCTACGCCGCCTCCTCTTCTCTCTCTCCCCTCCACCACCACCACAGCCACCACTTCTCACCGCTGTTACGCCGGCGGCGACCTTCGATTAGGCTTCACATTTCCCCGGTTGTTCCAATTAACATCCTCCGCTGCAGACGCTGGTAGCATCCGAATTGGGCAGGAACCGGAGGGAACTTCGGCGTCTCCTCCCTTAAACGGTGGTTCAACTGCCCCACAGAGGCGGGGAGTTGGAGGTAGTGGAAGTAGTAGTACGAGGGCAAATGCTAAAGAGAAGAAATGGTCTAGACCTAGAGAGAGCTATTTGGCTGATAATGAAGATGTTCTTCCTCTCCCTATGACTTATCCTGATTCTAAACCAGTTTCTCCGGAGGAGATTGAGAAGCGGCTTAGATGTGATCCTGAAGTTCAGGTGAATTCCCTCTTCATTGTCATTTTAGCCATTATTCACAAATGTAGAATTGGGTGAGAAATCTGAATAATTGGTTTTGAACAATTGGGTCTGAGTGTCTGAGGCTTTATATTAGTTTGAAACAGTATTTTTGTTATTCAAATTGTCACCTGCTTGTGTTAATTTTGACGTCTGAATCCAATTTGTTGAAGTAGGATTGTAGGGAGGTGGTTTATGAATGGACTGGGAAGTGCAGAAGTTGTCAAGGCTCTGGATATGTTAGCTATTATAATAAAAGAGGAAAGGAGACTACCTGCAAATGCATACCCTGCCTTGGAATTGGTAATTGTTTCTTTGTCCCATATCTTTCAGTTGGTTTTTGATGGTATATCTGATTGCCTAGTTGTATTCAGAAAATACAGATGCGTAATTTAGTGCAGTTTAACAATGGTAGTTTAATATGTTTAAAGAAATAAAGAATTCTCTGTCTTAATGTTTTGACATTTACAAGTAAAACCATGTTCTTTGATTTGTACTTGATGTGTCATTTCAAGCTTGTGAATCTTATGTATCGTGTTAGGAGTATTAGTATATAGCTAAACCAGGTGTCTCCTAAATTATGGATTCAATATAGAGGAAGTTAGATTTTGACACATTATGAATGAACTTGGAACAGCCTCACTCAAGGTATATAACATGTGAATCTTAACTAGCAATTGTATAGAAGCCCTAAATTGTAATGTAGAAGTTTCTGATTCAACAGAATGGAATTTGTCAATGCAACAATTGGGCTGAGTTCGGTTTGAACTTCGATGTATCTGAGAACACATGACACATAAACCAATATTGTTAAGCTTGTCAGTTGACTGAGAAAAATCTCGTATCATGTGAAGTTTACTTCTTTGATTATAATTGCATAAAGATGGAGCACTTTGCTCTGGTATATCAAGGGCAATGGGCTTCTGCTGCTTTTAATGCATTTTCAGTTCAAGGAAAATGTGAACATAGTTCTCTTGTCTTATAAACTTCCCCAGGACCATTCTCCAGCCATCTCTACAATTAATTATTATCTTTGTCCACCGTGAAGAATCACAGAAATAGATTGTTAAGTGGTATAAGATGTATCATTTACTTCCCTGGCTGAATTTCAAGTTAACTATGGTTCACCAAACTATGTTTCCATGTTGCATAATATCTTTCAGTTTCATAAGTATATCCAAAAATTTGCCCCTGGTGGTATAGGGGCTGAATTGATATAGAACCAATGACTGTTCTACTATGGCTATTTTTGTCAAGGCAGATATTTCAACCAACTTATTCTCTACAATGCTGTGTTCTTGCAGTTCACTGGGACAGAATTTAGGAAAATAAAACTTACAATGGTTCAATCTGGGGCTTTGGAAATTTGAACTATTTTGTGAAGTAAATGGGGAAAAAGGGAAATAGAAGCTGTTTATTGTTTCCTCAATGAACCTATAGATTGTTAGATCAGAACCATATTTGTGATTTATTTAGTGTATTTAGAGGCTAAGAAGCATGATAATATTTTGCAATGCAAAGCTACTTAGAGATTATAATAAATTACAGAACTTGTTGCAGGAATCTTAGGAAAATTTGAGATCCAACTACTTTTTGCAGGCTTTGCATAAAACCATTCTTTCTTTTCTTTCTTTTATGTTGCTTTAATTTTGGTGGTGGTGCACCACTCCCAGCATGTGCTTAGCCTTGCAACATGTTCTCTTGGCCCACCAAATTTCAAAACCTATACTATGGAATTGTGTGTAATTGAATGGACCGATTTTTTTTCATGTTTTCTGTCGTGGTTTCATTCTGCGGTTTGAAATTAATACTTAATATATCTATGTCTACAGGATATGTGCAGAAGATAACTGCTCGCAAGGACATTGATGTAATGGAGGACCTGGATAATGGAAAGCCACCTTGAACAAGGCAGCTCATTTTAATCCAGGGAGTATACTGATAATTGCTTTGATGAGTCGTAGTTTTTGTCTTTCATTTATAAAGGTGATTTACATTTATAGAGAATAAAAGTGGACATCCTTAAAAAGCAGAATTTGGGCAAGTGATGCAAAGAATTCATTGTAATTGAAAACAATCAAAGAATATATTCCCTTCGCGGTTTCCTCTTACTTTTGGCAACCACAACTTTGCTCATCCTTATCTATGTATAAATATGCTTTAAGAATCTTTTTTCCAAGGTTTGACAAGTTGCTCCAGAATAAAGCTAACTTTTTGCTTTATAGGACTTTAAATTACAACAGATTTTCGTTTTTCTTAAGCAACAATATCAAGTTTGAAGTTATCGATATATCTACTGTTCTGTTGATGAGATTTGAGAGCCAATAAACATTTTGTATAATTGAAGACACCGTCGCAGAAATGGCTAATGTTAGCTTTCTAGAGTTCCAATACAAGCTTTCAAGAAACAAGTTTCTGCGAAAGCCTTCCCGGTTGTTCTCTTCCCGGGACAGAAAAAACTCTTCCAACTCTCCCACCTTCCAGCCGAATGTGAGTGAGATGAGGCAAGTTTTCAATAAATTTGATTCCAACAGAGATGGGAAAATTTCCCAGCAAGAGTATAGGGCCACACTTAGAGCCCTGGGACAGGATAAGATGATAGAAGATGTGCCAAAGATATTCCAGGTGGTTGATTTGGACGGAGACGGATTCATCGATTTCAAAGAGTTCATAGAAGCTCAGAAGAAGGGAGGCATCCAGACAGCAGATATCCAGAGTGCTTTCAAAGCATATGATGTAAACGGAGATGGGAAGATAACTTCTGAGGAACTTATGGAAGTTTTGAGGCGGCTTGGCGAGAAATGCAGCCTAGAGGACTGCCGGAGAATGGTTCGGGCGGTTGATACTGATGGTGATGGTATGGTTGACATGGACGAGTTTGTAACCATGATGACAAAAACTCTGTTGCCTGATTAGGACTCATACATGATATGAGGGCTTCTTTTATTTGTTTTACTTTATTGTGTGGCTTGGATGAATAGAACTTGTTCAGGATTTCTTTAGGTTATGCTTCTGTATATTTGGAAGATGTCTGGCTAATAGTTCATGTAATAAATAATGGAAGGTTTTCTTGTTTTCATCCTTGTAATTGTCTTTTTCTCTAATGTATTAACTTGGGAGCCATAATACTTTATAATCTCTTGCAAGGTGTAATTACGTTCTCTTATCCACACGATCAATAGAGATGTCAACTCGGGTTATTATATCGGTATTACATCGTTATTTATATATTTCATATGACATTAAAATGTTTAAGCAGATTGTCTCTAGTTGTAATTCTTGTATGTGGAGCTCAGATTCCACAAGATCTTAAGACTCTTGGAGTCAATTAACAATCAAGTTATTGAAAGTCAATGTAGCCAAAGTATAATCAGATTGACAGAAGTCATCAAATTGAGCAAGAGTTATATACAGGGTGAGCTTCCAAATTCTCAAATAAACACTACCCAAAATGCTAATAACCTAATCGACTGGTGGATTCACATATGGAAACTTAAATATAAAAATCTGCAGAAGATAAAGCAGAGCAGTAATAGGTTAATATTGCTCTAACCAGATAAAGAGCTTACTGTGAGATAGTCCAACAGCATAGCCTTTCTTTGGTTTTCTGAATCCTACTAGGGACATGATTTTGCATTTTGCTTCAGTAACTATAGCATGATTAGAACAAATTTGGAAGATTTAAGTTCGTATTCCAACTAACAACAAACACTATATTATCTTTTCATTAACTGGAAATAGCAGGACATTACATCAAGGAATTATTGTATCAACTCATCACTAACTAGTGAATTGTCATCAACCATGGGCTAATAAACATATATTATTCAATATCAGAAACTCCTTATAACCAGTTAATCAGCTGGAAGAAAGAAATGGCAAAACAGATGAGCAGCATTTACAAATTGGTAGTTGGTTGTTCCTAGATCACTTCACTATTGTGAAGGCAACAACAGTGAAACATAGGAATCACATAACAAAATACTTTGAGCATTAGACCAACTTACCATGCATGTTCATCAGTGAACAGTTCAATCTCTACCAATAGAAATGCTGTTTCTTTTTTCCTACAGTAGAATATATGGTGTCGAAGTTTTGGCATTTTACACATAAAATCCCTAAGAGAGATACGTGATTCACAGTGGCCTTCAACCTGCTTGTTACTTCACCAGTAATCTCCACAAGAGCAGCCGCCATCCTTGAAATGATGAAATCTTTTGTTATCCCTAACAATCAATTCCCTCCCGACAATCTTCGACATGATCTTGATAGCATTGTGACAGTCACCACAGATACGGAGGTTCTTGATGATCCTCAAGGGTGTCCTTGCTGGAGTACTGATGAGACCGTATGCAATTGCCAACCGCTCACTGTGATAAAGCAAGGCTTGCTCTTTGGCCTCCTGATCAATATCATGTAGAACATATCTAGTATCAGGCACATAGCTCACTGCTTTACTCAATGCCTTCAGTTTCTCATCATCCTTGTAAAGAGTAGGATTCCGGAACTCAATTATTCTATTCTTTCCTTCAAGCATGCTGGTTACACTATACTTCTTTGGTGGTGGTGTAGGAATCTTTTTGGCAGCAACTTTTGATGGGTCAAGAGCAACTATCAACTCCTCAGCACGGTCTTCGAGATCAACAGCGCCATGAAAACGAGCATACTTCCTAAATGACTCCCAAACCTCCACAGTAGGGTCGAACGGGAGTTTCCACACATACTCTTCGATTTCATTAACATACCCACACTTGCCAAGTATATCTATGACCCCCAAATAATGTTCCATTCCCGGATTGATTCCATACTCATTCTTCATTGATTCAAAATGTAAGAATCCTTCTTCCACCGCATCTGCACTAGCACAAGCAGACAAAACAGCAAGGAAAGTTTCCGCAGTGGGTTTCAACCCTAGTGTCCTCATCTGTTCAAACAATTGCAAACCCTCATCTCCTATATTATTATGGGCATAACCATTAATCATCAAATGCCATGAATCCATATTCCTTTCAGGCATATGATCAAAAACTCTCCTAGCATCAGTCATACTTCCACATTTCCCATACATTTCAATCACCTTGTTGATCAAGTTAAGATCACCTCTAAATGTTGATTGCAAAAAATAATCATGCACCTTTTTCGCATCCTCAAGTTTCCCACACACCTCAAACAAATGATGGAAACAATTAGCGTCAGCTCTGACTCCTTTCTCCATTAACTCAATAGCTTCTTTAACCTTGCCCTCCTGGCAGAAACGCATCAAATCCACTATTGAAGGAGCTGGAGCAGGAGCCGGAGCATTCATGTCATTATTCACATTTGGTGCTCCTTGATTTTGGTTCGCCCACCGATCAGGGACTCTTCCCTGTGGATACCCCTGATTTTGATGGCTCCATTGATTTGGGCTTCTAGGTTGCTGATAATCCTGGACATGAGGACGCACCTGGGTGGGATTTTGGTGTTGAGGATAGTTCTGAGGAGGGGAACTCCACTGATTAGGAGTTTGGGGTGGCCTATGAGGAGGAAAATTCTGAGCAGGTGAATTCCATGGCTGAGGATTCACTTGACTAGGATTTTGGTACTGACCTTGGAAATTCCTCTGATTAGGATTTGGTTGTGCCTTATTAGGAGGAGGAAAATTCTGAGCAGGCGAATTCCAGTTGTCAGGATTCACTTGACTAGGGTTTTGGTACTGACCTTGGGAGTTAAACTGATGATTTTGCTGCGGTTGAGAAAACGAAGGAGGATATCCCCTATTCGAGTAACTCTGGTTCAAATTATGGTTATTGAATTGACTATTACTAGGGTTTACATGTTGAGGAGCTTGAGGATGAGTCTGGTTCTGGAAATTCCATTGATCAGGATTGCCACCACCTTGAGGAGGCCATTGATTAGGGTTTGGACTCCCCTGGTTCCAATGTCTATGAGGATCGCTCTCATTTTGATAGGTAGAAAGGTTAGATCTTTGATACTCATTAGGAATAGCAGAAGAAGTGCTTAGGGTTTTGGAGAAGACGAAGATACTATTGCAGCGGTTATTGAAAGTGAAGTCGGAGCGTAAAATAGACCGTACCTTACAAAACGAAGAAGAAAAGGAAAGCAATTTCGAATCCCTTGAACGGCGAATCACCATGAGAGATGCCATTTCTTGTTAACGGAGAACGGAAAACGATGATTCCCTTCGACTGATAAACCCTAACAAAAACCCTCTCGTATTTTAGACGCCTGAATCTAACATCCCGTGAGCCTCCATTTTTGCGGCTGGTTAAAAATTTTAATTTCCCGAAAATGCCCTTCTTACCCCTTCTTCATCGCCAGTGTCATGAGGGGCTAGAATGTAACTCAATTACTCCAAATTACCAGAAAAGGTTAATAAAATATTTAATTAAAGTATTAAAATAATTTATTTACTCTTAATTTTTCTCTTATTCATGCTGAAATTCTCTTTATTCGAAGTGATCATTTGATTGGCTTAAATACTATAGAATTGTATGTATTAATTTTAAACATCCTTTCTCATATAAATGGCAAAATAAAAAACAACTTATGAGTTCAGTAATTTACAAACTCAGGCTGCGTTTGGAATTGCTTTCCGTATTCTTGAAAACAGTTTTAAAACCTTACTTTGACTGAAAACTGTTTTTATAGCTGAGAAAAACAGTTTCAAATGCATAATTGGTAAAAATCAGATTGTATTTAGAAAAGCACTGAAAAAACACTTAAAACTACTTTTAAAGAAAGCAATAGCTATATGAAAAACACTTTCACTAACAGCAATCTCAAACTGGCCATTAATCATGTGTTTAATAATATACATAACCTGTGATTTACGCCGTTAGCCAAATATAATTTTCCGACAAGTTACACCCGTTTTTTACGTGGAAAAAATTTCAGAAAAAAGCGGCATTTTAGGCATTCTATTTTCATTTATGACATCATCTTGAAATTTTTTAAATGAATACTAATTAAATTTTTCAAATAGAGAAAAAATTCAAAAACTCAATAAAGTCCAAAGCATTTTGATGAGTTGAAGTTACAGAATTAACAGGTAAAGACCAAAATGTTAAGTACCAAAACGACTCATTTCAATAGAAACAAGAGAATCAACAATTGGGAAATAGATATGAAACTCCATGACACTAGTTATTCATAGACGGCTAATGACAGTCTCCACTTCCGCAGGGGCATACAGATGATAAGTTGGAGCCACCTTCGCGATGTCCACGTTGTTGGGAGTCACCTGAAATCCGTATATACAATTTAGTTGAGACGTCGTCCTTAAAGAACACATTCGTTCCATCAACAACTTTACGCCTTACCTTCTCTTCCATAACTTGTTTCAAGATGGAAAGTGCGACAGTCTCTGCCTCTTCGAGACTCATGTCCTACACAGTGACATCAAAAATTAAATAATGAGTTGGGATGATTCATGTCTTTTACTTCTTTTTTTTTTCGGCTTTTTGGTAAAGGCTGCTAGTTATGGTATCTATTCATCACAACTAACTCACTACAGATGGAGAAATACCTTGTTATATTGCTCTTGCAAGGAGCTATCTGCACCTTCTGAGCCTGAACCGATAGCCTTTGCATTGCATTGCCAAAATGTCCCAGATGGATCTGTATAATACCTGCATATACACCTTTTTAGCCCATAAAACCACGAAAGATACTGCAAAAAGTAGAAAAGGCAAAGTATCATCACATAAAAAGGTCGTTTATAATACATTTCAGTGAGATTCATTAACTGTTACACGGCCCATATAGCCTAGAAGAATTTTAGTATGTTGAAGTTGTTCTATAGTGAAACATTTTCATTCAAATTCTGAAGCAACTTTACAAGTGCCGAAGAGTTGGAAATGCCATTAGGTGGCGAACATATCCAGCCATTTTAAATGGGGGAAAAAAAAAATCACGAAACCTCATTTTCTGTCATCTTTGATTGCTTCTCTCTTTTTATTTTTTCTTTTTCTAGTTTTTTCTCAACAGTCGAAAGGTAAACAGATCACTCTACCGATAGGAATAAGTAAGACTTCGAAGAATTAATTTTGAAGTTAAAAGGTAAAACAAAGACAACTCTAAAGATTAATATTGACTGTTGCACCATGGATCATAACAGACCAGTTCGAAGTTCTAGTAAAAAAAACCTGTCATTTTTGGTTAAGATTTCATAATTTAATCAAATTCCAAAAAGAAACATGTGAGGTCGAAAAAAACATCAAGAAAATAAGCATACGCAAGTGCAAACACATACAGACAGCGAGAGAAGAAAGAATGAGAGATTGGAATATTAACACGATGCACAAATATACAGAGACATAAATACTCACAGGCTAGGACCATGTTCATCGTGACCAGCAATGAGAAGAGAAACTCCGAATGGCCGGGACTGCAAAGAGATAACCATAAACGAAAAGCACATATGGAAGTATCAGTGGTAATACATCTGGAATTTAACAGTGAACGACATATCAACTGCTATGAAAAATTTCAACTTATGCAGCAAAAGAGCAAGTGTAGGAACTTGCTTTTTTCTTTCTAAATGACAGAAAAGCAAACAGCAAGATATAAAGCTTTAGAAAAATTATTGATAGATGACTAGAACTGCAACAAACTTTAACATATTGATGAAGGTTCTAGGATTCGTGAAACAAAAAATAGAATAAATTTTTTGCTACATATTGGGAAGAATTCCACAATATACCTAAGATGGCTGCATAACACTAGAAAGAATCAATCCAGCAATGGGTCTGAAAGCTGAAACCATGTAACTGAAATTTTAATGAAAATGGAACAAGAAAGATAGGCACATTTCAATTCTCATGCAAATTTGGAAATGGTCGAATTTCAATTGAAAGTTCAAGAATGAGAAAATAGTGATTACAATTTTCAGAACAAAATACACATAAAAGATAAATGAACATACGTAAAATCAAATGATCAAACAGTTCATTAAAAAGAACAAAAAAAAGATCAAACAGTAATTTCATTTTGAGAAGCAAACAACTCACCATGGACTCTTCATCACCTTCACCAAATCGTAGAGCCAGATCACAAAGTGCTTGTGTTGTAGATTCCACTGTCATGGGCTCACCATAAGAGAATCTATGGTTCTGAAAAATTAACAGAATTAGCTATCGAGACATCCCAAAATGTCCATAAGGCATGACACGAGCAATTATACGAATAATACCTGAGTTTCAACACGAGCATGTTCAACAAGTGTACGAGCATCTGCAATCAACCCACTCATTGCACATCCAATATGTTCATCAATTTCCATAACTTTCTCCACGCTACTGGGCTCCTGAAAAATAATGAAACATACAAATTGGCTGGATTATGTAGTAATAATTCACAATCATGGTGCTTATAAAGTTACATAATATTACAATGTCGTAAACATCTATACTGACACTGAATCAGCTATTAAGTTTGGTTATTGAATCAAATAAACATGAAAGTTACAGTTTGACCAGCATTCATGGAGTTTGGCAATCGAGTCAGAGAATATAGGTCCTCCAGTAAACACGTCAAGAACCTTTTCGAATGCATCCCACATGTGTAGTTCTACCAATTTAATGCCAAATCGCAACTACCAAATGGAAAAGCATGACTTGGTCCTCAAGTTGATTGAAACTAAAAATGTAGAAAACATTTTAAATTATATGAATAAAGAGAAACTGGGAAATGAGGCATACCATCAGTGGGGAAGTGATACGCTTCTCCACCGCAAGCACAACACCTTGTTTCGTCTTTAACCCGATTGCTGTCGAACCAAGCTGCAATTACAATAAAATACAGGTCATCAGTAGCCAAGTAACTAAATCAAGCGTCCAATACACTCCAATCCAGCAAAATCTATACATAAAAATCAGATTTTTGGAGGGTTTAGATTACCTTTATTGCTTCAATGGCATATTCAACCTGAAATAATCTACCCTCTGGAGAGAAAGTGTTCACTCCTCTATCATACTCGGTCCTTGAAAAGGAAAAACATAAACACCCAAATCAAATCAAAGAAATCGATAAAAAGAGCAATAAAAATTGAATTGAACAACGATACCTTGTAAGGAACATTGTTTGAGGCAGATCCTCACACAGAGAAGAGAAGATTGAAGGGAAGAATAGGGTCTGTTCGTTCGTTCACCGAGCGAGAAGAGACGGGAAGAGAAGAGGAGCTCTCTTTGCTTCGGACAAAAGACAGGTGCCGAAATTACTCTAATGGGCCTTTAATTTGGGGCTAATTAGCCTTTTAGCATATTATAGAAACATATTTTGCAATTGGTCCCATAATTAATTCCATTTAACATATTGAGTATAAATCTTTTTGTTTTGACATTCTTAGCCCCAGACTTCACACTTTTGTCTCGTGCAGGTTGCAGTTTCCAAACTGACGCATGACATAAATTTTGAGAGAAGTAAAAGACTCTAGAGTTCATAGGAGGGATCTTACCATACGTTCAAAATAAATATGGTATAACTATGGATCTATATTGTACTTCTAATTTAGTTTCGCGTGTCTATAAAACTCATGTCATGCTCAATTAATAGCGATTGCTAGGGGTGAGCAAAATGCAGTTTGGTTCCAAGCCGAAAACCAAACAATGAAAATTAAAACCAAAACCAAACTGATATAAATTTGGTTTGGATGGAACCGAATCCGAATCGATCCAGTTCGGTTTGATTTTGGTTCGATTCGGTTCCAAACCAAAATTTCCAAATTTTAAAATTTAAATAAATTATCATTATTATTGTCATTAAATTATTATTAATTATACATAAATTATTGTAAAAAATGTCTATATTACATATATATTATTAAAATCTCATAAATATAAATTATATAATAATACAAATATATATTATATCAAATAAAATGTATTTTATACATATATATATATAATTTTTAAATATTTATAATTAGTTCGGTTCGGTTCCGTTTTTTTATCAAAAACCAAAACCAAACGTAAAACTAAACTATCACATATTTAAAAACTAAAACCAAACCAAACTAACTTCGGTTCGGTTCGGTTCGGCTTGGTTTGTTCTGTTCGGTTCGGTTTGGTTTTGGTTTATGGTTTGGTTTTGCTCACCCCTAGCGATTGCAGTTCATGCGAGACAGAGATATTAAATCGGGAGTGAGCAACTAACCTATAACTAACTAATCCTAATATAATGTTGGTCTAGTAATAGTTTATAAATAAACCATTGGCTTATTTTAGTCAACTAAAATATTTTGGTCTATTCTTTAAGCAACTATACCTATTAATTAACTAAGAGATGGCACATTGGAGACTTAGACTTACATTAAAGAGAACAAATTATAGAGATATGCAAATTATTCTTCATATAATTTCTAGATATTTTATATATTATTGCTTACTTCTATGTGTCTTTAAAACTGTCGTCATACGAGACGAAAATGTTAAATCGAGATTGTGTAACTAACCTATACTCAACTAATCCTAATATAATCTTTGTCTAGTAATAGTCTACAAATACATCATTGGTTTGTTTCGGTCAACTTAGATATTTTGGCCTTTTATTATTTCAACTATATTATGTTTTTCATTATTAAACATAATATACTTGTAAAATTTCACAATTTTAAATCTTCTTTCACATGATAGAAAGTACTTTTTGTAATTATGTTTTTACGACTACGAGAATACATACTTACAGAATATAGTAAAGTTTTTCCTAGTTCGAACGTAAAAAAACGTTGTTTAAACCTTCCTCTGTCAACTTTAAAATTTGTTGTTTGTGATATTAATTTCGATTTTTTTTTCTTTTCACCAGCACCCTATACAAATATTATCTTCTACGAATTGAGATAGACATTGATAAAGAAATACACACTTTGTTCTTCCATAACTTCATGAGATTCTCATATTTGAATCAATCGAATGATTCATTCATGTTATTCGTGCGGTCTTGTTGTGTCAAAAGTAAATAATATCTAGACGGTATTGGACCAGGCTCCAATATTAATCTATCGATTAAAAAAAAGAAATTTATTGTGGGTAAGGAAAATACCATTGAAGTTACATAATGATAAGCGATTAACATTTAAAAACATTTAAGATTGAAGTCTACTTTAAATACTCTTATTCCATCTAACAAACAACTACTCAAAAACTATATAATAATATTGTAATTATTTTTATAATGAAGATTCCTTGAAGTTAATTAACTGAAACCGTTGACTTTTTCAGAATGGCCAACAAGCACAAGTCTTGGTCCTTCTTAATTGATTATATATATATACACATATATGATGATGATGATGATGATTAATTGGTAGCAATTAAGGAATTAATCAAGTTAATTAAGCTAAGCAAAATTAATAATGTATCCTCCTGTTGGAAATGAACAACCAAGATATTCATCAAGTGATACCTATGATCCAAACTCTACTCCTTCTCTTCAATCTTATCCTCCTGCATACTTCCCCCCCGCAGCCATCGCCCGTCCAGCAGTCCTGCAGGGGAAGTGGTCCACCGGTCTTTGCCATTGCTGTGATGATCCAGCAAACTGTATGTATTCTTTTTTTTTTTAACTATTATCAGAACTTAAATTTTGTAAATGTTTTATTGAATAAATTGTATGCAATTTCATTGACTTCAGGTATGATCACTTGCTGTTGCCCTTGCATAACTTTTGGACAGATCGCCGAGATAGTCAATAAAGGCTCTACTTGTAAGTTCGATCAATTTTTTCAATATATTGAATACATGAACTTTTTGTTTTTATAGTATTAGTCCCGGACTTGACTTGACTCGGAAATACGTAAAAACTGAAACTGATAGATAAGTGTGAATTATTGGTGTGTGTATATTCAGCATGTGCAGGAAGAGGAGCTGTGTATGGAGCTTTGGTGGTTTTTGGTGGATTTGCTTGCCTATATTCATGCTTTTATAGATCAAAATTGAGAGGGCAATATGATTTGGAAGAAGCACCATGTGTGGATTGCCTAGTTCACTTCTGCTGTGAGACTTGTGCTTTATGTCAAGAATATAGAGAACTCAAGATCCGTGGATTTGACATGGGAATTGGTATGTATTCCTTCTTTCATACCAAGAAACATTCATATTTTGATTGAAGAAAACAAAAAAACAATACAAGACGTGAGATGTCCCATCATTTCGAGCAAATTTTGGTTGAAGTGGCCAAAATGATATAGATCGGGATCCATATAAGTATCTACTTAGCAGATGGACGAGGGATCAAATTGACATTCAGCGAATAGATTACAGCCAAAATTAAGCTTGAAATGACACCTGAAAAGACATGCCTAGAGATCAATAAAAAGTTGTTTTTTTTTTTGGTCATTTATTTATTAAGAAAATGAATCCATTTAATAGATAAAAGTAAATATTAGATTTGGTAGTATAAATATTTGCAGCAAAATTTATAGCGTAAATTACAAAAAAAAAAAGAAAAAAAAAATCTTATGGTTTCATTTTTTTGCAAATAAAGGACTGTGGTTTTTTTTTTTTGGTTAAAAAAGGAGAATTGTATTTCAAAATGTTAACAAAAAAAGGAAAATTAAAATTAAATCATGACATTATATAGGGTATTTTTGTTCATTTTGAACTCAAAATTTTCAAGTTGGTTAATAAAAATACAATAGACATTAATGATAATTTTTGAAAAGCACAAATATTTTTCTAAATTAAATAATGGTAATAAATTTTAAAAAATCATAACACATTGAAAAATTTTTGAAAAATATTCAAATCTTGATGTGAAATTCTTAAATAATATACATAAATTATTGGTATATTAAATAACCAAAAATATCCTCTGCTATATCATCATTTTTTACTGAAAAATATTAGTTGTCCTTTTTTTGTTAACAGTTTAAAACACAATCTTCCATTTTTTACAAAAAAAACCATAGTCCTTTATTTGCAAAAAAGTGAAACCACAAGGTTTTTTTTGTAATATATATATATATATATGAAAATGAAAAATATATAACAACAAAATTTAATAAATTTTTTTTATTGTTGTAAAAAAAATTATGGAAATAAATTTTATAAAATAAAAATAGTGTTTTTTTTTTTTTTTTTTATAGTGTGACTAGTCTCGAATTATAAAAATTGGTAGTTGAATAAGAACTTTTTTTTATTACAAGTTGAATTGTTTCATATAAAATGACATGTGGGATTTTTCTTTCTTGTGTCATGATTTTTTTGATTAATATATATTCATCAATATATTTAAATTAATGTTAATTAACTTAAGTATGTTATATAAATAGGTTGGGAAGCCAACATGGATAGGCAAAAGCGAGGTGTTCCAATGGCGACAGTGGCTCCGGTTGTGGTCTCACATATGACAAGATGATTCCAAATTAATAATAATAATAATAATTTAAAGATATTTCGTGTGATTAATTACTTAGTGAGCAATAATGAAATGTGTACATTGGTTTATTTATTATATGTTTGAACAAAAATTTTATTGTGGTTTTTTTGACGGATTCGAGACAATTAAATGAATATCATACCAGTACTGTAATTGATCCCGTGATGTTCATTTAATGGTCCCGGACCAAACCTGCTTGGAGCTATAATAAAAGTTTTTTTTATATTTAAGTGCTAATGATATATGGTTTTATTTGCAACCCATTAATTTTTATTATTTTAGCTAGGTGAAATACATTCTAAGACCCTAAATTTCTAATGTTTTATGTATAAAGTTGTTAATGAATTATTTAATCACATTAGGTCTTGCTAATTGGTTTTCTTAATCAACTTGGTCAATAGTTTTGAATAAGTTGATATAACATAACTATTTTTAATAGATAAATTATTGGAATTGTCAACTTGACAGAAGATGCAAACAGAAAATTATTTTTAATATGAAAAAAAGACATTCACCAATTTGGATAACTAAGTAAATTAATTCAAGCACCAAAACCAAATGATTCGAAAAAATTAAGATAAATGACATTTAATTATTGATTAATTAAATTATTATTAAGGTAAATGACATTCAATTATTGTCAAAGTCTGTTTCCTATCTGTCTTTGTGTAAACACAAATATAAGTATCATGATAATGATCTCAAATCATGTATTATTCTTTTAAATATTTTACGCCTTTTAATTAATTGAATTAAAACTGATAAAGTTTTAAATTTAGAAGAATAATCATATTAAAAAAGGCTAATTTGAAACTAACATGTTGATCATGAAATTAAACTAAACCTAATAATATATTCACAATGATTTTGCAATTGGTATAGAATATTGTTGGCACACAACCATGTGAATTCCAGTTTATCACATTTCACATTTCATGTACCAAAATTAATGACTAATGGCTAAACATACATGTTCATCACTGATTTTCAATGATCACATTCAACTATCAAAATTGCCATGGGGGGCTGAAGCAAAAGTTAGTCATTCTAAGCTCCACTCCTTGCCTGAGGGACTCGGCCAAGAGGCATCATCAGATCCTTCATAACCTCGTACTCTTCGGCACTTATCCGAGCACCATCTAGAACCTACTTGCCCAACAACGAAACCACAACAAGAATCATAAGTATTTTCTTCGGAATATAGTATATAAAATTTCTTAATTTCCTAGTCATGTAAACCAGTGACACCAAAACGATAGTGACTACCTTGGACCAACATTCTTAAAAGCGAGAGATGAAATTGAAGTTCATAGGAAAAAAAGGTTTAAACTTGTAAAACCAAATCAAAGTTCAAGCTTAAGGTGTGTGTCATTCAAACTAGACGAATACCGTCCATAGTGGGCTCATTTTAAGTAGAAACAACTTTCAATGTCCGAAAGTCAAAACTAGGCCAGTGAAGGGGTCATAATATTTTTTGCCTTGCAGACGGTGTATGCATTATGAATAAGGCTACGTTAACAGGAGAAAGAAAAGAGTAAAACTGTTTTCATATGATTACTATATGCTATTTGGAAGAACATCCAATTATTCCGATATTGAATTATCAGTTTAATGGGAAAAATCATAATGAAATAGATTATCAAATAAGACTACCAAATCTTCCCACTTAATCATCTCCAGAAACCAAAATCAATACACCAGCCAGCCTTCAGATTATCAAACAGCCCCTAAATTAATTTCAACACGAGCACACAAAGGTTGTCCTGATAAATAGAAGTGATAGCATTTTATGAGGTCTCAAATAGCTATCCAATGCCATCGCAAATTTCAAGAAGTTAACAAACAAAAATGTCTAGGGTCATACCTGGTGAAGCACCAGCCTTCTACTAGTCATGTATGAAGTAAGAGATGGAATCCTACATACGGAGAGAGCCTCAACGAAGAGAAAAGCAAAGACTTGCCATTGTTTTGTTCTGAATGCAGGAACTGCATCGACAAACGACATTGTCTCCAATAAGCCAGCCTGCATTTAACATTTCTGAGACCAGCTCAACTCACAAGTTTTTGGACATGAAATTTAATTAATATTGAAACAAATTATTGAATTCAGAACCCAGAAATGGAAAAACAAATTTATGCTTTGCAGGTCATCAGTTAGGCTGTCTCTCCATGCCTTTTACCCACTGCCACTAATTTTTCGATGTTACAAATAAAATACTTAGTTTAAACAGTTTGGAAAAAAATGAAGATACCGATGATAGTATTAACCATAAAGTCATGCACAGAACTGCAAGGTTAAAGAGGAAATTCCCACCATATCAGTTTTATGCATTCTGTATAATCATTATGGAATTTAGATGCCACAAGGGTAAAGATAATTGTCTCGACAAATTTGGAAAACTAGCAGATAACCTGTAGCGCATGGTTATCATTATTTATGTCTTTTGATACCAAGAGGTTTTTTATTTGAAACCAAATAGTAAATGATAGATGATCTGTCCGTAAATCAAAATAATATGGAAATTTGGTGGAAACATTTACTTTACAGTATAATCTAAAGAAAGTCACTATGAATCATTCTATTATTAAAAAAAAACTAGTGCAATAAAATTTCAAAGATCATTACCGCTTTTTTTTCGAGTGAGGAAACTGGTATTCGCAGCCCGAGTTCAGCAACAATACCAGGAAAAGCCCGAGCAAGACAACCCGCAACAGTCAGCTTGATTTCAGAAGAGCGGCCATCTTGCAAGAAAGTCTTCCTTGGGTACTCCCTCCCATTAACAGATAAATAATCTTCATGAGAACTTTCATCACTCCCATATATATAAGCCAAGGAAGACGAAGTTACCCATGCAAAGAGTGCCATCCACATTGTTGCAAAAGGCGATAACTGTAGAAAGATAGGTTGAGCACAAATCTAAAATTGAATTGCATAGCTGCAGATTTGAGGTCAAACTTACCGACAAATGGAATCCTTCTGGAGGAGCATCAAACCATGAATCTTCACTGTCAAATAATTCAGATCCCGGAGTCCTGGTCTTCAGTGGCCACTTAAGAGAAACAGAGTCCTCTTCTATCATGTCAACATTTCCTGTTAATTCTCCTCGTTCTAAGTCTTGTGGATGTGGTAATATGGTAACTCCAGCTGCGGCAACTGAAAATTTATGAAAGAGAACATGAGGAATGGCAGTGTCAACTAAAAATATACCAGTTCATATCAAATAAAAGATCAAACAGATCAAACAGGGAGAAGCATTACTGGCATCAGAGGCATCAGCATCTCCAGATGCAACAGCTGCAGCTGCCTGGGTCAATGCTACTGCACATGCTTCTGCTGATTCAACATGCAACCTTTTGCCATCATCTCCCACTATCATGTGGCTTACTATATCAGGATGTTCTTTATCTTTCATTTCCCTAACCTCACAAAGATTTCTACCTCCAGCATTATCAACGTTGTCATCAGCCCAAGTAACAGAATGGTTCGATTTCTTTGCACCAGAAGATTTCAGAGACGGTTTAAGCATAGGTTCACTCAAATTGGCTGCTTTCTTGACTTCACTCTCTTCAGCTTTAGCATTATAATTCGAAGGTGAACAAAGGTCTTGACCACTGGGTTCATCTTTGACGACCTCTTTACTCTTCCCTGTTTTCAACTTTCTTGACGTCTTAACAGAGTCCTGCTTTCCAGGAGAAGATGATTTGGCCTTCAAACCTTGACTTTCTTTACCCTTTTGTTCCTGCAATGCTATATTAGAGGTAGTCCTTGATGAACCTGAGGGAGCTTTTGAAATGTTGTATTCATCACTGGTGATTATAATACTACTGAAATCCATGTCATTAAGCAAAGGTTCACTCAAATTGGCTGCTTTCTTGACTTCACTCTCTTCAGCTTTAGCATTATAATTCGAAGGTGAACGAAGGTCTTGACCACTGGGTTCATCTTTTACAACCTTTTTACTCTTCCCTGCTTTTGATTTTCTTGATGTCTTAACAGAGTCCTGCTTTCCTGGAGAAGATGATTTGGCCTTCAAACCTTGACTTTCTTTACCCTTTTGTTCCTGCAATGATATATTAGAGGTAGTCCTTGATGAACCTGAGGTAGCTTTTGAAATGTTGTATTCATCACTGGTGATTATAATACTACTGAAATCCATGTCATTAAAGAAACTATCTTTTTTACTGGACTGTCTGGCAGAGACAGATGTTGATCCTGCAAATATATAATCCAAATTCACAGGAGTAGGTCAAGAAAAAAGTCTGGAGAAACTCACTTGGAATAACAAAAATATAGGAAAGAAAGGAATAAGAAAAAGAACCATTTCATGGGTAACTAAAATGTAACATCACTAGAAACAAGATCATACACCGTATAAAATCTTTCCCTGGTAGGAAAAAGAACCATTTGACAAGGTTCCTCACTTTTTTTTTTGTCTAACCAAAATGAGAGGCAACAGAAATTAGTGAGTGCCTCTAAAATCAAAGGGAAAAACAAACAAACAAACAAACAAGAAACTTATGAGCTACTGTTATGTGCCAGCAGCCTGCTATACTATTAACTACTTAATTGGTCTTGTTAAGTGCACGAGTCTTAGTTGGTCATATTAAATCTGCCTTCTTAGGTGTATGTGTCTTATTTGGTATTTCTATGTGTCTAGGTGTCTTATTATTAAGTGTGCTAAGTGTTTCTATCATAATACAACTGCATGTCAGTTTTATAACTGCATGCAAGAGCAGTCTGGTTTGTACTTGATAACTGCACCACAGTCACAAAGCCATTTTTACTATTTATATGAAGCAATAAACGAAAGAAACAGACGAGAATTTCCAGAAAAAGTTCTAAAGATATTGAAGCTTCTCTCTAACGAGTCCTTAACTTCAAGAGATCGATGGGTCCTCTCTAAACAAGCCGTTAAACTAAACACAAAATCATAACCTTCCCATAACTAAATCCCAGCCTAGGACCATAACAACGACTTAGCCAGGTGGAGTTTACTTTTTATCTTTACAAACAACAGAACCATACATCTGTTAATCCAAGTAATTCTACAGCCTATGCTTAAAGACCTATTTGCCCCTAACCTATCTCCTGGCATTAGTAACTTTGCCCCCTGACCTATTGATTATCACTTTTGCCTCCCTGACTTATTCAGTTTGACAAAATCTCGCCCCATTTGGAAATGAGTTGGCGCAAGGTATTACATGCCCCATTAAATTGAGATATTCCTTACCGAGCTACCACAATGGACAATACATATGTGAATTTCCATCCATGGCATCTCAATCAGCCATGTAAGACCACGGGCCAAGCTTTGTCCAAATTGGGTGAAATTTTATCAAATCGGGTAGGTGAGGAGGCAAAAGTTACCAATCAATAGGTCAGGGGTCAGATACTAACATTTGGGATAAGTAGGTCTTTAAAACCTTTAACCTAAGATAAAGATTGGTTTTCCAACATAAATGTTTGCGTGTTAGATAGGAGTCTATTCACACAAGAACTAAGAAATCCAAAAGGCAAAATATCCATAGCATTGAGAAAAATTTTCAATAGTAACAGCTGATATATAAGCATACCTTCTTGGTAAGGTTTGGAAGGTGAAGTCACGGAATGACGATCTCTTTGTGGAACATAGCCTTCAATTGCATTCGATGGACCAATCCACTCTTCCAAAGATACTTCACCAGCATTTGTATCCATTTTCTCCTGGATTTTTAAATTAGACAACCCTAAGTCCCCTTTTTCCCCAAAACCCTCAGAATCTATATTTATATTATCAAACATCCTCAAGATCTGATTGAGCTGTGTGGGATTCCGAACTGAGCATCTCTCTTCTTGCAAGCTACTACCGAAAGCTCGACTGCTAACAATGCAACTTGGAGAGCAATACATGTATGTCTCATGTAGATCATAAACTTTGTGCTCCTTCAATGAAATGCGATATCTGCCTTTGTAAGGAGGATCTGATGGCAGAGGATTAGTGCAGAGTGGGTAGCCACATAGTTTTGCTATTGAACGTTCAATAACAACATCTTCATAGTCACTACGAGACATCAAAGATCCAGCAGCAAATAACTGCTCTTCATTATTTATGCCTTCTAGAAGGAAAGTTTGTAACTTGTGAACTGTGCCTTTTACTGAAATTGATCCGTCCTTAGACATTGGTGATAACAGTGACTGTGTGTTGAGAAATTAGACCTTGTTGAAGCTGCTAAAACAACAGACATCAGAACGGGGATCCAATCAAACAAAACAAAATGAAAAATTTGTTGCCATAATCATGTGCAGCACAGTTACCAGGGACACTGCTTTGGTCTACACACTAAGAACTTAAAATGAAACAATAGCAAAGAAAAGATAAAAAAAATTTTCAGACTTAAAATGAAATTAGTTAATGATAATTATCATGAAGAATTCCCTTGTGAGTTTTTCAAACTTTTCAGCTCAGAATAATTATGATGCAACATCATTTGATACAAAATTATCCAAGGCATCAATTGGTAAAGGTTTCTACTCAGCAAGTCCACAATCAATCAATCTGTTTTCTACACACAAAGCTACTGAATTGCAACTACTGATAATTGGATCAACAAGTCACTCGGCAACTTCCCCCATAAAACAGTGCAAGGATGCCATGAATTTACAAGCGTCATCCAATTATTATCACACCCAATAGGCGGAGGTTGGGGATGCACAGGGTGCGGTTGCACCCCAGCCAGCCAGAATCCACCCTTAGAGGGGTTGTTCCAGGCGGCCCTCCGCCTAGAGACTAGAAGCTGAGGGTGCTGCTTTGCACCCCCATATTTGGCAACGAATATGACATCCTTCGTTGAGGAAACATATATTCAGTAGGTTGTTATCGGAATCAGTGGGTAATAGGGACACTGGAGAATCACTTTCTGACGAATCGGAGAGGTAGAAATCGAAGGAAAATTTACCTGATTTGGCGATGGAAATTGGAGAGTTGAAAGAGATTAGAGAGTCGGCCGCGGCCGGCGAAGAGAGAGGGGAAAGAGGGAAGTGTTGTGAAGTGGAAAAAAACCAACGAACTTGGATAGTTAATAGAAAAATAAATTATGCACCGCCTTCTTTAATTTCTTTTATAAAAAATTATTTTTAGTAAAAAAAATTATAACTAGAAAATCGAATCGAGTAAAAAAAAATCGAATCGAATCGAATCAAAATTAATTTAGTTTGGTTTTTAAAAATATTATAGTTTGGTTTTATATTTGATTTTGATTTTTATGGAAAAACTGAAAATAAAAAAAATCGAACCGAGTCAAACTAATTATAAATATTTAAAAATTATTTACATATGTATAAAATACATCTTTTTATATAATATATATTTATATTATTATAAAATTTATATTTATGAGATTTTAATAATATATATATATAATATAGAAATTTTTTTAATAATTTCTATATAATTATTAATAATTTAATGATAATTTATTTAAATTTTAAAATTTAGAAATTTTGGTTTGGAACCGAACCGAATCAGAACCAAATCAAAATAGTTCTATTCGGTTCAATCCAAACCGAATATATATTGGTTTAGTTTTAGTTTTGGTTTTTATAATTTTTAATATTTGGTTTCGATTCGGTTTGGTTTGGTTCAGTTTTTGAACCGAACCGTATTTTGCTCACTCCTACATTCTTGGTCTAATATCAATAAATAATTTAACTTTATTGAAATATTTTTTTAATTTATTGTAGTAATATTAATAAGTTGATTCGATTTTTAGAATTTTATTGACTTAATTTAATTTAAATATAATTATTCTTTTATTGAGCTATCAAATCAAAGTTTTTATTATCTTCAACCATTTATTTTGTTTATCATTTATATTTTCGACTCTATTTATCATCTATCAAAATTAATGTTGTTTTATATCATGACTTTGCCACTTATTTATTGTATAAAGTTGATAAATATTGATAAAATAAGGAAATTATGAAATAATATCTACTTACTTACAAAGTTGATAAATCAACTTTTCTACTTTTTATCCTCGAATTTTATTCTTATGGTTATTAATCATATGCTAGTATAATAGCATATAAATAAGGGCGGAGGGAGGAGGTACGCGTAGGCAGCTGTTCTCCCGGACATCGGAAAATACTCATAATAGGGGTGTTTTCGATGGTCATTAAGGTCGGCGGTTCTAGTTTTTGAATGACTGATTTGTCTAGCTTTTGAAAAAAAAAAAAAAATAACAGATTTAATACCTTCTCTGTTCTCAGTTCGCATCCTCTTTGTATTATATCTTTTTCAATTTCTTCTTCTCCAAAGCCGCTGTTCGTCGATTTCCGTCGCTCTCTCTGCCAATAGATGATTTCCGTCTGTTCTATTGCGTGATTATTCTTTCAATTATATTAGTTAATTTTTCATCTTTTAATTTTTAAATAATGTGTAGTTTTTCTCCCTAAATTGAATTTGGAAATATGGTTATTGTTAGTTATGAATTAAATTAAATTAATTGGAAATTGTTATGATGTGTATTTTAATGATATTGCTATCATTTGATCAATTATTTTTTATGAATTTGATAAATTGATAAATTAGGGTTTTATGTTTATAATTTAAGTTTAATAGTTGGATTATTTATTTACTTGATACTAATTAAATTGTCAAATTATTAAAATTGTATATATTCTAATTGAATTGAGTTAATTATGTTAGTTTTAAAATTTGAATTGTGATTGATAGATGTAGAATTTAGGATTGTTTTATAGTTTAGATTAAATTGAATTAATTGTGAATTTGGGATTGTGTTATAATTTGGGATTGTAAAATTGGAATTGTGTTAATAATTTGATTGTATAAGAATATTTGTTTAATATATTTTGTATCATTTAATTTGCCGGACATAATTTTTTTACCAAAAATTTGTATAGAAGTTTTCGTCCCTGGAGTTAGACTCCTGAATTCCTCACTGCATATAAATTAGAAGTGATTAAATAATAACTAACTTATGAAAAGTTGATAAAGTATATTATAAAATATGGATAATGATTTCGAAAGAAGAAAAAAAATAATTGACAAATATTAGCATAAGAAACTTATTTTCAAATAACCATCAATAGTATTCAATTGGAATTATGTATTTAAACTTTTTATTTATTATTTTATTAACCAATATTTTAATTATTCTATAACTTAGCTTAAAAATAATTAAGTTTATCACTAAATAAACTTATTATCTCTCTAATTTTAAATATTTAAATATTTTGGGAATATTTTTAACTATATGATAACTTGTTTAATTCACCTATAATTAATTTGTTAAAATTATCTTGTTAGGATAATTTTATCATAAAACTATTTTTCGTATATTTTTTTAAATAAATTGTTAGGGATTAATGGTTGATTTTGCCTCTAAAATCGTTCTAAACAAAGTAAACTTAAACAATATTAATTGCTAATGTTATTATTATAAATTGCCAATTTAATTTTGTTAATATTTTTGAAAGTTATAAATAATTCTAAATTCTTATGATTATTTTTGGAAAAAAAAAGGAAAGAGGTTACCCGCCAAATGTAGAGGTTTAAAAACGAGCTTCCCCAACACGCAAAATCACCGCCAAAAAATGTCTTTGACGGACGACGATGACGAAGAAGAGGAAATCCTTTCCACTTCCGATTCAAGCGATTACAGTGACGAATATACTATTGATCAAGAAGACAATGTTGAAGTTGACGACGGCGACCACGGTGGTAAGCAGCAGTCGCTGGGGCGCTCTTCTTCTGATGAAGATCGTAAATCGAAGAACGTCGATGCTCTCTTGAGGTACTTCCGATTTTCATAGATAAACATAGCTAGCTCCCGCTAGTTAGGTGGAATTTGAGATATTCCGAAAGCTAAAATGAAAACAATAGCTAATTTAGGGTTTCCTTTGTATGATTCATTTTCAATAATTGTTAGATTTTTTGCTTAATTGATAACGGATAGAGACGCAACTTTTCTGAGTAAAGAAAGGACATGAGAAAGATCTGATTTCTCTTTTTTTATCAGCTGCTTTGAGATGAATGACTAGTAACTTTCACTATATTGACACTACTTCATTTACAGCTCACAATATAGCCTTCAATATGAAATGAACAATCAACATCTGTTGATTCCGCAATAACTTGGCTATTACTTTTAGTTTATGTAACTTGTGGTTCTAGTTTTGCGTTTTCCACTTGCACCATAGTTGGTTTACTTTGTTGTTATAACTGTTAACTTGAGTTATTCAACCCCAGCAAATTATTTGCTTGAATTGAGTTGTATTGAAATTTTTGACTGTTATATATCAGAGGTAACCTTGTTGTAAGGAGACAGGCCCTGCTTCCTCGAGTTCTTTCTGTAACAGAAGGTGCAGCCATATGTAGGAAACCCTTTAAACCCCCATGTTCTGATGGCTACAATGATGGAAATGAATTGCTTTCTCGCCGCCTTTCAGCTCGAAAACGATTTGTACCATGGGGTTCTTCAAGGCCAGTTTTGGTTGCAATAACTAATAAATTAAATATATCAAGCATTGTTGAAAATGATGTGGTGGAGGAAATTGCTCCTTTACCACCTGGAGTTGATCCTCTGGTGTTGTGGCAACCAGAATCTGAGACTGGAGCTGGTAATTTGACACCAATATTTGTGGATCCATTGCTAGTACAGTTCCTTCGACCGCATCAAAGGTATACAATGAATTTTATCTGGTGTTAAAATCCACTCTATGGAGGTATTTTATAAGGGTCTTTGTTGTGTAGTTAATATTCTATTTTTCAAAAACTTGTATGCAGAGAAGGAGTTCAATTTATGTTCGAATGCGTTTCAGGATTATATGATGCTACCAACATTAATGGATGTATTTTAGCTGATGATATGGGGTATATGACTCTCATTTGTTGCCTTGCCATCTGAAGTTATATTAGCAGTTTTACTTAACGAAAGATTGGTGTTTCTGATTTCTTTGGCAGTTTAGGAAAGACATTGCAGTCGATCACATTGCTATACACTCTTCTTCGCCAAGGCTTTGATGGAAAGCCTATGGTTAAAAAAGCCATAATTGTCACTCCAACCAGTCTTGTGAGTAATTGGGAGGCTGAAATCAGAAAATGGGTGGGAGAAAGAGTTAAGCTTATAGCTCTCTGTGAAAGTACTAGAAATGATGTTGTCTCTGGAATTGATTGTTTCACAAGCCCTCGGAGTACTTTGCAGGTAAAAGTTAGGACTATTGTTCTGCAATTAGCAGGCAAGTTTGTGCTAATTCAATATATTTATTCCAGGTGCTAATTGTTTCATACGAGACATTCCGAATGCATTCATCCAAATTTAGTGACAGTGGATCTTGTGATCTCCTCATATGTGATGAGGCTCATAGGCTGAAGAATGACCAAACATTAACTAATCGGGTGAGACATCCATATATTATTTAGTCTCATGTGTTTATTTCTCAAACATTTTTTTAATTAAATCCTTTTTCCTGATGTATTCCCAAACATTCTCTATGAATAGGCATTGGCTTCTCTCTTATGCAAGCGTCGAATTTTGTTGTCAGGAACTCCAATGCAGGCAAGAGACATTGTTTCAAAACATAGACTTTTTTTTTTCAACGTTGAAGCTTTTGTTTCTATCTAAATATCTGTTTTCCATCTGGACCATGCAGAATGACCTAGAGGAATTCTTTGCAATGGTAAACTTCACTAACCCAGGAATTTTGGGGGATGCTGCATATTTTCGCCGTTACTATGAGGTGAGTTCTTCTGATCTTTCAAATTTTAATACATGCAACAGTCTTGGGACGTTTACCAGTTTCCTTTTTCCTTGCCATTCAGGAGTTTTATGCTGTATAATGGTTTTTTTTTTTAAAAAAAAGAAGCTACTTGTTAGAATATACACTCTCTTTTTATACCATAAGCAAGAGCTTTAACAGTATAGTCAGAAGCAATTTTGATGTTGATGTCTTTATTTAACTAATAGCAATTTTCAATGCCTTTCCTATTTCTAAAACTTTGTATGTGAAACTTTGAAGGCGCCAATTATTAGTGGGAGAGAACCAACTGCCACAGAAGAAGAAAAGAAGTTAGGTGTTGAGCGCTCTGGGGAATTAAGTGCTAAAGTGAATCAGGTGATCTCATAATCTAATTAATATGGATACAACTGCAGAAGGTAGCTTTCACAGAAATTGTCATTGTTAGCTGGAATCTTTTTTCCTACTTTTAATATTTCACCATAAATAATATCTCTTTGAGTTTGGTTTTAACAATTAAAATTACTTGTACTGTTTCTGATATTTAGCTAAAAATGTGTTGCAGTTCATTTTGAGAAGGACTAATGCATTGCTGTCAAATCATCTGCCACCAAAGGTATCGCCTTTCAACATAGTATTATGATCTTATTGTTGCATTGTCAGTTGTGATATAATGTAACGTCTAGATTTTCTGTTAAAAGCATACCAAAGTGATTTATGCTTAAAAGTTAAAACTTGATGCAAGGCCCAATACCTATCAGAAGTGTGCCTTACTTGCGGTGTTAGGAACAAAATTTGCAGATTAAGAAAGAGAATTGTGCAAAAAAGGGGGAAAGAAGGAAGGGAATGAGAGAATGCTAAGAAGATCATGTGTTGGTCTTCAGAATGCCCCAACATCTGTTTGTCTGTCAAACATTATGACTTTATTTTTTTTCTCTAACATTCTTGGTCTCCATCTATTTTAGTTAAGGGATTGGAATCTGGAGGGAGAAATTGCACGTGAATACAATGAGAAAATTGCCCAATTCAACTGTAAATTCCAGAATTACATATTTTGACCCCTACTTTCTGAAACCCCTTTAACAATAACATTGTGTATGTAGCCATGTAACTTGTTAATCTACAACATGCTTTCACGTTAAAATGCATCACTGAAATTTATTGTACAGAACCCACTTTTTCCTTTACTTCCATATCATTTTCCTTTAATTTTGTTTTATATGAAATATTTGTTAAATTTAAAATACCTACCTTTCCTTCAACAGAGGTGTACTTTTTCCTGGTAACTAGGACATAATTCCTGGTAGCCCCTCTTGTTAAAGTGTGCATACCACTTTTAGTAATATCAGTTGAGCAATGGCTTTTTATCCTTGAAAATCTCAAAACTTTGTGCATGCTGCAGTAAGTCTCTTGATGATAAACTCGAGTCATCTGAGGGTTCATATCAATGATGACAAGCCTATATCAACTATTTAAAGTACATTCATACTTTATATGGCTTATCACTCTCAGATTTGGGGTTGTATTATATCCTTCAAACTTGGTTTGTTGGTTTGAGTGTTGGTCTTTTATTTGCTTACATTCCTGGAAATTACAAAAGACGACAAAACTTTGATTATTGTTATATTTGATATTTTTATGTTCTAAATGGCTGAATTCTATTTCATTTGTAGATCATTGAGGTTGTTTGTTGCAAGTTGACTCCTCTACAAGAAGAGTTATATAACCATTTTATACATTCCAAAAATGTGAGTCAGCATTCTTGTTGAGAAGAAAAAAAAAAAAAATTCTCTGAACGATAAAATTTGCTGCTTTATGAAATGATTAAATGCAATTGACCTATTTTTACTATCCGATGACACAGGTTAAACGAGCAATTAGTGAAGAAACAAAGCAAACAAAGATTTTGGCTTACATTACAGCTCTTAAGAAGCTCTGCAATCATCCAAAGGTATAATATTGTTATCAAGAATTAGTTGTCTTGGGTTTAGGTTCCTCTTCTATTTGACTGCTCTGTTAAAGATCTCCTTGCAATGTGAAGGGTTCATTTGACCCTCCAAACAAACAATGAAGCATTATGGAAAGGTACATCCTTTCCAAAATGATGATTACTTTGCTTCAGATCTAGAATATGGGGGAATCTTTTTACTAACTAAGATTGAGTTTGCAGTTGCCTTCTGCACTAGGGATTTTTTGATCAATTATTGAGCCAAAATTATTTATGCAAATGCAAAACTATAGCTGATGTTAGTGAATAAGGCGAACTTATAAGCTTGCGGCACTGAGTTTCCCCATGAATTTTGTTCCACCTAGGGAATGTAGAAGTGGAATAGTAGATTGAGGAAGTATTCTGTCGAACTGCGGCTATATATTTAGTTCCAGGAAAGTGTATTACATAATACCAGGGTTCAAGCACCTAATTCAAACTTCAGCCCCAGTTTACAAATTTACCCTATCTATTCATCACTTGGGTGCTATATCTTCTGTAGTTGGTTATCTTGAAATTCTTTCCATCTTTTCTATTTGTTTTTAAATTTATCTGTTATGCAACTATGGCGACAAAATCTGTTCTCATGGAAGATATATGATCATTGTAGCTCATATATGATACCATAAAAAGTGGAAGTCCAGGAACTTCAGGGTTCGAGAACTGTATCCGCTTTTTTCCTCCTGGGATGTTCTCTGGAAGGTAAGCACTTATGTTAAGTTTAATATATTATTTATTTTCTGCTTTGAATTTAAGTCCTGGTGGGATTTTATTTTCTCCGCTTTCTTGCTTGATACCTTTCCATATTAATTTCTAGATCTGGCTCATGGACGGGAGGTGATGGAGCATGGGTCGAGCTTTCTGGTAAAATGCATGTTTTGGCTCGATTATTGGCTCATTTACGCCAAAAAACTGATGATAGAATTGTTCTTGTCTCAAACTATACTCAGGTAGCTTTACATGGTGATCCTTGGCAATTAATGTTGTGACAAAAATGAATCTATTGATTACAGTTCTATATGCATTACATTAGACTATCCTGCTTCTTTGAGATGGAATGATGTTCTGGATACACCACTTGCTGAAAAGCGCTGTTGTGGATTGCTTTCTGAACTTTAGACCAAACATGGCTAAATCTTAGTTGTTATTTTTCTAAAGACTACCATGGGAAGATGAGCTGAAAGTAGAAGTGCCTAATTGCTGAGACTACACCTCTTTCGTTCCTTTTTCTTTTTGATTTTTATTATTTCGGAGATTTCAAAAATAACTGAATAGATCAGAAAAAATACCATATCCAAGGATGAAAAGCAAAATATTTTGATCTTGTCAAATTTGTTTAAGCTGAAGGAAAATAACTCTGTTAATCTTTCACTTGTGCAAATAAAAAAAGTTGCATTAGTATTTATTAAAAACTATCTTATTGGAAAGAATGTATACTATTTGTTCTTGCTCACTATAAATTGGCTTTCCTCTTCAGACTCTGGATCTTTTTGCTCAATTGTGTCGAGAAAGACGATATCCGCACATAAGGCTTGATGGAGCCACATCAATTAGTAAAAGACAAAAGCTAGTAAACCTCATCAATGATCCATCTAAGGTATTAACACAGTTTTAATTATAACTGAAATCAGACTGTTTTTCCACTAAGACAAGAAAAGGGAAGCAAATGTGCTTAGTTACTTTTTACTCATACAACTCCACACAATGCAGGATGAGTTTGTATTTCTCCTAAGCAGCAAGGCTGGTGGTTGTGGCCTTAATCTAATAGGTGCTAATCGACTTGTCTTGTTTGATCCTGACTGGAATCCTGCCAATGATAAACAGGTAATTAATAGCAACTTACATGAATTTTGGAGGCATCTTAATCTCCTTTGAGCTCTAATGACATAACTCTTTCCTTCTGTAATTAGGCTGCTGCAAGAGTATGGAGGGATGGACAGAAGAAGAGAGTATACATCTACAGGTTTCTGAGCACGGGAACAATTGAGGAAAAGGTTTGATGGCAACTGAGTAGATGTGGTTGCTTTATTCTACTTCTTGCTTGAGCTTTATATAACCAATGGAAGTCATATTGTTTGATATGTCCATGTAACTGTCGCAGGTTTACCAGCGCCAAATGTCCAAAGAAGGGCTTCAAAAAGTTATTCAGAACGAGCAAAATGATAGCGTGGCACAGGTTCTCATTGGTGCTATTGTTCACATTATGTGATTGGGATTTCCACCTATGTGCTGGTGTTTATGTTCTTCAATTGCAGGAAAATTTTCTTTCAACTGAAGACTTACGAGATCTGTTCACATTTCATGGGAATATTAGGTAATATATGCTCCCTAACTGCAATATTCTATCATGATTATGAAATTTAATCTGTTGGCAAACTGAAAACCTCGAAAGAATGCTAAAGTATAAGGTTAAAAGTCTCATATTAAGATCATAAGGGTAGCACATTTATAAAGGATGATCTTAAACAAAATTTCCTCATAATTTAATTTGAGAAGCACATTCTTCTCAGAGTGTCTTATAAGTTCTGAAAGGAATTTAGCATATGAGGTTGTAATATAAGGTTTACCATATTCTAAGAAAGGACTGAACAGGATAAGGAAAGATAATTGAAAGAAACTGTCACGTTGTCACCTTGAGTAAATCAGGCTTAGTTGAGATGCAAACAATTATGAAGTTACGTCTATGTTTGCTTTTAATATTAATCAAGGGCTAAACCATTGAAAATCATCACCATAAGAAGTTATGACTTATAATTAGGACAGGCGTTGTTTCATCCAAGGGTTAATTTCAATCATTTGAAAGAAACGCCATGGTTGCTCAATGTGATCAATCAATGAAGCATTATCGTTTTTTTCTTCTCAGTCTAATTGTTCAAAATTATTGATCATGGATCATTGCACAGCATTACTGCTACAGAAAAGCATGTTAGATTCTCCTATATTGTTGCTTCTGGACTGGATTTTTTTTTTTTTTGGCCACACTTGAAATTTCATACTCAAATTATCTGTGTAGGTCTGAAATACATGATAAAATGAACTGTGCTCGCTGCCTATTGCATGAAGATTGTCAAGACAGCATGATTGAGGAAGATGAATCAATAAACAGAGAATGTAATTTAGATGAAGAAGTGTCTGATGTTGGTGGATTTGCAAGAACTTCTGGAATCCTAGGCAAATTAAAGAGCTCAGAGAAGCAGGTCAGTGTTGGCCACCAATTAGTCCCAAAATCGACAGTTGTCTTTTCAAGTTTCTATTCGTTGTTAATATATTTGTTTTGCCTCTATTTTTTATGTTCCAATTTCAGGTAGGAACCCCTCTGGAAGAGGATTTATGCAACTGGGGACATCATTTTCAGTCTAAATCAGTCCCAGATGCTATACTTCAAGCTTCAGCTGGTGATGAGGTGTCAATATTTGAAATTCTATTATTGTTTGCCTCTTGCCGTTGAATTGATTTTGTTTAGGGAAAGAAAGAATGACGACAGTTTTACTTCATTGCAGGTGACATTTGTGTTCACAAACCAGGTGGATGGGAAGCTTGTACCTATGGAATCAACAAAAGGAAGTCGAAAGATGCAGGAGATAAAAGGGAACCCGAATCAATTTGATAAGAAAGAAAATGTAGTAAAAAATTCAATGTTTCTGCAACATCCAAAACAGCCTCAACGACCCTTTTCTTCCAATGGTGACTCTGTGAGATCCACAGTTTCTGCGCCTTCTCAAGTGAAAAGAATGAGAACTACGCTGAAAGGAGCAGCAAATGCAGAGCTCAAGTCCAGGCTATCCTTTAGTACTCAATCACAACTGAAAAGGTCATCCCTTATCACGATTGATGATGATGATTTTGAGTAATGTTTTTGGCGGCTCAATTATTTTTTTTCTTCAAAAAAAGATTTTACTTATTTTTTCTAAGTTCTCATGGTGATAAGCAATGAATCATATTTTTTCAGTGCAAGCATGCATTAGTCACACAATTAGCAGAAATAATAGTGATGTCAGTAGATAATTGGACACCCTTTGCTACATTGAAATCCAGGCTGGTAAATTTCTAGAGTCTAGGATTGCAAACTGTATTGTCTACCTGAAATTGTAAGTAAATGGGTAATTATTGAATATGGCATTTGTATTTGTCTCATTTTAGCGAGAGAGAGAGAGAGAGAGAGAGAGACAGTATTTCCTACTAAGGCATTTTGGGGAGAGATAGAGGGCTGAAACGAATCTTTGGGAAAATTCAAAGTATTGCAGTGAGTGATAAGAAGCTTTCTTAATGGTAAAAGAGACAAACTTTGTTGACTAGCTAGGAGACAGTGTCTTAATTAGGTTCAGATTTCTGTTTTTTCACACCTAAAGACATACATGGGGTAATAAGTCCAATCTATTTATAGTTCATTTCCATAGCTTGTCATAGTTGTAAGGTGACAATCTGCCACATGTCCTTGACCTATTTGGTGAATAATTTGAAATTAAAAATGTCATTTATATTTGATTGAATGTGAATTCAATAAGGGTAAGGAACAAAGCTTTGATTACTGTTAACATGGTGTGATCAATAGTCAAACCACTGGGATTAACTATTATAATTTTTTTTTTTGTTCTTTGGGTAAGAGTTAACAATTCAAGTTAACCAGTGAATGCTTATTTTATGTAAATACGTTTTTTTTATTTTTTATTTTTAAATCATGTGATATTTGTTGGCCTTTAGCAACCAATTATTGTTAACATGGTTTCATTTTCTAGCTCTCCCAATTGCTTCCAAGAGCTCGAGAATAAAACCTTTAATTATAGGGAATTAATTTCTTACCAATTAATTCAATATCAATTTATGCAAAACGCATTTTAAGATACTTGAACTTTTACTGTTTTATGATAAGGTTCTTGTTCAATTATTTTATTGTATTGAACAATTAATCATTGATTTTTCAAAATTTTCTTCTTGGTTGTGCTTCATATTCTGTCAAAGGTGTGTAATTTTGTTCGTGCAACATGAATGGCTAACTTTCAAATTTGTTTAACTCTGCCCTATATCAAGTTTAAAACCTCAATTCATAAGAATTCCTTTATTAGATTAGCAGAAAAAAATATTTAAGAATCCATACAATATTGCAAATTATCGTTGTTAAATGGGGTTTAAAATTAAAAGAAAAATAACAAAAGGTGGTATATTTAATTTAACATACCACATATATTTAAATATTTTTTTTTTTTTTTTTTAACAGTACAAAATACAAATGACAAAATAGGATGAATTTTGTCGTACTTTAAGCATCAATCTTTACCTGCTTCAAACCACTTTTCCATTTTCAAATTAAAATCCAAACAACATATTCCCTTCTCTTTGAAAAGCATGTGATCAGAGGGGTACATTAATAATTAATTAAAGGTGATTATTAATTAATCTGAACATGCCAAAGTGAAAAATGTTCAAACTAAGCATCAAATGATCATAGAATTGGCTATAGAAAGTAGAACTTAATTTAGGGAGTTGAAGACAAAATGTTTGGATAGATTCTTGTTAGATGAAGAGGAACATAAAAGACAAACTCTGTTAACTATTCAGTAGACAGTTTCCTAAGATCCAGATTTAGCCACTTGTCAAAAGCCCATTTTATCTTGTAATTTAAGGATAATAACCATGTGAATGAATGTCAATTCCTCAATTCAAGGGAATGGAACATTTGGCCTTAATGTTTTAATATTGGTATCAATAGTCAAACCACTGGCATAAGCTACTAAACTATAAATTAAATTATTTTTGTTGTTTGGGCAAGAATTTTTTTTTTTTAAATTGTTGGATTGAATTTTTCAGAGTTCAGACAACTCAAAGTCACATGGACCTTGGAAAAGAACAGTAACTATATTTAGATGCAAGTGAAATCCTAAATAATTCAAATTCAGTCCAAAAATAAATAAATATATTAATAATTGAAAATGTAGCATCACTCTCTAGGAGACAGCAAAGCCTAGTGTGAATAGTGTGGTTTTAGTAATAATCCACCTAATAATACACAATTAAATGTGCTAGAATTAAAAAGTAGTAGTGACTCGTGAGTAGTGTATTCTCCATCAAGATTGATAATTGAAGTTTAATTGGTTTAAACTATAATTATGACTGAAACAACGACTTCAAGATTTTGGAGCAATAGATTGAATCTCCATTGCTTTTTCTGCAATAAAAACCAATTTAGGCCTTTAAGTGAAGCATAATAGGAACAAATTAAATTGGTCTTTAAACAAAAAAAAAAAAAAAAAAAAAAAAAACGAGGTCATTTTCATTGTAAGACTGGATTAACTATCTAGTATGCTCGGGACCAATCTATATAGGTACGGTAAAACTAGGGATGTCAAAATGGATTATCGTGTTTTAATCGTATTATGTAATTTATATATTCCATATGATTATATATGATAAAAACGCAACAAAAATGACATCGTGTCAAATGGGTTGTATTAGGTGCGTATTGTTTCTGTAAATCGTTTTGTGATAACCTATTTTAATAACGGTAAGCAAAACAATTTAGGAAAAGAGTGGAAAAACTCGAAAGTAGATAATGGTGAATGATTAAGAATTAATTATTTTTAAAAGACCGAATACATAAATATCCCTTGAACTTGACCAAAAACGCTTACTGTCTTTTTGAACTTTGAAAATGTCCTAATGTCTCCATGAACTTCTTAAAAGTGTTCTAATGCCCACCTGATTTCCTAAAATTGACCCAGTTTGCCCTCTAAGTTCCAAAAACCAGAGTTTGCTTTGAAAAATCAAACATGAGACAACCAATAATTAAGTGACACGTGGCAACAAAAGGACAAACTATATCATTTTTTGAAAATTCAATGGGACATTAGGATATTTTAAAGATTCAGAAAAGCAGTAGGCGTTTTTAAACAAGGTCAAGGATATCTCTCTATTTGGCCTTTTTAAAATTATATGATAACGTGGTATCGGGGAAGTATTATCTGTGAGTCAAATTAAGCATCAATTAATATGAGAAAAAAACACCATTAATGATACCTGTCAGAGATGCCCATTTTTAACTGTTAATTAATTAATTATGCTCAAGCATTAATCACAAACGGACAAATCTAAGTAACATGAGATGTCTGCTAAACTCACACTTAAAACAAGATTAAGCACACTATATATATAAGCATCAAACTAATCTCGAGTAATTGGTGAAAAAATTACATAAAATGTTGAGCAATAATAATATTATGGAGCAGAAACAAAGCATATTCAATTCGTCAATAATGGATCCAAGAATCTCATTTTCCAATGATTTTGCAGATGCAAAAGAAGGTATAAGCAAGTACAGAGAAGCGCCAGTTTCATCAGATTTTGAATTCAGTGTTAGAAATTACAGTATGATTCCTGCTGATGAAATCTTCTGCCAAGGAAAGATTCTACCTTTGAAAGATGAAAGCTCAAACCAGTTAAAGAAAACGACTCTGAGAGATGAATTGATGGTTGATGATGAAGATGAATATGAAGATGAAGATGATGAATTTGACCCATTTTGTAGAATGCAGAAAAGTTCAGGTTGGTGGAAATTGAAGAGAGGTCATTTGGTATTTAAGAAAGGTGCTGAAAGAAACAACAATGGAGTTTTACACACAATTGCTGAAGAGAAGAGGACTGTAAAAATATAGGTATGATTTTTTTTTTTTTTTTTAATTTCTCCATTTATGTGTGATTTACTTATTTATTTATTTATTTATTTGGGTTTTTCTTTTATATATAATTCAAATCCTCAATATGGATGAAGTATACTTAAATTATATACTTAGAAACATTAAGAGTACATTTACACTATAAAATTAAGATAATTGAACGATAATTTTTAAAAAATTTATTTATATACCTTCGTTTAACTTCTTAATATAAGTATTGAGGATTTAATTAACCAATACATTTGTATTGCATTAAATGATAACTTGCTTTATTATGTTAATTATCATACATAACCAATGTGGGATATATTAAAAGCCCAATTTCTAATTTTTTTTTTTTTTTTTCTGTATCAGGAATTGGGGAGTGAAGACATAGTATTTTAGAAGGGTGATAAAATTTTGAAGATTTAATGCAGAGATATTGCAAGTAAAAGAAAGTTAAAGATCACTTCTTCTCTGAAGTAACTCACAAATATAATCTTGGAGGAAGTGATAATGAATTGGGTGTTTAATTAATTATGTATAAATATTTGCAGTTGAACAACTTCCTTGATGACATAATTACTATAAAATAGCATTGTTTTTATGTTCGTATTTACTACTAGTAAGGGCCAGTTTGGGATTGCTGTTAGTGAAAGTGTTTTTCTGCACAGCAGGGTTTTATTGCTTTCTTTAAAAGTAGTTTTAAGTGTTTTTCTAGTGCTTTCTTGAATACAATTTGATTTTTACCAATTGTGCATTTGAGGCTGCTTTCCGCAGCCCTAAAAGCATCTTTCAGCCAAAGTATGGTTCCCATTTCTTTGGTTGAAAGCAACCTCCAACGCAACCTAAGTTTCTTTCTAGATGTTGAATTTTTTACTTTTGATGTTATTTTCACAATTTTTCTTGTTTTGTTCTAAAATTCAACGGTGAAACCATCATCTCCTTCAATCATGCTCAATTTTATCCATGTGAGTCAAAAAAATATCTAGTGTCAATTTAACTCGTTTTAAGTAAAAACACAAAGCTAATTTAGCCCTTAATATGAAAACACAAGCAAAATTAAGAGCCAAATTGAGAGATAAACCGGTACTTATTACGGGACCTTTTTTTTCAACTTATGATTGTATTAAAAAAAGAAAAAGGATTTTAAAAAGGGTGTATTCAAGAACTTAAACATTTCACGAGATGAGAGACGGGGACAATTTTGTCCATAAATATAACTCATGTTAAAAGTTCGGATAAAATAATTAATTTAATAAATAAAGAAAGATCATAGCATGAAAGAAAGTAACTATATATATGTTCAATTGTGAGGGAGGTATTGTGTGCTAATAATGTCTCAAAATCACATTGAAAGCGTTAACATGATTTGGATTATTACAATTAAACATGGACATAAAGGCCTTTTTAGCCCCTGTGCGATCATTAGTTTGCTCTTTTGGTCCCTATCCTATTGCAATTTCCCTTTTGCTATATGTTGTATGCAAAAACATTCCAAATTGAACCCTAAAAAGCATATTCCGTCAGATTCCGTTAAAAAATTTTATCAATGTAATCTGACGAAATATGTTTTTTATGGGTCAATATGAAACATTTTTGCATACCACAGGAGACAAAAGAGAAATTTAAATAGCACAAGAACCAAAAGGGCAAACCTATAATAACACAAGGATAAAAAAAGGTCTTTAATCCACTAAACATGCATTAAACACGTATAGTACGAAGCAACAAAAACATCATGGAATCTCTCTTCACCCAAGAGATTACTAACAAAACACATATACCAAAATGTTTTCCAATCTCAACAGAATATACCAAAAACATACCCAAAAAAAGGTTCAATTCATGAAGATGGTGCATTTCTCAATTTAAGCAAAGATATGAAAAGCCACCAATCATCAGCTCAAATACACTTCTGGAGACATTATGAGTAAGTGATAATGAATCACAAATTTAGTCCATCCATTCACAAAGGACTGCTTGTAATTGACATTGAAAATGACCAAAACTTGCTCTTTCTTGAGGTATAAAATTATGTACAATGAATGAAAGCACAGCATACGTAAAAGAATCAAGAGGGGATCTTTCTATCACCTAGAAAACCAATCTGGATATCTAGTATTATTTACAGTTATCTGCCACTATCACTACTATCTTATAACCAACCCATCTCTTTTCCGTTTGGAAGAAACCACCCATCTATTTACATTTATATACATAGTTGCCCAAAAGAATCTGTTCGTCGGTTTTATGGACTGTACATCTGCAACCAAAAATTGTTCATAAGCAACTATTCACGTGGCAAAACTTGTATAATCCCTCCATCTCAAAAAGATTTCATCCTTTATGCGGTTTATACAAAATACAGATAATATAGTTTGTGGACAAGTTGTAGCACATAACTTGCTTAACTTGATTAATCTCTTCTATATTTTGTTCAGGCTTAATACATTCGGACCCCCCTGAACTTGGCCCAAAGAGCCAACTGCCCCCTTGAACTTACAAAGTGTCTAATTGCCCCCCTAAACTTCGAAAAACCAACCCAATCTGCCTCCAAAGGCCCTCTAATTGTGAATTTGTGCCACACGCGCTTGAAAAATCAAACATGAGATAACTAATAAATGATTGACACTTGACAGCAATGGGGCAAACCGGATCACTTTTTCAAAGTTTAGGGGGCTAACTAGACGAACACAAAGTTCAAGGGACCACTTGTGATGTTAAGGACAAGTTCAGGTTAGGCCTTTTGTTTATATGTTATTAATAACAATCTATATAAAATAGGAGCATGTTGAGAAACTTAAAAGTTAATTATGATCTAAAAAATGATAACGGACTGTTATTTGGGACGAACCAAAACAGAAACATGCACTATCTTTTGTAAACGGAAGGAGTATCATTTTGATCCCAGAAATCTAAGTTGTATATACACATTCTTGGGGATGAGTCTCATTCGATAATTATTTCATGTCTCAAATTCTTACTACAGTGCAAAAGTTGGTCTCAGCACACAAACCTGATTGACGAACTTAAACTTTTCTTAGCACAACCTAGATGTATATCAATTGACCTAAAAGTTGCATAATAAGGGTGGTCCTTTTCCTCCCTTACAAGTTACCACTAAGTAAATCTTGTTTCTAGTTTAACTTATTTTTATTAAGGCAATAAAGTATTGGTGAGTTGAACTCACATGTCGTGTTGGCTGCAGGAAGTCTGGGGAGGAAAGCAAGAGTAACATCAGTTGGACGTGCTAAGGTACTCCCATGCGTACAAAATCAATTCGAATTACGTGGCGGAGTGGGACCCAAATACTTGTCCATGGACTCTTTCTTGCGCTCAGGATCAAGGCTGCAAGCATATACACCAGAAATATATAATTTCTAAAAGGATTACATGTACATGGAATAAGAAAATCTAATAGCATTTGAAGTACAAGTAAAATAGAACTGACCTGTTTCTAAGACCAAGAAGAGCATAATGTGCTGCACTAGCACAAGCAGAAACTGGAGCTATAGCAGCAGCAGGAACGCTCCGTACTGCAGTTGCTAAGGCAGATCCCGCACTAGCTCCACGCTGGTATTTCTTCAATGGTGTCTGAACTAAAGCAGAAGCAGTTCCCAGGCCATCACTAAGGCTTTCATATGCCTGCCAAATTAACAAGAATAAAGCTCCAGGGTCAAATATTCATTGTAGCCGTAAAGTTATTTCCTAAAACATTTTTAAGTTAACAAAGTGATGAAAGGCTTTATTTTTTTTCTATTTTGTAACAAGATAGGTAGCCCTTTTAGCATTGGAAATGGGATTCCCTCATCAAGAGTGGTTCCGGAAAATGTGGCATAAAACACAGTTTAGGATGTGTATCTTTTTGTGGTCTAAGTAATTCATGTATGACATGTTCACCTGTTGAAATCCTTGTTGGGCATTTTTTGGTTGATTAAACCTAACATTCGGTTTTGTATTGTCTTTTGCAGGCTGTGATACAGGACGAGGAATCCTTGTAAGGATATATTCTGCTTGGACCAAAATATCATGAGCTCCTGCTGCTAAATGCACCCCAAGTCCAACGGCTTCAAGTGATATACTTCTGAGAAATGCAATTGTACCTGAAACGAAGAGTAGCTGGTTATATCAGCAGCAATGATTATTATTATATAATAACCACACATTCCCATCAGAAAAGAAGTAATAAAAGTGATCAGAAATGCAAAGGATGATACACCAAAATATTAATCAGCGACACAATAGTTTAAGGCAAAATTCAACTCAGACATCAAAATTTAACTGTTGAAATTGTATTTGCTCAAAGGAAAAACAATTCAGGCGTCATCCAAGCATAAGGATATGCATAATTGACATTTACAAAAAAGGTACGATACTTGTCCAGTTGTCCAAGTACCAAGAATTTATAAATTGGAATGCTTCTTCTGATATTCTAGGCATCATTCATGTGCTGGAAGTATCCTACATATTACAAAATGTCAACCCTTAGCTACACTAAATACAATGAAAAAGGTCTTCAGCATCACATACACCAAGGATACCTCACATGCAAGAATAACACAATGTTTCTCCAAAAACCGTATTAATTGAAGCAATGAGGCCTGATCATCTTCAAACAGTTTACTTCCATTAGGAAACATAAAGAACAAATAATAAGCATCCATCTCCATAATTATGACAAAGAATTGAAAATTTATTGGCAGTCCATAAACCCATACTGTAAAACTCGCAAAACTACAATTTAAGTTGGTGAAGTTGAACATTCAAAAGTGATGCTAGTAATGAACTTCCCAGCAGACGAAACATTAACAATATATGATTCACCTCTCTGCATTCCTTTGAGTACTCTCTGATCCTTCTTGTAGCTCTCAACTGGCAAAGAGACAAGCTTTGCGGCACCAGAACCAACTGCAACCAAGGATCGGACGGGAGAAAGCCCTTGCAAAACTTTATGTATCTAAATGATAAAGCAAAAACAAACATCAACAAAGACATCAAGGAGGATCAAAATTCTGAAATTCTCAATATACATAATGGATGTAAGTTATACCTGATTTTGAAAAATATCCTCTAACCATTCCCCTACAATTGTTTCGCACACATTGCCCCAGCCATACACGCCAACAGCATGAACATGTTTGAGCTGCAGCTCCACCCCCTGCACCAAAATAGCTAATTTGAGATTTGAAAACACCACTCACATTTAAAAACATCTCTATGCCAAGAAAGGATTCAAGAAGCCACAACGTAGGATATGAAGTGTCCATTGGGAATGACAGTAATTGTTCAGTTTAATGTAACAAACCAATTGTTATATAACACTTTCACCAGTGCATGCAAACTTCTTGAACTATTGCCAAAGAACACCACACAATGGATTGAATATAAGGCCTAATGTGTAACAGATCAGTAACTACATAGAGACTAATACACAACCTATTACACCATAAAGTTGGTCTCATAAAACAGGCAATTACCAAAATCTAACCATGTCAACAAGAATTGTATTGTAATAGCCATATGCTTTTAAGAAAGAACTGGTACTGTTTCCAGATTCATTAGAAGAGCCAAAATATTGAAGTTGGTAAAAACAACTTGCTAGCAGAGCAGTTCCCTTGCTCAATAACACTTCTTTAGAACCACATTGTTAGCAACCAATAAGATAACCTTTTAGAATTCCGGGCAAGAAATTGATGCTCACCTTCCAAGGGACAACGTTTACAAGTTCCACATACTTCCCCCCTCCCAGTGCCGCTAGATCAACATGGCGTGGACTGTAGTCAATCCGAACAACAATAGGCCACACATCGAACATCTAATATAAGAAATATAATCAGTAAAGAGAACTAACTAAATGTCAAAAACCAAAACCTACAAGTTAATAATGAAACTCATAACAAACATACAAAGAAAAACCATGTTAATAAATTAAAAGTAAAAAGCACTTTATCTGTGCCATATCAAAGTATTAGTGCCGGGCTGTCTCCAAAGCTACATCAAAATGATAAATTCACGTGAAAGTAATTTATTTGCTTCCAATATCATTTTTGGTCCAATCATAACATAAGCAATTAAAATAGACGCATAAAATGTTTTACTTGATATAAAAACGGCCTTAAATAATTCCAATTACAAAGACAGAGACACAGATACAGGAAACCGAAAATGTTTAATACTTCTATATACAGCCATTGCCAAATTTTTACTTCATAAGAAAGATATACAGAACCATGATGAAACTTTTTTCTCTAGGTGGGTGGCTGTGGGTTGGTGGGACTATTGGTCTTCATTATTATACAAACATTATTAAGTAAAATGAGGATGAATAAAAAATATCATGATATTAGTGTCTTGTGGCCAGAAGAAAAACCATTCTATAATTTGAACGATAATATTGGGAAGTGTAATACACAGCAACAAAAGCATATGCAACCATTATGGCTCAAAAGATTATACTAAAAAGAAAGATCAATATCATCTCACAATAAAACATACTAATGCACTTGCCTGAATATAGGGGAGCAATGCCTCATCTGCAATATTTTCTCCTGCAAGATTATGCATTGGAGATGGTTTTGCACCATGTGAATTGTGATCTGACAACTGGTCAGTTGACAAGCTCTTCGTCCCAAAAAAGCTGACGAGGAAATCAAGTTGGCTCTGATGAAGTTGCAATAGCATAGGTAATAAAGCTACACGCAACCTGAAAGAGAAAATATGTAAATGTGATTATCTGGTTTGCCAAGTTATAAAGTCTAAGGTATAATGCCAAAAAAAGGGAAGGCAAAGCACAAAGCAGTACTTTTACGTTGTCTGCTGTCATCAGATTGAGTCTAACGCAATAAACTGATAGTGAATTTTCAGACAAAAAGATTAAACATTTTTTTCCCAATTGGACCTCAAATAACTTCTAAGTATGCTCAGATTTTCCAAAATAATAGAAATAGTACTTAGTAATAATTGAAAAATCATTACCTCACTCCAAACACTCAAAAATCAAAAGTAAAAGAAATGACGTGAGCAACGTATTTCCTTCCCAAACTTGCATCAACCAAGAATCAACTGGGTTCTTTTAATCAATATCAAGAAAACACACACACCCCCCAATAAGGTATGAATTGTAACCCAAAGTTTCATAAGTGGATTCTAGCATGGAGGGAGAAATTTTACAATGAAGCCCAATTGTTTCAGAATTTCATAAAGGAAAGGCGCTCCTATATCATTGCTTCCCCCAAATGAAGAGCCTGAAGCATATGACCTTTTGATTCATTTCATTAATTTAGAAAACAAAAATAAAACAGCAAGCATACCTGTACTCCTCAAGTGGGGTTAGAGGATTTGGTCTGACAGTTTCCAACTCCAGCTTAAGTGCTTTAGAAGAAGATTCCCTAGGATGATCCTTTGAATGATAATTTCGTAATACCTTTCAATTCAAAAGTGATAAATTATTCATACAAGATGAAAAAAAAAATAATAATAAGAATGACACTTAATTGATTAGAAAGGAAAATAGTTCTATATTACCTGTTTCCATGGTGCTGACTTGCTCCCGTCATATAGGTTAAAATCCTCAACAGATAAAGAAAGCTTAGATGCACAAACTCCGTCAACTGGGAAAAAGTTGTACTGAAATTGTGTCCCAGTTAATACAAGATCTAGATAAGCACTTTTATCCCTTCCATGGCTACCTCCAGACGCTTCTTTGTTCTTTCCATGTGCATGCCAGTCAGAACCAGCAAACATTCTCCAGGTCACATTTATGTTCTTAAGAAGTACGCGTCCGGTGGGCTTTTCCAAATCATCAGATCCTAAACCATCAAATGATGGAAGCTCATCCTCCAAAACCTGATTTGAGCAGGCTTCCCCATTTGCTTCAGGAATGTGATTTTCCACGATGCTTACTGGGACATCTTTATACCATCCACTATTTCCTTTTCCATGATCTCCATCCCCAAAATTCTTAGAGTGACATTTAAGACTCTGAGGAACTGATTGCCTACCCATAGATAACTCTGACCATGGTCGTAACTTCTCAGATAAGCAATAGCCTTCTATTAGTTCTGGCAATGGACCATCCTGTAAATAAGCAGTTTGACTACTTTCTAAACCTATGAGTGGCACTGATATATCATGCGATAAATCGTCAGCGACAATTTCAGGAGTTCCAATACTCAAGCCACAAACCTCTCCAAAAAGGCTTTCTTCAAAAGAATTACTAGCTCGTGATTCATCAGAGTCAAATTGGCAGTCCGGACTCCCATCCAAACAAAATGCATCTTCACGTATTTCATCCATCAGACCAACAATTCCAAGTTTGTTACTCGAATTGATGACAGAGGCCTGCTCATCAGAACTTGAAGAAGAATTATATGTCCCACCTTCATCATTGCACTCATTACTCTGTTGGGCCTGATGAACATTATTCCACCGAGTCTGCAAGTGAACAATTGATTCCTCCAAATCAGGAGCAAAAAGCGGCTGGAGTTGAGCAGCCAGTCGTATCAAACCAGAAGTAGTGTCATGGCAGGTTTCCAAAAAAATGTGGGATTCAGAACATTCTAGCTGCCAGGAAAGACCATTCTGACAGTTGGTTCGCAAAATTGCTTCAAGAAGTGCCTCCCGAGCAACTTTAACATAACCCATCTCGTGAAGATATTCTGCACTATAAGCGCTGCCAAGATTCTCAAATGCTTCACAAACAAGGAAACCCAAATCTTGCACACTGATTCTGTAATTATCAGCAGAATCTTCCATAGTAGTATTCAAAAGAGTCAAGGAAGAAGCAGCTAAAAGACAAGCAACAGGTGACTCCCCAGTTTCTTCTTTATAAGATGAGGAACTAGATTTGGAATAAACATCCTTAAGCATAGAATTCTTCAGATGGGGCTCGTAACTTAAACCAATATCGACCAACTTGAGAACAAAAGTACTTCCACAAAGTGCATTGTTTAGATCCCCCGTTGGCAACTTATCATCATCTACTTTCTTAACCTCATGAGATGACTGGCTGAAAAAGGAGGATATTGCATCCATCCAATCCAACCGACCACCAGCAGCCACAATTGTGCCACATATAACAGTAATAGACATATATTCATGAAAATTCTTTGGATCAGATAGGTGTAAAATGTCAGAGCCTGCCAACCTAGATGATAACACATTGGAACCTCCACCATCACCACGTTTCCTTGTAGAGTTGCTACAAGAAATCAGAAGAAACTCCTCACCTGGAGCCCCAGTGATGGAACCCCACAACTTACCTTGCCCATGGGTTAGCCAAAAGAAATTGGCACCCCCAATACCTCCAATGTTTGAGACAGTCAACATATCAAGCTTCTGAACTTTCAATTTCATACAATCCCAAGACCCAGGAAGTTCAAGTTGCAATGAATTCTTTATATCCTCCTTCATATCTGGCCTGATTAAAATTTCTACAGATTCACATTCCATACGAATTGATGTCTGAGAAACAGAAATTGCATCACCAACATTAGCTGTCTTGTGACCAGCTCCAGATAATCCATTCATCATCTGCTCTAAAAGATTGTCTAAATTATGATACTGAGTACTGCAAAGATCAAGGGTAACAGAAAATAGACGAATATGCACGAGAAATACAGAGCTCAAAATCATCTGCTCTCGAGTTTGAGAAGTTCTCATTCCCATATCTTTCACAGAAGTCACAGAGGCAAATTCATAACCTTTCACACACGATTTTTTCTTGCTCCTCGATTCCTCTGAGGTGGCCAAGGATTTGGCTCTTTCAAATATCCATGGACCAGTTACAGAGCCCTCCTGCCAAAGCAAACTAATATTAGATGGATAACCAGCCTTGCTGCTGACAGAAAAAATCTTCTCTGCAAAAAACTTCTGACTGCAGGAGCTGATTTCAGAATCACCTTTACAAGTTTGATTGACCAAGTAAGCCTTTAGATCACCAACATTCAAATGTAATGAGCATGACACCTTCGAAGTATACCTTCTCCAGCAATTAGCATCTGACAGTGAACCACTGTTGTTTTGGACTTTTTCTTTTTCCAATGTTGATTGTGAGGAAAGATCAATGGCAATAAATTGATTCCAAGTAAAGCAGTTCCCAGTGCCTTCGTCAGTTCCAACAGGAAAACACATAATTATCCTTGCATTAAGAATCGATATATGACCCTCTAAATTTTCCGTTGAAGATGAGCCCTGTTTCATGCCTCCAACAGATAATCCATCCTTCTGATTGACAGGTGAAAGTTCACTCCTCTCACTATTCATTTCAACATACTTTCCGAAGTCCTCCAGAAGATCCAATAATTTATATATTGACCGCAGGTTCACCCAAAATATGAAATGAGGCAATTGAAAAGAAAATGATTTTGCACCACTTAAATTCTCGAAGGAATCAAAATTTATGGCAAATTCGCAATGAGTAACACCTGAGGTACTGAGTATTTTCATTTTTTTCATATTTCTGAAGACAGAATCTGAAGCCCTATGAGCATTAAATTTATCTGAAAAAGGATCTTCAACAAATGAGGCGAGTGGAGGAAGAGCACCTTGAACTTCATCTTGCAGATGTTGAATTGAAAGAGTTTGACAGCTGCTATCTCTATTACCGCTGCTCGAGTAATCAGCAACCTCAATATGCTTCACTTCTCCTTCAAACCTCATTTTCTGAAGAGACACCTGTTAACCTTATCAAATGTTTCTAGTTAGTGAAAGGGAAAGTTACCTAAAGGAAACAAAAATAAAGCAGAGCTGAAGTACATGAGCGAGCTTTACATTTAAATTATCCTAAGGCAACATTACCTGCAAAGAAAGAAAAAGGCTGTCGCATTCTGCAACCACATAATGAACATCTGAACCATTCCTCAGTTTACCCTGTGGATTGTACCAGGACTCCTGATCCTCATCTTGGAATGATAAGATAATAGAAATTCCAGCCAGAGTTGCTTTAAGGTTAGTCTGAACATGCTGTTGTTCTGCAATTTAGAAGAAAAAACTGACAGTGTCAAAATCAAACATCTGAAAGAAGTATCAACGAACAAATTTGCAACCCCATCTGCACACAGCATAATATTTAAGAAGGATATATATTACATGAGTTATGCCCAATGTATATCTCCTGGATCTCAAGTTCATGCATCATTCACACTACACAACAGTAAGAAAAGACATAACCTTGACATAATCCACAGGGCTCTGGTCTCCCATAAAAAAAGGTTCAAATAAAAGGCACCTTTCACAGATCAACAACATGTAATTATGTGCACCAAGGTGATAATTAAGATTTACAAAGACCATTGAGATGAAGCACAATTACAGCCTGCAAAGATTCTTCAAGTTCTCTTTAACAAATTGTAGCTCTTAACATGGTAGAACTACACAATTCAGGATTCATAACTTGTGGGCTTCCCCATACAGTCTGTGTCTTTATTTTAACAGTTAAATTTCAGAAACCAGTTCGCAAAAGCATTTTCCATCTCTTTCAATTTTAACTAGTTTTATTTAAAGGGAATCCTAACATTAAAACCGCCTATTTAACTAAAACCTTACTGACCTATCCTAGAGCACAATGCGAGGAATTTGTAAATTATTTGATATATTTTCGTGAAGACACATAGAAATTTATTATTTGTTTGAGTTGCACAAATTGGCAATGTTCCACAGAAACAAACTACATAATCAATGATAAATCAGCATCAAAGAAAGAAGGGAAGCTATAGTATAAAATTACAATTGTAAGCATGCTAGATATAGAATTAAGATGGGTGAGAATAAGAAAGGTAATACTAAAACCCACACATAATTTATAGATGACAAGTAAGAAGTGCAGCTACCAGAAGGAATGTGCAAAGATCCAGAAGCAAGGTTGGACGCCGCAGTTAATGCACTGAAAACAGAACATGTCCACTTCCACATTCCACTGCTTCCCAAGGGCAATTGTGAACTTCGCATTCCATCAAAACATTCAAAAAACTGGTCCACACTGCAAATTAGCCAACAGCACAACATTAACAAACCAGCATCACTTAAAAGAGCACATGAAAATATGACGCAGGATTACAGAACAAAAGAAACTAACGAAGTTAGGACATTCAGTTTCTGTGTACATAAATGTAGTGCCTAGAAGCACTGAACATCTAAAGTAAATCAACTTGAACCAGTAATAAAATACTAGTATATGACTTGCCACTAATTAGGATTTGATTGTGTATGCCTTTCTCAAAATCGAGAAGGATAAATACAAAATGGGGCAGAGAAAAAGTAGATAGCACATCTGATAGCATTATTTCCAATATCCACTTCTTTTTCATCCAGTTAGAGTAGCCTATAAAAATAATATCAATTTAATTGAAATAAATTCAATAATGTCAATGCAAGATGACAAGATCTTAGGGTGTGTTTGGTTGGAGGAAGTAAGGGAATTAGGGAATTCGAGGAATGTACCTAGACAAAATTATTTCTAAATACAATACTAAAGTTCTGCAACCTCTTTTCCTCCTTCCTCACTTCCTTCCAACCAAACACAGCACTAAATCCCCAATCATGGTTTTAGAACAGTTCCCATGTTATGTAAAGGTATTTTTAAATATCATCGTGGTTCATAGTTTCCATGTAAGGATTTAGGATTTTAAATCAAACTGTAAATGGCTATTGCCTGCAGCATAAGGTGTTTCCTAAAACAGTTGCACAATGTGGCACCCTTCAATTTTTTATGTATGTCATCACTCAAGTCAAGCTTACTTCTAAGTGCATAAGGGAGTTTTCATTTCTAAGCCTATTTCCAATTCAAAACATGCTCCTCCATTATGTTCACTTAATTATGAAGTTTAAGTTTTAAAATGCTAATATGAACGTTTCACAAGGTTCTTGTTGTACTACTGATTTGAGCCATCATGACAATTTCTTTGATTATAATAATAATTAAAAAAAAAAAATGGCCAAAGCGCCATATTTGGTCAGTACACTTTTTTCGCAACATATTTGAATTATGTCTATAAAATTAAATAGCACAAAAGATACTAACCTTGCCCCAAGATCAAGTTCATCTTGGCTGTCATTCTCTCTGATTGAATTGGGAACCCAATCAGGTATAAGATGTGATCCAGGTAGCATGGCGTCACTTGCTGATTCTTGCAAGGTCAAAGAAGAAAAAGCAGAGGAAAAACTGCCATCCATGGTTACCACTTCATCAGTAGTAACCACAGAAGGAAACAAATTTGGTGAGTGGATATGAGATGCCACGTTTATGTCAACAGAGTCTGCTGATTTTTTATGCATCTCCTCATCCAAAGTTCTATAAGTTTCCCATAAAAGTAAAAACCATTTAATTGCACAGGGCTGCAATCTCAACTCCACAGGATCAATAGACACATTTGCATCCACCTTCCGAATGTCTAAAAGACCATTCCTCCATGGGATGCTTAACTTCAAATTCCCTGAAAATCCATCTTTACAGCCAGTAATAATTGGAGAAGCATCCAATGAACACTGCCCTGAACGCAACTCACAAAAACTTGAATGTGTTGGACCTCCAACACAAGTTTCATTGCTATCATAACCCATTTTAAGAAGTTCCAGCACTGCTCCTCGAAACGTTATAAAGCTTGTTAGCTGACTTATTCCAAGGATGTCCTTCGCTCTCGCATCAGAGTTTGATTGAGCATCTTCAGAAACACAAGTTCCACATTCTGTTTCAGCTATTCGAAGAACCAAGATCTTTTGATGTCCAACCTTCTTATCAACCCTTGAACCTGGTTCAAATGCAATTATTAGTTTTTTGACTTTTACATGGAAACTTGTTAGAAACCTTTTGACCATCTTTGCAATAGTCTTAACACCCTCATGCACATCCGGTGAACTAGATTTTTCATCATTATCCATCATATCATGCCCATGCTTCACTTCCTCACTTCGCTTTGGAAGTGTACTATCGTCACTAGTTCTGTTTTTCTCGTCAAATGAAGATGATTTATTTCTCGGAAAGGAAGTAAAAGACAGAACTATTTCAAGCTCATCAACTTCAATTTGAAAACCTTGATTCGTCCATGGCAATTTAACTGATAAAGAACCAATTGATCCTTCTTTTATTATGACTGGCGTGGCAGCACCCACCTAGAAAACAAACAAAGGCACAAACAAAGAGCATCTGTGAGAGGACTACTCTTACGGCAAGAAGCAATATTCCCTTCCAATTCCGGTTACCAAAAAACCAGATTTACTGAAGGTAATTTTATACTATTACATTCATTAATTAACCAAGAAAAGCTGATAAAAAAAAAAAAAAATTCTTAACGGATACAAATAACCCGGCTGTGTGAAGCCAAACTCCGACTTGAGTCTCCGTAGCTCAAGAACTGGATTATGAGCTTTCCTTTAATTTTCATTTGTTTTTTCTTAAATACATGCTCAAACTAAATTCGACGCAACAACGAATTGAAAACAGAGGAAGGAACTAAGTTAAGTACCTCATCATTAATATAATCGACATTAAGAGCGAGATCCTTAAGCTGAATTTTGCCACGTCTAAGCTGAATATCAAGCTGATCAAGATCAATATCGCCTAATATAAACTGTCCTAATTTCTTCTTCAAAAGGAACTGGAAGAGCCGCTTCACCGACCAGCGAGAGAACACGGCCTCCGCCGATTTGGCAAAATCCCATGAAAACATCTTTATTACGGCTTCAGGCGGCTAATACAGACAGAATTCTGCCGACGGAGAGCGAAAGATGAAAGGATTTAGGGTTTGCAGAGAGTAAAAATTGGAGACAGGGTTCTGCTGCTCGTGATGGAAGATTGGGAGTCTTCCATCAAAGAGACAGAGAAAAGGATTTGAAAATTTCAGAGAGAAATTCTGTAAAATTGAAAATTAAAATAAGAAAGGGATTAGATTGGGGTTTTCGTGTTAGAGTTTGTTATGTAAATGCTTTCCTTTATTTCTTTCTGTTTTAATCGTATAATATTAATAATAACGATTAACTGTAATTTCAATTATCCTAACGGTAATTACTCGTTGTCAATCATAATGATTAACGAATGCGATGGAAAATTCATAATTATGTCAAATACCAAAGTTGTCCTTAGTACGTTTTTTATTATATGATGTTTAAGATTGTTCACTAAAACCAAAGAAGTATTAATTAGGTTACTAAAATGACTAGTTTACCATCGATACTTCTTTCCTGAAACTCTATTTTCCATGCAAAAATTTTCTTTTTTTTTAATTAGCAAAACTTAATGTAGTACTTTTTATATTTAATAACGAACCTCTATTATACTTTAAATAAGGACAAATATGAGAAAACATGTTAAAAAATGCATTGACAATATAAATTGTCAAATAAAAAAGAAAAAAAACATCGTATAATAAAAAACGGATGACATATATAATTGTAAACATACACTTTATTAATATAATATAGTTATTCTAATATAATTTATAAAAAAAATTATTCTAAACCATAAAAAATGTAATTTAAAGTCTTTTAACTCAAATTGATGTTCAAAATTATTTCATTAAACAATAACTTCATGGTAGCTTAATTTATTAAGTTAAAATTAAAATAATATAAACTTAATCAATGAAAATTGAGAAGATAAAAAGTATTTGTATTTTTGTTTTCTTTTTACTAAAATTAGCCAACCAATAAGTTGTTTCCCTTAACTCTTAAACAATGTTATTCAAGTATGCTTTATGGTTTTTTTGTCTAGTATGACAATAATTTACGAATATAATTTCTTCATTTCTTTTTACATTTCTTGCATCAAGGGTAATACTAGGGTTAGCCGAAATTTTCTTTCCTCTTAATTATTAATTATTGTTTAATTACATGAAACTACACTATTGTTTCCATCAATATTAAAACATCTTTTTTACATTTAAATAAGGGCCAAATAAAGGAAAGAAAATATCAGAAATACATAAGTAATATAAAACGTCATATAAAAAGAAACAGATCGAAAATACTAAAACAACAAAATATGAGTAACCGAAAGAGTATTTATTTGACAAAGATAAAAACAAAAGAAAGGGAAAAATGAAAGAGGCGAGCAAAGAAAAGAAAAGGCCAAATATAGATATTCTCATAAACTTGTCCAAAAACACTCCTGAACTTTTAAAATGTCCAAATATCTCTCTAAACTTTGAAAAAGTGACACAGTTTACTCTCTTGCTGTCATGTGTCACTTAATTATTGGTTGTCTTATGTTTAACTTTTCAAAGCAAACTCTGATTTTTATGGGACTTGGGAGGCAAACTGGTTCAATTTTAAGAAATTCATGAAGGCATTAGAATACTTTTAAAAAGTTGAGAAGGGCATTAGAACATTTCAAAGTTCAGAGGGACAGTAGGCGTTTTTGGCCAAGTTTAAAGGCATATCTATGTATTCGGCCAAAAGAAAATAGCAACTGGAATAAGACAATATTTCGCTATATACACAATTTCATTTATCTCTTTTCCCTTTTTTTTAATGAAAATTTTATTATTCAGTTCAAGGTTAATCAAACATGTTATGAGTAACTCATATCCAAATTAAACTCGAACTTGAAATCTTTAGTTTAAGTAATTTGAGACTCTCAAAAACAACTTTAATTGATTTCTTCTTCAAACTAATTTTATGAAAACAAACACTCTACAAAAAATTTTATCTTATCATATAAATTAGTTTGTCAATATTTAACTTATTATAAGAAAACTACTAAAAAGATATTTATATAGAAATTTTAAGATATTCACATTGGTGTTTATCCATTATTCTAAGTAACCCATAGTCATTTTATTAATCATTTGATTGTCGATTGAACCTATGACAATGTGTAGTATTCAAGCATATTTGTCTTTCACAAGAAAAATCTTAGAATTATGATTATGAATCAATTGAATGCACATAAAAGGTAGCTCATCAAAGAAATAGGTTAAGCATTACGAAAGAGAATCAAATTCATGAATAGATAACATCATATTATTTATATTTACCTAAATATAAGTTCATTTGTCTATTATAAGAGAAATTATACAATGGACCCGATTCATGTGGACTATCTGAATGAAAAACTGACACATAAGTGTTTTTTATTTTTTCAATGCTTATATTGCTTACGTGTCAGTTTTTTATTGGAACGGTCTACGTGGACCCGGTCCACTATAAAATTTCTCCTAATTATACTTTAAACTTTTTTCTTTTTTAATCTCAACAACTATGTTTAATGAAAATACTTCTAACATACCATTCTTTACTTTGTGAATGCAATAAAAGAGAATGCTTTGTTTTATTCAAATTTAAATAAAATATGTTTTTTTCCCCTTGTCTTTTCCTTTTCAAGAGTTGTGTAATGAAAAGAAAAAAAGTGTCCATAATTAATTTCATTAATCATGAATAGTTCGTTGTGATCTCCTCAATCTAATTATAACCTTCTAGAACCATTAAATTTAATTTATAAAATCATCAATCTAAATTATATATACATATTTTATTGAATATGAATTAAGTTGCATCAATCTAGTGTTGGTTGATGGACACTTCTTTACAACGTGAACAAACGGGGTATGGGTTCGAAATTAAAAAAAAAAAAAAAAAAATTCAATTATTAGATTCGGATAGAATATACCATCCGATTTTTTTTGTACACGTGGAACTGAATCATAAGCATGATTCACGAGTTAAATCTTCTTATGAAATCCAGACTCGTCAATTTAAATCCTGCATGTGAAGTCCAAACTCATCTACTTCCCTAAAATCGTGCCACACGCTAATAAATGGAGATTGTAATCTACACGACAAAAATATTAAGATTAAAACAATAAAAAAGTCATATATACTCAATGCATTAGCGATATGAGGACTTAGAATACATGTTGCCTAAAAATAAAAAGGCAAAACACATCCTACGTCCCCTGATCTTTTATCAAACCTGCAATTCGCACCATGATCAATTTTTCTAAACAGATTGAGTACCTAACCTTTTTATTTTAATATTATTAGACCCAGACTTGATTTTATTTCATGTTTATGTAACAAGCTCTATTAAGTGACATGACCGATAAGATTTTAGTACATAACACAATTTCAGAAAATTGCTTGGATACGAAAACAGATTTGCTGGAAGTATGAATTTCACAGTTTCAAGCGATAAAACCATGTAATTTTTATATTTTTTGGAAATATTTGTTTCACAATTCCATATAGAACGTAGCGTATTACACCTACGTAAAAAAAAAAAGTCGAGTTTGAGGCTAAGAATGTTGAAATAAAAAGATCAGGTACTCAATGTGTTCGAAAAATTAATCAGAAAGCCAATTACAGTTGGTATAAGATCGAGGGCTCAAGATGTGTTTTGCCAAATAAAAAAGGACACAAGATGATTTTGTGTTTAAAGTAACAATATGGGGAAAAAGAGTAACGGTCGGCAACTCCATAACGCAAGTAGATAAACATTGAACAAAAGTCAACAATGAGAATCTTTTTTAGGTTTGCTTTTAGAGCAGAGTAACTTCGAAAGGAAGTTAATGTCTAGGCAACAAATAAACAAACATCACCATAATTAAAAGCATTCTGGTCTGTCCCTGTCATGACTCATTACCAACACCATCCCCACAAACAAAATTAAAGATATTTATACTAGTCCATAATGGAACAATTTTACTACTTTTTTTTTCCCCTGGGAGGAATGGGGAAAGGATGAATTGAAAAAAAAAAAAAACATAACAGAAATAACTATGTAGGCAAGAAGGAATGTCTGAGTCTCCATCTATACTAAACAAGAAGTACATACATCAAAGAGGATAAACTGTACATAGCAAATTTTAACTGTGAGAGAAGCCTAATGAATAGAGTCTAATCAACCTTAAATCGGTTCGATGAACATACCAAAAACAAAGGATGATTTGTTAGCTAAGTATATGCGCTCCTAACTTTGGCTGGATGAAAAATGTGGCCAATGACCAACCATAAGACTATATGAGTAACTTTTTTGTGAACTCACATCAGGTAAAAAATTATTAGAAAGGAATGATGTTAGGGCTTATAAAGTAAATCCTGTAATGAACGACTTACTCAAGATCATTACTTCATCTCAAATGTTCAATATGAGAAATTCTTCAATGGTCCGGGCCATATGGCCTGAGACCATTGTAGAACTTCTCAAAGAGAAAAGTTTATTGCCTAGAGTCTGCACATGCACTGCTGAAAAAACAACATTGGCAATCACAGACCCTGCAATAGTGTAATGGTTATGAACAACCAAAAAGCACACTTGCAATCACAGACCCTGAGATGGTGAAATAGTTGGATACAGTGACACATACTTGAGAAGAAGATGAAGAAGAAAGAAAGAAACACACACCAAAGTCAGCCATCAGCTACAATATAAAAAAAATCCCACAAAAACCCAGAAAAATTTGTAAAAATGTCAAAGTGGGAAAGCAAAAAAGGCAGACTCAAGGACACACACACAAAAAAAAAATAAATCAGAGAAAATATTAGTGGACTGTTACCATTTCAGTAGTAATATCCCTAAAATCTAATACTATAGTGTTTATTTCCTGCTTTTTAGGTGCATCTGGATTTATTATAGGTATTGTTAAGCAAACTAAATGCCCCAATTAACATTCAAATGACCTGATATCAACAGCCCCTCAAAAATCTTATTGATTAATGGCACATTGGATAAGTCTCATTTGAGTTGGTTGGTCTAGGGCAACTTTAGAACAACAATACTAGACTTTGAAATGCTCAAAGATATAAAACTGAGAAGGGAAGAGACTTGAAGAGGTGTACCATAATCAAAGGCGGTCACAGCTTCTCACTTCTCACCATCTTCACTCTCCCCATTATCCATGGGTAACTTGTAAAAATAACATAAGATTCCACTGTTATATCAATCAACCTAAACATTATGTAGCATACAACTACGTTATAGAGATCAAACACTACCTAAGTAGTTTTTTTGTGTGACATCCACAGAACAATTTTCATTCATTTCTGTGGATACATTCAGAAATTTAGCTTTATACAAAACCCTAGCGGTAACACCCTACACAAAACCCTAGTGGGAAACCTAAGTATCAGCTCCCATGATTTACAGGACACCCTAACAAAATGGGTTAATATATCAACTAATTCTAGAGATTCAATATATTACAAGATACTAGTCAAAAAGCTCACTGTACAATACAAAAGCCACTATTCATGTTCTTTGCCATTCGCTGTACTTTGTCATGTTTCTCCACTTATCTTTCAGATCAACCTAAATAGAAAACCAGCTTCATCATTAAGTCAAAGAGCAAAAATTCACAAGCAATGAAAATGCTGGAAAAACATCAAGTATATTTACCGCTTTTCTGTCAACAAATAAGTCACGTTTGGAGTTTAGAATAAGCTTCCAGTTCCCAGCACCGAACCTTCAGTTCAAGAAGACCACACAAAATTAGCATCCAAAAGATTATACAATGACATTATACAAATGCAATATAGAGCTACAATATATACTTGCACAATGGATTTAAAATATTTACAAAAGTAAGGAGTTGGAATACTTCTACAACAAAAGATGATAAAGAAAATTGAAACTTATATGTAAAATGAATCCTATATCAAAATTAAACTTGCTTAAGTTTTGTTATACTTTTTCACCCCCTCCCTCAGTCCATCTTCCTCTTCTACGCTCCATCTCTTCGATGGTCTCCTTCCAACAACATTTTTTACTTTATAAGAGGCAAGCTTTTTCCTTGAGCTTTCAGCAGGTAAATTGTCTGTGTCCATAGAATTGGCTACTTCTTGAGATATACCATCAATTGAGTCGTTCCACTGCCAGAAAAAGAATGAGAAGCCAAAAACGTGGGACATATTTAATTGTTACAAAAGGCCAACTCGTACCTCAAAGGTACAAGCAGTGCTATTACGCTCCATTAAACTGCGTTTGGGAGCAAGATTCTGATGGCTGGGCATTGGAATTTCAGCATTTGTGTTCATATTCTGAATTACTTGTGAAGGCACAGGATTCAAGATCTCCGTTGCTGCTCTAGAAACTTCTGCATTAGTTGGTGGATTCAAAATCTCTGTTGTTGCTCTAGAAACTTCCGCATTAATTGGTGGACTGGGTGGATCTATATCATTTCCATTCTGGTTCTCAACTGAATTCTCTTTATTCAAAGTTTTTTCTCTTATTTCAGCCCGTACAACATCGGAAACACGTAAAGCTTCGGGAAGAGGGTCGTTCACCAGTGCTTTTAACTCCATGCAGCTGCGATTAAGTGCTTCTCTCAATTTCATAACTTCAGGAGTAGGGAGAAGGCTGAATTTGGTTGGAGGGATTCTTGCTTCCACTCTTTGAGAATCCATAATGTCACATGTTGTTTCAGGGCGGCACGCTTCAAAAACATCATTCTGCTGTATTTCCCCAGTTTCTACATACAACAAAAGAATGAAACTATAGGTATGCAAATAGAAGACACGCTAATTTGTAGACCCAAAAAGGAAGTAAAAGACTGAATATATAGGACAGAAGCAATCCCAACAAAATTTAAAACACTTTCCCATGTAGATATTGAAATAGCACCATATGCTATCTCCATTTGTCTAACTATACAAATAAGGTTTCTTATGTCAAGGTAATGAAGAAAGACCAACTAAATGTTGAGTTATTGGTAATGTAATGAAGAAAGACAACTAAATGTTGAGTTATTGGTAATGTAATGTCTCATGCTGTTAATTCAATAATAGAATCATGGCATATCTAGTCATTCACAATTTTCAAAGAACAAGATGTACATCCCATGTAGTTGGTAAACTTGGAACAGATTAATATACGCACAGCAAAAACAAGCACGCGCAAGCTCAGTGTTAACAATTAAGCATGATTGTAGTGGAAAAGCACTCATTTCCAAGTGGGGGGCACCAATCAGCATTTGGTTTATGGATTCTAGCATCTATACTTTATCACCATCAATTCTTTTCCGCTTCAATTCAATCTCAGATTAGCAAAGCCGCAACAGAACATGCAAGCACAAGCTCAGTGAATCAGCATTAACAACTAAGGATGATTTAAATGGAAAAGCACTCATGACAAATGGAAAGTCATAATACAATCGAGGGAGGGGAAAAGGGACCAATCTTTACCTGGGCCTGCAGGCCCATCTAAAACAACTAGTTCTGGACCAGCATCTGCTTTACTGCCTTCTTCTGTCTCAACTTCATCACCATCTTTTTATTCATAGCCATAACAAAACATATGCAAACACAATATCAGTGAATAAGCATGATTTAAATGGAAAAGCACTCATTACAAATGGAAAATCATATTACTACCAAGGAAGGGGAAAAGACCAATCTTTACCTTGCCTTGCAGGCCCATCTGAAACAACTATTTCTGGACCAGCATTCGATTTATTTCCTTCTTCCATCTCAACTTCATCACCATCTTTTCTTCTCCGCTTCAAATCTATTCTCAGATTCATATACCCAAAATAAAGCATTCAAGCACAAGCTCAGCGAATTACTATAAGCATGATTTTAATGGAAAAAGCATGACGTACAAATGGAAAATCATAATACTATAAAGGAGGGGAAAAGGACCAATTTTCACCTTGCCTGGCGGCCCCGTCTAAAACAACTACTTCCGGACCAGCATTTTGTTTACTGCCCTCTTTCATCTCCACTTTATCACCATCTTTTCTTTTCAGCTTCATTTCTATCTCAGCTCTGGTAGCCAATTCAACAAAGGAAGGCCCCATTATAACCAAAGCTTCGTTCACATAATCCCTAACCAGCCTCACAGCATCAGTTTGTCCAACCTTCGCCAACAACCTCTGACACGCTTTAGGGTCCCACAAAGCCGCTTCCATCTCCTCCTTTATCTCCCTCAACTCATCAGTAACCAACTCACTCTTCTTCAATAGCTCCAATTTCTCAATCCTCCCTCTCCAAATCCTCTTTACCGCTTCGAAAAACTGCCCTTCATCCTCTTTTCCCGGGCTACGCAAGTACTTCACAGTGCATTCCACTGCTGCTGCACGGTAAGCCAGTTTCATAGAGTCGGTAATTAGGTTTCCCTCCTTCCGGTCCAATTCTTCAATGATTTCGAGCGATTCGAGAATCGATTCGGAGGAAACGGCAGCTTCGGCAATCTCGTCCTGAATAGTACGGAGACAAATAGTCTTCTTGCAGCGTGTATTGTTGGTTTCTCGAACGGAAAAACGGGGGTCGGCGAGGATGGCGTTGAGAAAAAGTGCAGGAATTTGCTGCCGAATAAGGAATTCGATAACCCATGCGATAATGTCTGGATCCATTTGTTCAAAAATTCAAACGACTGAAGAAACCCTCTTTCACCATGGGTTCTCTCTCATTCTCTTCTTCCTATTTCTCTTCTCCTTGCGTGGGAAAAGGTTGTGATTTGACTACTTACATTCAAAACTACATTCATTTTTCAGAAATTTTATATTGGATCGGGTCGATATATACCGTTCGGCTGAAAAACTGACACGTAAGTAATATGATCATTTTAAAAATAAAAAATGCTTATGTGTTAATTTTTCGTTAAAAAGGTCTACATGAACGGGGTCCATTATATAATTTCTCTTCATTTTTACACTTAAATGGGAGCAAACCGTTCAAAAATTTTACGGTGGATCCGGTCGATCTGAACTGTTTCAATAAAATACTAATATATATAAGTATTAAAAAAATATAAAACATTTACCTATAAGTCTTTTATTGAAAAAGTGTATATAGATTAAATCCATTATATAATTTCTCGTAAACTGCACCTGATTAATATCGTTAATTGTGCCTTAATGTTCAAAAATTTTAATTTGGATAGTCCAACAATAGATTAGTTCCAACTACTTTTAAATTTTGATTGTTTTTATACAATGTTTGAATGCGTAGATACTCCATTGGTGATATGTATTAGCTTTATAGGGGTTGGAATTGATGTGACACTGTACTAATAGATCAGACTTAGTGTTAACTGATGAAGTTATCATTTCAATATTAAATCTTGATAAATTATGAAAAAAAAAAGACTTATCGATGATATCATAACGAAAGTTAAGCAACTTTATTAACAAAATTTTAGTAACTATGAACGTATAAATTTTTAGTGATTACAAAGAATTTCTAGTGTGGCGTGAAATTGTTTTAATCATACCGAGTCAATACAATTGTGATGTAGTATGATTATATTAAAATACCATAGTTTTAAAAATTAAATTTTATTATTATTATTATTATGGAAGGCTAACACCTATAAATAAAACAATTAACATAATAGGCACTACTAACTACATACTATTATTTTCGAAATTCATTTCTGAAACTACAGAAATACATTATAATTGGTGAAAAAATATAAGGGAATATAATTTTTTTTTTTTGACAAGTAATTTATTTAGTCCAAATATTTTTAAGAATAAATATAATTAGGAAACCATAAAATTTGAAACACTCATATTAACAATATATTAAGGTACCATTTGTCTAAAATGGAAACTTTATTTAATATATTTATAAGATAAAAATAATTTATATTTAGTATTGTATTTATTTGGTACACTTTTTGGATAGAAGAAAGTGGAAATTTCACTATTATTATTATTATTATATTATTATATGTATTATGATATGATATTTAGCGTGTTAGAGCCAGTTTGGGATTGCTGTATGTGAAAATTATGTCAAGGAAAGTTAGGTTTCATTGCTTTATTTAAAAATAGTTTTAAGTGTTTTTCCAATGTTTTCGTGAATACAATCTGACTTTTACTAATTGTGCATTTAAGACTGCTTTCTACAGCCCAAAAACAGCTTTCAGCCAAAATAAGATTCCCAATACTTTGGCTGAAAGTTTCAGCAGCCCCAAACCGATCCTTAGTTAATATGAAAATTTGTAAAATAAGCATGTAATTATCAAAAAAATTATAGTAATTGGCATAGATTATCGTAAATGAAAAATGAAAAAATCATTTTTAATTTTTTAAAATTATTTTCTTTTGGAAATATTTTGATAAAATTAGTAAGAGAAGAGTACATAATTCACAAATTACTACTCCACCATATCCTATAACAAGAAATGGCGTAAGGAGGCTCTGTTTGGATTATTTCAGTTTTGTTACAAGTGGCAATGGCAGTCCGCGGATAAGTACACCCATAGCCGAAGGATTATGGGCTTGTCACATCGATATTGTAACCCAAATAACAAAAAAACAAAGTTCAATTAATATTTCCCTTCAGATATTCTCTTACCTTTCCAAACGTACAGTCAACTAATCATAGCGTATTTATAAAAAGTGAAAGGCTCCATTTTTACAGATTTTGGGGATTCAGATGGAAATCAAGCCTGGTTTATCAGCTTTTGTCACCGGTGCTGCTTCTGGGATTGGTAAAGTTCACAACTTGTTACTCTTCCTAATGTTCTCTTGATGTTTCTGTAATCAATTTCTGGCCTTTTACATATGACATTGGAAGAATTGATTAGTGAATTTTAGTTTATGATTTCAATGGGTATTTATTGGTTTTATACCTGATATGAATCAGTTTTGTTAGTGGGGAGAATTGAATGACTTGATTGATATGGGTTTGTAGCTCTCTGTTTATGGTTGACTAAACAAATATTTGCTTACAGTTAATTAATTGTCGCGCAAACACCTTAAAGTTTTATTCTTTATGAAACTCTGAAGGTTTTGTAGTTGTTTACTTTTGTTTTTATCACTTTATGGGCTGTTTACATATAGGGAAAGCACTTAGTTTGGCCCTTGGAGAGAAGGGAGTATTTGTGACAGTGGTGGATTTCTCAGAAGAAAAGGGGAAGGAAGTTGCATCTCTCATTGCCAAAGAGAACGCTAAGTTCCATTCTAAGTTGGATATTCCAGCTTCTCAGTTTATACGATGCGATGTGACGAATACAAGTAAGTTTTACTAACAACATGTTTCTGAATATGGATTATGTTTATTGTTTGCAGTTTCTGGAATTCCCTAAAAGTTTGTTTTTAATCACGAGAAAGCAGGATATTTTTCCCCTGCCCTATTTTCTTGGGTTCCAAAATGATTGTGTTCTCTTTCTCAATAAACACAAAAAAGGTAATTTGACCTCTCTGCATCTTCTAATGTGAACAGGAGATTTGGCTGCTGCTTTTGAGAAGCATGTGGCAACCTATGGAGGATTGGATATATGCATTAACAGTGCAGGAATTGGTACTGAGATACCATTCCATAAAGATCAAACTGATGGCACTCGTACATGGAGGCGCACTCTTAACGTGAACTTGACTGCAATAATTGATTGCACCCTCCTGGCTGTATGCTTAAAACATTATTGCTATTATTAATTATTTTGGTTTCTGATCCAGAAGTAAATAGCCTTTTCTGCTGGGCTTTGGCTTTCAGATTTCAAAATTATAGCTGCAGCAGTTGCTATCAGTGTTTTGTTCATTATTGAAGCACCCTCCTGCATCCTTCCTACATGTAGCCATCTTGAATTTTCTCTTCACAATTTACATGAACAGTGTTTTACTCAATTATTTCAGAAGGAAATATAAAAGAGCGGACAAACCTGCTGATGCATCATTCTTAGTTTGCCATCTCAAGATTACCATTATTTATATTTCCATTTTTCTTGTTCTTTTATCAATGAGGTCAAGTTATGATCAATAACAATTACTTACAATTTCGGAACAGATAAACGTTATGAGAGCTAGACAAAAGCCTGGAGTCATTATAAATTTGGGTTCTGCTTCAGGCCTGTATCCGATGTTTAATGACCCTATCTACTCTGCTTCTAAAGGTGTGTAGTATTGTGTTACTCTTTGTTGTTGATTTCTTCCAGCGCTCTTTTTGGTTGATCATGCTTTTTCATATTAGTGAAACGATGGTTCATGCATATAAACATTCTGAACATGTGAAATATCTGAAACCTTTGAAGTTTGAATCCTTTGATACTTACAAATTGCTATATCCTTTCCCCAGGGGGTGTTGTTATGTTTACTAGATCACTTGTCCCACTCAAACGCCAAGGTATACGTATTAATGTGCTTTGTCCTGAGGTAAGTCTAAGACTTGTGGAACTGTTTCTCCCTCCTTTTTTCTCTTCTCTTGTTTGATTGAAATTTAAGGTGTTTAGGAGAGTGCCCCTAGATTCTGATCTCCCTTTTTTTCTCTCCCTCTCCCCATCCTCATTTTTCTCATTTGTTTTAGGGAAGGAAAAGCCAAATAATTTCATAGGTTAATTTCCTGTCATATGAAAGCTTAAGATTCTGTATGGGCTAGCCAATTTCAAGTATTGTTGCTCTTATAGCGTTGAACAAATATAATCGATGTTATTTTTATATTGACAATATTAGTTTCTCAAAATTTGATTTCTAAATCTCCTGAATGTTTCTATGCTATCTTCTTATGATGATCTTGTAATTCCTTATTTCATCCACGATTCCACGAGCATTTCTTGAATTTGCTATCTCATTGGCCTCTGAATTTTTGGATGCAGTTTGTTGACACTGAGATGGGACATAAAGTGGATTGTAAGTTTGTTGATATGATGGGAGGCTTTGTTCCTATGCAAATAGTTGTAAAAGGTACTATTGATAGCAAACCTGTTGTCTAATGAAGTAATTTAAGTCCTGAAAATCTCTATTTCTCTTATTAGATTAAAACTGGTGGTTGAAAGCTGGTCAAATCTTCAAAAATACATTTCTTGTTAAGGTTCTTTGGCCGTATTTGTGCAACTCTAAACCATTTTCCTCTTGTGACTTATATGTGGAACTAATTTTTCAAACACGTGATACTAGCCACTGAATCTCTCTTTTTTGCCTCTGCTTGTTGTTATATGTTTTCTGCAGATAGATTCTGTAATCCCATCTATACATATTTTCAGGTGCTTTTGAGCTTATTACTAATGAGAGTAAAGCTGGCTCTTGTCTATGGATCACAAACCGCAGAGGCATGGAGTATTGGCCCACTCCTTCAGAGGAAGCAAAATATTTGCTGCCTTCTCTAGCATTCAGAAAAAGGCCTTCATTTAAAGCTCCGGGAAACCTACAACTTCCTCAGAGCTTTGAGAAAGTGTGAGAAATTTTATTTGAAATCCTCTTACTTTCTTTAATGGAGACATTTATTCGTTAGTGTTGGAATCCTGACCTAACTCATCTGATTAATCAAACTCTGTACATTCTTCAAGCCCAATGGATATTTGTGTGCAAGGGTGTGTTTGACTAATAAGAATTTTCTTGAGGCCTTCACCTATAAACTCACACTAACACGTTAAGTGGTTCTTTCAATATCACAGAAGATTCGTGGAAGTCTTGGAATTACCTATGTCATCATGAGCCTGAAATGCAAGTTCTTTTTGGTAGTAGTTTCTTACAGATTTGAATTTATTAATTTGGCTTCTCTCTTCAGAATTGTCCACACCTTGAGTCACAATTTCCGCAATGCTACCAGCGTTGTGCGGGCACCATTGCGTCTACCCATTGAACCGCATCAAGTTCTTGTGAAAATATTGTATGCTGGCGTAAATGCTAGTGATGTAAGTTAATGACCTATCTTTCAGGCATTCGATTAAATTTTGTCAGTTGACTCTGAATCCTTGCATATCTATTTAACAGTTATGTATTTTGATACTGACTTGCTCTGCAATTCCGTGCAGGTGAACTTTAGTTCAGGACGGTATTTCGCTGGAGATGGCAAAGACATTGCTTCCCGTCTTCCATTTGATGCTGGTTTTGAGGTGCATAAAGAATACAGTGATTCAATCAATCATATTGACATTCTGTGGTTTACTTGAAGTGGGTCCATCAAGTGTTTTTGTAAAATCTCTTTCTCTCCCTCTCCCTCTCCAGGCGGTGGGAATAATTGCTGCATTGGGGGAATCTGTACGCAACTTACAAGTTGGAACCCCCGCTGCTCTTATGATTTATGGGGGTTATTCTGAATTTGTCACGGTATAGTATCCAGGACAGCATTCTTTTCAATCACTGTAAAAAGTTGCTTAGTTATCGATTGTTGTTTACAGAGTTGCTCTTATACTTTATCATGAATTGGAAGTTTAGAGCTTTGAGTTTCCTAATCATGGATTTGCGCAATTCAGGTCACTGCAAAACATGTTCTTCCTGTGCCAAGACCAGATCCTGAAGTTGTTGCCATGCTCACTTCAGGATTAACCGCATCAATTGCCCTAGAAAAGGTAGTACTTTCTGCATGTGCTAAATCCGGAATTCTATGTCATTCTTTTTTTTTTTTTTTTTTTTTTTTTGTTGCAACATTGCTCATTTTTAGAAATCATTTAGAAACAGTTCATTTGTTTCTTCTAACAATATTTTTTCCTAAAATGGAACTTTTAGCCTGGACAGATGGAATCCAAACAAGTAGTTCTCGTCACTGCTGCTGCAGGAGGCACAGGGCAATTTGCTGTCCAGGTAACTTCTGTACATTTTCAATACATTAAACCTAAGATAGAATTTATCTAACTATCATGTGAATAAAAACAAGATAGTAAATAAAAACAAAACATCATATTTACAGAATAGGTATTAGAGTTGTAAGTTGTTTGTCATTCGGTACTGACTTCTTTTTGCAATGTAAGTTATGTTCTTCTAAGTTCTTATTGCAAAAGAATTGTCCCTTGTTTTTTTTTTTTTCTCCCTTTCAACATTTGAAATGATTAAAGTTTTGAACTTTCAAATGCACAGCTTGCCAAGTTGGCTGGAAATACTGTAGTGGCAACCTGTGGAGGTAAGGACAAGGCAAAGCTCTTGAAAGAATTAGGAGTTGACCGAGTGATAGATTATAAGGATGAAAATATCAAAACCGTAAGCACCTATCATTTTTCATTTTAAGCTCCTTCCATGTCATTATTCAATACTTTGAAGAGTATTTATAATCACGACTTCCATTCTTCCAGGTTCTAAAGAAGGAATTTCCTAAAGGCGTTGACATCATCTATGAATCCGTTGGTGGTCAAATGTTTGACCTGTGTCTAAATGCTTTAGCAGTCCATGGGCGACTTATTGTGATTGGAATGATTTCACAGGTAGTATATCCTTGACCATTTTCTCCGTGAAGTATTTCTTTTACGTGCTCTTTGTCTTCTACACAAATTACCCAAGTCGCTCTTCGAAATTGTGAAGTTGTTCAGTTTTTCACTCTTGGAATTGCAGTAAAAGGCTTTATATTCTTTTTCAGTATCAAGGACAAGATGGATGGAAGCCGTCAAATTATACTGGACTCTGCGAGAAGATTTTAGCAAAAAGCCAGACTGTGGTATTGTACCTGTTCAAGCAATGAATATCCTTTTACTCGAGGCTGTTCATGCATTATTCTTATAAGCTACAGTCCCCATTATATATAGACTTTTCATTCTGTTTTGACATTTGTATATCGTTTTCTGCTGGTGTTAACCATTTAGGCTAGGAAACGTACAAGACAATTGAGACTCAATATGCTTAGCAACAACATTAGACATTGGATTTTTATTTAAACGAGCAAATGATATGACCTTTCGTCCTTGCAGGCCGGTTTCTTCTTAATTCAGTATGCTCACTTATGGCAGCAGCATCTCGCAAAATTATTTGATCTTTTCTCCACTGGAAAGCTTAAGGTGATTCTTTCATTTCATTCTGTGTTATACTCTTCTCTCTTGCATAGAGTACTCGGTTCAGTTTTCCGATTACTAGCAAACTATTTCGTGTACAATCAAATTGAGTAATGTAGGCACAAAGCCACAAACTTATCTTCCAAACTTGCCCTTCTTCAATTTTGACAGATTTCCATAGACCCAAAAAGATTTGATGGTGTTCATTCTGTGGTAGATGCTGTTGAGTATCTACATTCGGGTAAAAGTGTAGGCAAGGTATGCAAACAATTTTCCCAGCCATAATTATTGCTTGTGTTTTGCTATCTACTTATCATCCTTCAGAAAGATTAATGCTTTGTTATCATACAAATTTCAGGTCATCGTTCATATTGATCCCACCTTCAGCAATCAAATAGCAAAACTATGAACACTGATGTAGGTCACCGTAACGGAACGCAGTCGATTACAGTTCCATTTTTAATCATAATAAAGAAAGTTATGCTTTTGGAGAGAAGAATTGGCCTTAAGAGGTTGAATAGTTTTCAACAGTTAAACAGAAGGGCAAAAGAGCATTGACATCAAATAATAATACGATAATTTACAAACGATACAGAAATTGTGAGCTGCATCTTTATACATGTTACACTTTCAACACTTGTATCACAAACAGTTCCTAGTATTGAATTATTATTATTGCTAGTACTACTACTACTTTTGTGCGTAAATTTATTTATATATGAAATGGAAGTGCAATATATATTTGCCTTTTGCTTTGCTCCGAAGTCTGAATATTACCTATGAAGTTACAGAATGCTAGTAAATCCATCATATCTATGCATATAAGTTGCAGTCTAATGCCCTATGCCAAGCAAACTAACTCCATTTGCCTTTAATGTGAAACCAGTAAATCCTAATTGATAAAATCTTGGATGTCATTAACTCAATTTTTGGGAAAGTAAACTATCGCAGTAGAGATAAAGAAACGTATAAAGAGTAGAAATATGGTTATAGCTTTCCATCATTAGTCATGAGATAATGATCTAGTAAACAAACCCATCAACAAAGGGTAATTTGAAAAAAGAAAATCCATCATCCATCAACTTAATGCTGAAACTTTACATAAAATTAACCTGAACATTAATCCACCATCCATCCCTTGAGTAATTAGATAGGGTATGATGCTGTGATTGTAACACAAGACACCAATCAAAATATGATGGCAGTAGTTGAGACATGGAATAAAATACATATCAAGTTCTTGACCAACAAGCTTTGCTTCGCAAGATAAGGAACTGTTATACGCCTTTCCGCAGCACGGTTCCACAGGCCAAAACAAAAGGTTCAGCTGTCTATTAGAACTTCTTTGCCTTCATTTGCTACTTCTCTTCCCTAGCAAAAGAAATACTCAAACGTCAAGGACATATTTTCAGGAACTGTTCCATTCATAGCATCTAGTAGTAGTCTAATACAGCAGCTAAAACAAATAAATTTGGTTCCGTTTTTGGAATAAGTCTTCAAATAGTTGCTATATATTTTTTCCTCCATTTATTTATTTAGGATCAAACAATCCTTGAGAGACTGTAGTTTGTAACATTTTTCAGCTTCCTAAGTTATTTCTGCTCTACTTAATCCATGTCTTTTATGTCTAAAACTACAAATGATAAGCAAAATGACATGACCAATATGCATGTTTCGATTTACTCAGAGAAAAAGGAATATGTTTGTCGTAGCACTAAGAGGTCATTCAGATTAAGTATATGTACGGGTGTCAATTCCGGTGGTTGTGTCGTAATCATGTATGTTATCTATATATTCAGTACTTGTGATATAAACAAAACATTGTGTCTGTTGGGTTGTGTATGTTGCTTGTGTTGTTGTGATAAAAATATGATCCCTAACTCTATATGGACAGATATGCAACTTAAATGTAATACTATGGAAACAAACTATTGGAAGCAATTACTTGCTCGGGTTCGTCTGCCAATTGAATCCAAGTTCTTCTCCATTTCTTCCTTTTGAGCAATTGTATCCAAGTTGTTCTCCCCAACTTCTTCCATTTCATTGTTTATGTTGTCAGTGTCGTTTTCCTTGTGTTCATTTGCTTCATTTTCTTTTTGATCATCTTCATAGGCCCTTATAATGTACACCTGAGAGGTATTAGTTGTTAATGAACATTGATAAACAAAATCCATGCATTGTTAATTATCTGCACCTAAAGAATTATAAAGCAAACATGGGCAAAAGTCAAAATTTAGTCTTGGTACTTGGCACAATTATCATCGACAACCATGCTAATGTGGCACGATACTATTGGGAGGGAGCAGTCTAGTCCCGGTGTAGTGTAGAATGTCTTATGTAATTGCTAGAGGATAAAAGTCACCTTAAATTTTATAGGGGTGACTAACTGGAATACCAAGGCGTCACCATCAACTAATTCATGCTCAATAGCAAAGCCTCTCCACCCTGCACTCAGACCATTTTTTGCAGCAAGGAATTTTGTCTCTGACTCATCTCCATCTTCATCCTCCAAAGTAATAAACTCATCACAAGAGGGAAGGTGATCCTTGCAAAACTGATTTGGTAGACCCTATCAAAATGTTCAAGAAAATTTCTAGTTAAAATCCCTAGAAAGCAATGTTTTTTTCAAGTTAATATATTGTCAATGAGCATGTTTCAATCAAAAAGACAGATGCTTCCTGCAGCTACCAAGTAGGTAAAACGAGTATACAACAAGCATTAACTGGATGCGTGATCAACCTTGAACCGAGTCTATCTGCCAGAAAACAGTTAGTTAAAAGCTTTACTTACAAGCCAAAATCCTCCGGTCACATGTGACTGAAGCATGGGTTTCACAAAACTTGGATAATCAGGTTCTAAGCCTGACTGAAGTTCTTCTGCTTTATCAATTGCAAGTGTTCTAATTTCATCAGAAGCATATACTCGATTGAGCAGATCTCGATGTCTGTTGTTGTAGCTCCTGCAAGTGAATCACATTGCAGGTGTAAGACATATATATAGGCATTCCAAATGGTCATTTAAGTGTAAAATACTCAAAAACTGGAGTTGCTGAACAGTAAATGCCAACCTTCTTGGTCTCTCTATAAATTCCATTATCACCTGCCAGAAATATTTATAAAAAAATGTTTCAATTTCAATCCAGCATCTCATGGAATCCATTCAAGTTGATGGTTCTAAAACTATTTCCACAAAAAGATATCTTCTTTCTTCTGTGTATAAACACAAACAAAAACATCATACAAGGAACAATCCACTCAAATGAACTCATATGCAATGAATGCATTTACAAACACAAACGACATGTTTGACACGATTATCACTTTTTGTTGCATTTTGGGCATCTCCGACGAATAACCCCGTATTTTTTTCACTCCAAATTCTATTTTCTCTACAATTTTAGTTAGAACCATAGTGAAATAAAATAAAATAAAATATTCTAAAGATGTATAAAATATAAACCTAATCATATGTATAGCCAACAGATAAATTGTGACACGAGTACTGAATTAACACTTTATTTCCATAAAAGATGTTTAGTTTCTTCTAAAGTGCATAAAGTATAAACACAAAAACACCATACGACGACAGAAATCCACTCAAAGGTGGGATTTTGGTAGTTTTACATGGTCCTAAAATGAATATACACATATACAATCAATGCAGTAAGAGATAGAGTGAGACAGAGAGATAGAACAGACTTCCTTGTAGCTAACAGTAGGCTTGTCTGCAAAACGAGAGGATCTCCTTACTGGTATTAACTCTCTTTGTACCCGATGAATTTTTGGTTTCACATGCTTCATCTGGGTATATTGAAGAATCATCATCTACCCATCAGAAAAAAAAAAAAAAAAAAAAAAAAAAAAAAAAGAAGGGAGAAACAGAATATTGCAAACACTCACTGGAGATTTCTTGGGACTTGCCGATTGGAGATCAAGTGACAAGCTTTTAAGGTTAAGCTCTTCCATCCTCTTTTTGTTCTCTTCCAACCTCTTTTTCCTCATGTCCTCATATTTACTTTTTGATACCACCATTTTGCTTCTTCCTCCGAGTTCTTAGATTAAAAAAAAACACGCCTTTTTGTTCTTATAACAGTGATCAAGATTCAAAAACAGAGAGAGAAGAAGAAGAAGAAGAAATGGGCAAGTGAAGATGGAGGTAAAGAGGTTCTGGAAATGAAAAAGCCCGTACACAGCAAAGAGCAAAAGAATAGGGAACAGAGTAGAAAGTTACAGTCTTTAAACTTTTTTGAAATTCAAAAGTCATTCCCCGCCTGTGTATATATACAAAACCTTAATTAGGACAAGGCGATAATTAAGCTGAGTGTTACTTCCATTTCTATTACATGTCTAAAACATTAATTAAGAAAAAACCATTTAAAAGATTAATTTTTTACTGATTTATCGGATTCACATGAATGATTAAAGTAAAATTATGGTTTTGAATCGTTGAAAAATATTTAATTATGGTCTAACAATTCATTTATCTTTGGTTTTCTATCAATTTGCTGATTCAAATGGTAAAGAACCCTCAAAATAATAATAATAAAAATCTATCCGTAATTAGGACCAGTTTGGGATTGCTGTTAGTGAAAATGCTGTCAGAGAAAGTTAAGTTTCATTGTTTTCTTTAAAAGTAGTTTTTTCCAGTGCTTTACTAAATATAATCTGACTTTTACCAATTATGTATTTGAGACTGCTTTCCGCAACCCCAAAAGTAACTTTCAGTCAAAGTAAGGTTTCCCATGCTTCGGCTAAAAACTGTCCCAAAATGGCCCTTAGTCTTATAAGAAGAAGAAGCTCCTAACCTGAGACCTTGTTTTCATCCTATTATCTTTGGTTGTTGTTAACTAAAGAAAAAGGTAAATGGCACAGTTTGATGAGATTCAGATGAGTTTTTCATCTGTCCATCGAAACTGTCTCAGGTGCGGAATCAATGAAGTTCTACTACAATGTCGCCTACAATATCTCCTCTTTGCAAATTATACACAAAGTACAACTAATCTAACACATTGAATTACAATACACTTCCAATATGCTTCATGGCCAAATTGGTACAAAATTCTCTTAACTACTTGTATTAGCATGAAATTGGTTGCCCTGTCTCGTCTTGCTTTTACAGTTCTACAACTATCACAAATTGGGTTTATGAAAATCCTTTCCCCTACCATGGGGCACCGACTGCTTCTTGAAATATCTTCTCCTGACGTTCTGCATTCACCTTTAAGGTCTCTATCTCATCATGAAGCCTTTTCCTTGCCTCTTTCAGTTCTGTAAGCTTCGACTCAAGACTTCTCGTCTCCTCGTCTATGCGAACTTGCTCTAGTCTATATTGTCTACATTCTGATTCTACAGCCTCTTCTGATTCCGCAGCAAGGTTCATCAGCCTGTCCAACCGAGAACGTAAGAACCCGACATTCATGCCCAAGAGCTCAAACCCTTTCAAAGTCTTATCCCAAACAGCAAAATCCGCATGGGAGCTGGCAAGTTTGGAAGCTCTAATGGCCTCTGAGATGTTCACAGTTCCAATTATTATTTCGGCAGCTAATTTATGATTAATGCTATTGAGAAGATTGTCGTGCAGGAACGAGTTTTGCGAGCGACATAACTCATAGTACTTATTCCTGTGATGATCAGAGAGTTCAGTGTCTACAGCCAAGCCATTGACAATAATACTGAAACTTTCAAAGCTGTCCACATCTTTGAAATCAACAGCAAATTCTGAAGATACAACTATGTCCAAGGGTTTAGAGCTATGATCCTCAGCATCGTTTCCAGATCGAGTTGTTATGGGCATTTCATCCGCTATCATCAGGCTTTTGTCTTCATTTTCTTCCTCCTGCAGTTGGGAAAGGTCCGGACTTTTGGCCTTTTCCTGGCTTTCTACATCTTCCTCCACTTGATCTTTAATTGTTAGGTATAGAAAATGAAAATAGTAGATTCAGTAACTTTCTTGGTTCATTTACAAACTACAAAGCAAAGAGAAAGAGAATGTACCAGAGTTATTTTCATTCTCAGTAGCATCCGCTTTCTCATCATTTTCTTCGGCTGAACAAGCTCCTCTGACAATGTACACCTAAAAAATGGTACTCAAGGTAATTACTCTAGTAGAAAGCCAACAGACATAACCAAACAACCACTACAACCAATACAATTTGAAAGGCAGATTCAAGAATCCATGCACATAGATAGTTTACACTAAGCCAAAAACTCAATTTGCACTTCTGATTCTGCATTATGAGGAAAAGTATGATTAATCATTGGTGCAATTTACGTGAACGGGCCATCTCAAGACAAGTGTCTCCAAATGCGCAGAGGTAATGAAGCACAAAGAATTAAGGTGACTGCTTTCAGATTTTATATATTAAATAAGACAACTTAAAAGCAGAGCTCACTTCAAATTTTGAGAAAGCAAAAGAGGAAAAGAGTTTTACAAGAGTTAGAACACTTAAGTGAACTATAAACTAGATCATCATTATTTTATTTATTTATTTAACTGATGCTATCCTTTCCAGTTTGATCAACCAAATTTGAAATTCCCGCAATTTTTTTTTTCTTTCCTTTATGCTGCAATGACCAACTTCTAGCTCAAAGCCATTATAGATTCTCAAGGCTAATAATTGCCTAAAGTGCCCAAGTTTCCATTGGCATAGTATCCATAAATTTTCAAACTGTTGAATGCATGTTTCGGATCATAATAATTTGTGAAAGGCATTCTAGAATAAATAGCAGTGAAGATAATAACAATTAAAAATAACAAAAACAATATACAATCGCAACAGAAAATAGTACCTTAAAACTTAAAGGTTTGACTAAATGAAACACAAGAACATCACCCTCATGTAACTTGTGAGAACCGCAGAATGCTTTCCACCCACCACTTAATGCTGTCCTGTCTGAAATGTAATTTATTACATATTCTCCATTTTCAGTTTCCACGTTAACTGCTACATCGTGCTTGGGCAAGTACAATTTGCAGAATCGCATAGGGAGATGCTGCAATTAGCAAAATTGTACATGTAAAATTGCCTAAACAAGAGATAGCATGAGAGTGCAATTCTCAAATGTAAGAATTTCAGGTTTACCATCCAGAATCCAACAGTTACATTTGATCTGACCAAAGCCTTTGCAAAGCTAGGACAAGAAGCATCTAAAGTGGCTAGAATCTCTTCTGCTCGGTCCATAGCGGAAGACTTACTTCTGGTTTTATCATAAAACTCATTCACCACACCTCTTTTCTTTCTGTTTCTATAAAAAGCACACGAAGAAAGAATCAGTACAAGAAGACAATCCGATTCTGAATTCCCATCACAATAATATAAGCATGAGAGAGTTAAAAATGATCCCTGACCTCGTAGACTTGCCCGATTTGTCATCTGAGACCTGTTCATGAAATCAAGAGATAAACATAATTATATTCATCAGCCAGCATCCAAATGATTAAAAGAAAAACAGGCAGTCAAGGGCTTTAAATATACATTTTCAGCAAAACGAGGCACCATTCCATTTCTAATTTGATGCATATCCCACAGAAGGAATAAAGATCATTTTAGTTGAAAAACAAAACAAGGTTCTTTCTTCATGCCTCGAAATAAAGCATAAAAGGATACAAATTCGTACACTTAAGTTAACCCATTTACAGCTTCAATAATCAGCTAAGTGCATATAAAATCAATAGCATACTTCAAAATCTGGCATTTCACTGATATGTTCATTGCACTGAGCCGAGAGTAAAGGTACAAAAAAGAATAATAATGTTGCCCTCAACGCAAAAATTGGAACCAAAGGAAACAGATTGAATAACAGAAGATTAGAACTAAAGCCTTAGAAAAATTGTGAATTCTGTCCCCTAATGAAAAATGGATACCTGCAGGTACAGTTAAAGCTAATCCAGACTGTCAGGTTCAGCATCAGACTGGGAAAAAAGGCTTCAGGTTAAAAAATCACCTGAAAACCGGTCAACTAAACGGGGAATGGTAGCAAAAGTAAGCCAACATTCTTGGCAATTTTCTAAACAGTTAACAACAGAGTCCACACAATCTGATTTTGAAAGCAGGAGAATGGTTGGAGTCTTTGCTTACTTATTCCACTTCTTTCATTAGAAACAAAGTCAGGAAGGGAAAACAAGAAGAAAACCCTAAAATTAAAGCAGCTAAGACAAGCAATGGATAAAAATTAAGGGGGGAAAGCAAAGAAGGAAAACCCTGCACCAACATTTCTATCATTTCAAAGCAGAAATCATTCAGCTAATAAACACCATACAAAGATTGAACTATCTAATCAACAGAAAGTTCGAACCTTTCAAAACACCATACGCACAATTGGTGAAGAAGAACAAAGAAAAAAGAAAAAGGGAAGCTTCAGTTTTTACAAGTTCAGTATTAGGTTCTGGAGACTCCTTCTGGATCTGGTTCCGCTTCGACTTAGCACTCTGTGACTTCCTTCTCTTAACCTGGAAATCAACAGAACAGAATCTCAGAGATCAAAATACAGAATCAGACATGCAAAAAGATTACAAGAAAGAAAGAGAGAGACCTTAGGATAGGAATAAACGGTGATTTGCCTAGAAAGAGGGGAAGACTGAGAAGGAGGAGTAGCGGGTTGTTCTTCTTTAGCATCCATGGAAGTGAAAGTTCAAAAAGAAGAGAAATTTTCTCTTCAAAACTGAGAATCCTTCACAGGTTTTTCAAGTTTTCGTTTCAAAATCCTGTCTTTTGAAGATGTTAAAGAAACCCAAGAAATGGGTTAAGGACAGGACAGCTTTGAAACGATTTCTGAGAGACTATTTTGTGTTGGTTGTAACATAATCACCTTTGTCAGAATTTCTTAAGACTGTTCCCTTTATTTTTTTTTTTTTCCATATCTTCTTTTTTGAAAATAACACTAGTTTTATTATGATGCCAGAGATTAATTTCTAATGATTCTTTTTTCTGTAAAAATATTTTTTAATATTCATATTTTATAAATTTTTATTCAATTATTAAATCAAAACTATCTGAAATCATATTTCTTATATGTTGTTACATTTATTTCTTATATGTTGTTACATTTACCATTCCTATGACAAGTCATCATTAAAATGAATTTGAATTAAAAAAAAAAAGTTTCCAATTTGATTCAATTCAAGTGATTAGTGGTAAAAAAAAAAAAATTGATAATTTCATTTAGAGTTTCGATACGTGAATGCTCATCGTTGTTTTTTGTAAATATATATAAAGCACGTTCAGAACTGCTGTCAGTGAAAGTGCTGCCAGTGAAAGTTAAGTTTCATTGTTTTATTCAAAAGTAGTTTTAAGTGTTTTTCCAATACTTTTCTGAATATAATTTGATTTTTACCAATTGTGCATTTGACTCAGCTTTCTGCAGCTCCAAAAACAGCTTTCAGCCAAAATAAGGTTCTCCTTACTTTTACTGAAAACTGCTTTCGGGACTGCAGAAAGCAACCCCAAACGCAGACTTGGTAAAATCGAACCTAAATATTCTCCCAGAAACTAAATATGAAGATTTACATTACCAACTAAACTACAACTCATAGGATTATTTTGTTCTAGTTAATTTCACATAGTTAACTTTTTTTCTCATAAAAATATTATTTCACTCAACAAATTCATACTTACAAGCATTATGACAAGTTAGGAATGAATGATAAAATGCAAGTTTTGAACCTAATTGGCATATGCAGAATGTGAGTTATGAAATTGAAAACATTTGCAGTCACTATGTCAATACAGGTACTATTTAATATTCCCCTTCAACAAAGTCATTACACCTGCAGCACCGTTGTCAAAAATATACATGATCTCACAAAATCCAGGTAAACAGAGTTCAACATTATGATAATTTACCCTCCCACCCGAACCGAGTTTCATTCAAAACGGTAATCTATAAATACATTAGTATTTACATTTCATGCAGGCGGTTTCTCCATCATTCAAGATGAAGGTTCACAGTTTCCAGGATGGAAATTTAACCAGAGACTTGACTTCCTTTTGGTTTTCCAGTTCAGTTCGGCATATAATAAAAGCAGATGGTACTCAAACAGCAAAATGCAGTTCAGCAAAACATGTAGATATCACGCCATAATCGTCTTGTTCTTCCTGTACACTTCACGCCAATTGAATGGCCAAAACCAAGAGTGAGAGATACTCAGCTGACCCACTTATATACAATACGGCAAAATAGGTCTCATGCTCGTAAGTCTGGGTAGATACCAAAATTCATGAGGGATCTGTTCTGCTAGTGATCCCTAAGCTTTTGAGTTGAAGCATGCCCATGAAGCTAAAGGGTAGAATTTCCCACTACGCTAAAGTCTATAAAATTATAATCTTGACCGACGAAATTTCATTCCACAAAAAGGTGAGAACCTATGAGCAGAACCAATTGGCTGCCCGTTTACAGTACCCGAGAATCTAATATCCCAACCTTCAACATTCTTCGGAACACAAACATCAAAGAGCATTTGCCCAAGAACACTATTGGCGTTGATGCTGGGGGAGGTAGGAAGACAAACAGATTTTTCTTTCCTTTCATCTTCTAAAGGCCCCGACTCTTTATTACTGTGGGATTCTGCTGAACTTGGCACAAAAAAGTGATCACTGGGTCCAACTGCTACCCTTCTTAAACTTTGGTTAGAGCTAACTGCTGCCTTCTGGAGGTTGCAGATTATTTCGGACATCTGATCATGTATACCATTAAGTCCAACACCCTCCCTAAGTTGTTGGATTCTTTGGGAATAAACATAAGTTGCCTTCTCAAGCAAGCCGGTCACAGCAGCCCTATATTGGATTGGATAATGCTTGTAATGACCTGAAATATCACAAGATCACACCAGTTTAGGTTTAACATGCTCAGACAACATATGCACAGAACTGTTAGTATTCAAAGTAAAAATATGCTTTGCATCTTAAAATCCACGAGAATACATTAATGCCAAAATCTAACGATGAAAAAAATATTATTTTCATTGCCAATCATATGATTTGTGAGACCTTGACTCCCGACATTTCAGGACTTCTCGTCCCTTCACAACCACCACCATCATAACCCAGGAAGAACCTACTAATGCCACCCATGGCAGGACAAGTAGAATCGAAATGCTTAAACTAAATGGTAATTAAATACCAATAAAAGAATATTAAATAGAATATCATGCAACGCCTGATAAAGAGCCCAAGGGCAACGTTCCAATGATGATAAAAAAAAATAACGAACATTGAATTCAAAAGCCCAAGGGCCAACATATTTAACAAAACAAAGTTAGTTAAGCAAAACACAGTAAAAAGAAAAGGATTTATCAGTAAATTTACTACACCAACATGTACGAATCTTTTATGAGACGACACCATCTTTTTGAAATCTTGTTTCCACAGATCTCTGTGTCTAAATTTTAACTATATTTGCAATAATATATATTAAACTATGGAAAAATAAGAAGGATGGTCAAACCATTTAGCTATATATGATATAGTTTCTCATGATATAACAGTATCTTTGGGGAGAGAAGATGAGCAATTAGCCGTCTGTTTGATGGTGTGGATTAGTCAACAACAATGTGCATAAGCAGTTACAGTTATTATAATTACAGCACAACACAGTATTAAAAATTTGAAATATATAAGAAATGGATTAGGTACTGACCAACGTGAGATGAAACATTCCACTTGACAAGCTCAACATCTCCCCCAAGATCTTGTAGACGTTGAGCAAATCTGTAGATGCTTCTATAAGGGGCAAGGTGATCACTCTCTGAGCATAAAATTAAATACGGAGCCCCTAAGTCCTAAAAAAGAGAGAATAAATTCAAATTAACTGGTTTTAAGTAGCAAAAAAGACAGAATTATGCAAGCTAACGACCAGGAAGGAACTTACAACAGATGCATAGAGGGTCTGCCAATACTCAACACGCTGGGATTCAAAACTTGTAAGATATAAGCCATCTAAACTAGAAACAACACCTTTTGCAAACCAAGACACAAGTTTTGATGGACCAGGCATTTTTTGAATAGCCGGGTGTAGAGCAAATTGGGCAACCAAATCAGTTGTAAAATCAACTGGACAAGAATCGTAGATATGGCCAGAAACACAATTTCTCAGGAAAAGACTCTCATCCTTCACAAGATAAAACAAATAGAAAGACAAAAAAATGAACTTCAGTTTGTATTAAAAGTCATATATTGATGAAAGTTTTGGTAAACTGCAGAGAAGACAGTGCATACCAGATTAATATGACCTTCGCATGTCCCTTGAATGATCTGCATCATGTACAGTAAGATTATTTCTATTGCCAGAGTAGGTGGGAAAAAACAAGGGATGGGGGAATCACATCAGTGTAACAAAAAAAAAATATATCAAAAATGTTGAACATCAGCGTATTTTCATCAATTATGAAATATCTTTGCGAAGTCATACTAAATTTTACCTGAAAAATCTTGTACATGCAGGCTTTGGAACCACCAGAAAAAGCAACAAAGACAACTGGACAGGGTCTATTTCTTAGCTCCTGCATATCCAAAAAACCAATAAGATACCTCATGGAGCAGTTTTGAAGCTTCACAACTATGTTTGTCAGTGACCCAACACCAGACCAAGTAGATTCATGATTCAAATACTTTTAACTATCTAAATTTAACTCCATCTGATGCCCCCAGAAAGGAAACTACTGATCAAATGGGAATTTCAGGTAAATTTAGAAATGTCAATTCAAATCCAGATGGAACTTGACACAGGAAAAACCTCAGTTGTGACTAACCTCAATAATCTCATTAAGGATAATAAATGCAAGTGACAAGGCCCTATCAGGATCAAACCTGCACAAATTTTCTTCATTAGACAGCAAACAAGCTGCAAATATCAAGATACTGAAAGAGATTCAACTAGAGACTTTGAGCACAACATGTTTCCCACCACAAGCAAGCAGAAAATAAAGTGATAAAAGAAATAACAATTCTCCATTCATAGAATTGTTTGGATTCAAGTAACAACGTACATATAATCAGAAGATTTGACCTTAAAAAATTAGAAGTCAAGCAAAAGATATATTTACTTCATTTAACGCAAAAGATGTACTAGAAGTGAATTAAGCAACAGACCAATACATTGGATTAGACTCGTATAAGAGGCCTTCATATACTCATATCGACCACTTCATCATGGTTGCTACCCACTCTCTGGGTTTATTTACTTCTTTTAATTATTGCATTAGTAATTAATGTACTTTTGGCCATCAATTTATTACCAGCTTCAAACTAACATATGCCACCACAAATGCAAATTAGGTCTACGTCCAATAACAATGCTACAATTATCCCTTGTGGCCATATAGGCAGTAGCTAAATAATTAATGATGAGAAAGGGACTCAGTATCTGAAATCCACTCAACAACAAATGCTATTCACCTTAGAGCAGTCATATACCAAATTCCGTACAAAACAATAAATATTGTTTATGGTTCAAAAAGGAGATACACATACAACAATGAGAATCAGCTGGCTAGGCATTTTGATAGCTAGTACTAGTTGAGCCACTAGCATCATTAAACTCACAATAAACCAATATTACAATTCAAATTCCATAAAATTATACATTAAAGATACTAAAATAACCCAACTTCCAGAATTCTAGTCCATACACAAGCATACAACGATAACTCCAGAACCTATTGAAATTTCACCACAAAGTGAACTCAATTTCAACTAAAGACAAGAGAGCGAAAAAAGATAATGAAAAATCTAACACAACAGAACACTTAAGAGAAGTTAGAGAACCATAACAGCTCAATTTCTAAATCTCAAATGGTAAAATAAGTAGTCTATAGCATTCTCTAGTTGTTCTAAGAAATTCAGAAAGCTGGGTCATTTAATGCCTAGATTATTAGGAAAATCCCTAAAACCATACTCCATTATCTTCCCAAGAACACCAAAAGAGAAAAAGAAGACGACTTTTGCTCAAAATCTCTAATGAAACAAACATTTAAAATAGGAGGGAGAATTACGCGGTGAGAAAATCGGCATGAGAAACAAGGGAATTCCAACCAAGAGAGGAGTACAAATCGACGTAGCTCTTCAGGTGATTACGAGGAATTGAAACCCAAGAGAAAATCAAAACAATTCCTTTGAAATCGTCCTTCTTCCTACCCCAATAAACACTGCCTCCACCACCAAACATTGCTGCTTGAAAACAGTAAAAAAGCTTCCACCTTTATCTTCAAATTGACGAAGAATTCAGCTGAAGAACCAAAATTCAGAGAATGAAAACATACCCAGCAAAGATCCCAAAGGAAAGAGGTGGTTTGTGGATCGTGATAATGAAATTTTGGTTTTATTTGTTTGTTTTTTTGGTTTTTAAGCCACTAAATTGGGAGTGGATTTTTATTTTTCTATTTATTTATTTTTTAATTAGTAATTGTCCACGTCAGACATTGTCAATGTGGGGGATAAGTGTCTTATCTTCATCAAATTCCCGGTAGTAAACGATGTCGGATTTGAGGTTGCTTCACGTAATAGAACTCTAATACTAATAGTCATTAAAATAATAGAAAATATGCTAATACAAAAAGAAATTATAGAAATTAGGCCTATTAACTTCTTCAACATGTTCTCCATTTATGTAATACATCACGTTCAACATTCACGTGTTGTTAATATATTTAGGTCAAATACATAGATACATCGAAACTTGTCTAAAAGCGTCTATTATTCTTTTAAACTTTTAACATGTCCTAATATCCTCTGAACTTTGAAAAAGTGACTCAATTTACCCTTTTGCTACCACGTGTCAATTAATTATCGGTTATTTATGTTTGACTTTTCAAAGCAAACTTTGGTTTTTATGGGACTTAGGGGGCAAACTGGGCTAATTTTAAGAAATTCATGAGGTATTAGAACACTTTTAAAAAATTTAGGAGAGAATTATAATATTTTCAAAGTTCAGGAGAACAGTAGACATTTTGATCAAGTTCAAGGATATATATGTATTCGGCCTGTTAGGCGTATTAACTTCTTAAACATATTTACCATTTAGGCGATACATCACGTTCAACATTCACATCTAGTTAACATATTTAAAAGACAATTTCTTGCAATTAATTTTGCTAATTTATCTATATTTACTTAATGACAAAGGTAGGTGAAGCATTAATCCTTATTTCAATTATTAGTGTAAAAATAAATAAGTTATGAAAAATGTCACCTAAAAAAGTCATGAAACTGATAGAATATTAAATTTTTCATGTTTATTTGATGTAATGTTACTATGCATGATAGATAGTAGATATACTACAAATATTAGATGATAAGTAGGGTAAACAATTTATTAATCTCTATAGTTTTACATATTATACTAGTCGGTCTCTTTATTGACTTTTTAATCTTTAAGTTTTTTCTTAATTAACTTTTTAGTCCTTTTATTGAATCAATAGTCAAATTGAACTAAATAATGATAAAATTATCATTTATCCTATTTTATAATGTTAAAACATTTTATTTCTCTTATTTTATATTTCTTTTATTTTTTCACATAACCCTGGCCTTTATAATATTGATTAATATATTTATTTATTAACTTTATTTCATATAATTATATAGTTTTAACTTAATGGTATAGATGTCATTTTGTTAAAATAAATAAATAAATAATTATTTTACAAAATATAGAGTTTGTAGTAAAAGTATTTATATAATTATAAACACATATGAATTTTTTCATCCGTAATATACCTTATGACTAATATTAACAACAAATAAATTATTTCGAAAGAGTCATAAAATTCATAATAACATGCATTATTCATTGTTATATTATATTAAATTTAAAAAAAAAAATTATAATAGAAATTACAGAATCAATAATAGATTTTTTTTATTTTTAACCAATGTTTTTTTTTTCGTGTGTATATATGCTACAAAAATGTATTAGAAACTTTTAAATTAAATTTAAAAACTAAAAGATAAATTTTTACTTATAACCAATGGCAGTTTTATACTTTTGTGTGCAAATATGAATAGAAGAATTAAACAGCTGATTAAAATAAAATTTAGGGATTAAAAAATTAATAGAGAGACTGACTAATATAATATGTATAAGTATATGAACTAATAAATTATTTACCCTTAATAAGTAACATATAATTAGAAGAAAATTAGAATATAAATTTGGATGATCAAATGGAGAGATTAGTGTATAGTTCAATTAGACCCAAAATGAAATAAGATTCAACACACCATCTTTTCATCAAGTAAACTAAAATTTGAGCCTTTAAAATTGAAATTAACAAATCTCTCGAAGAATTTTCGTCATTAATAATGTACTTTTAATATTATCTTTTTCTTTAATCCTTTATGTATATATTAATTCCATTAAAAAGCAAAATTTAATCACATCTACATAAAAAAAAAAAAAAGAAAAATTTAAAATACTTCCAAAGTATATATAATTCCCTAATTGATCAATGTAAAAGTATTAAGGTATATGTGCTACTTCTTGTCCTTCTTACACGTTATAAGTCATGTATATTATTCTTTTTCTTAACTCATTTCAATCCAACCAAATTTTTTTTTTCTTAAAAAAAGGCAGATTATAAAAAAAAAAAAAAAAAAAACTTTGTAGTTTCACTTTTTACAAATAAAAGACTATAATTTTTTTTGTTACAAAAGGAAAATTGTGTTTTAAAATGTTAACAAAAAAGGACAACTAACTTTTTTACGTTCAAAATGATGATAATATGGCGGAGGGTATTTTTGATTATTTAATATTCTAATAAGTTATGTATATTATTTAACATCAAAATTTAAATATTTTTCAATTTTTTATAGTTTTTTTAAATTTATTATTATTATTTAATTTAGAAAAATATTTGTAACTTTTCAAAAATTTTCAAACTGTTATTAATGTGCATTATATTTGCATTAACTTGAAAATTTTGAGTTCAAAATGAACAAGAATATCCAATGTAATGTGATGATTTAATTTTAGTTTTTTTTTTTATTAACATTTTAAAACACAATCATCTTTTTGTAACAAAAAAAAAAGTTTTTTATTTGTAAAAAAGCGAAACAAATGATTTGTTTTTTACTCGTTTAACAAAAATTAGGTTTCTATATATCCAATAAAATCTCAATTTAACTTACAAATCTAGACTATTTTTTTTTTTTTTTTTTTTTTTTTGGGTGGGGGCAGGTAAGTGGTATATATATTCTTATGAGAGTTAATTTGTGATCATATTATATATAGCAAATTCTGAAAAGCCTATGTCATAAATTATTTATTTATTCTAAAAAAAAATTATTTATTAAGAAGAGTGTGGTTTTCGAGAAAACATATAAAAGGCACTAAATCATTTTTAGTTTTTTACTTTAAATGGAAATTGGCCTTTTCAATTTGTTTGAAAAAAAAAAAGGACTTTTCCATTAAAAAAAAATTTTTTTTGGACTCCAATAAATCAAAGAAAATGGAGTGTTTTCATAACGTCATCTACTAAAAGTAAATATCTATACCAATATTAAAAAATAAAAAAAGTTGACAAAATTAAAATAAAAAAATCCCGCATGACATTACATGACATCGCATATACAACTCATCATTCATATATACTTATTAAGAGATAGTTTATCTCATTCATTTTATTTCCCATCTCATTCATTTTATTTCCCATGCACGCATCATATCATAAAAAAATCGATAACTGTGGTTTTGAGTCCGTTATCCGACAAAGAAAAAACATTGAACACCGTTAAAATAAAATAATGTGAATTTGTCCAATTTTTATAATTTATTTTTATTATAAATATATCCTTCTTCCTCTTTTGCTTTCTTTATTACTAAAAATAGAAAAACCTCTCTTCTCTTACATTCTCATTTTCTCACTTATCCATTCAACTTATCTCTTTTAAATTTCATACTCTCTTGTGTTAATTAATGTAAAATTAGAAAACTCAATTAGTTAAATTACCTTTTTAATTGACTTAAACGTTCCATTTTTATGAAATTATGAAATATAAATAAAAATTGCAACTTAACTTTTTTTTTTTTTTTTTCAATAACTGACCAAGAAATTTGAAACAGATAATGAGCAATGGAGAATCCAAGAGCAGTGAACATTGAGCTGTGGTCAATTGCGGCATTCCACACAGTCCAAATGTGCACACCATCATTGGTCCTCTACAAGATCAAGAAACCAAGTATGCAACTTAACTTAATTATCCATTTATCACTCCCTAATAGGGTTGGCAATGGAGTAGAGATTACCCGAAAACCGTGGGGATCCGAACCAACGGGTGCGGGGAATAACCGATAATATCTTTCATGGAAATTGAGGTTATTTTATCTCCAGTGCTTAAACGGGCGTGGGGACGGAGAGTACTATCCCTGCCTCGTAAGGATCCCCGCCCCGCCCCTGTATAAATCCCCGTATATATATATTAATGAATTTCAATTCAATACACTGTAATGATTGGACTTCAAATTCAAGTTGTTCAAAAAAAGTTCACTTGGAACTTAAATATTTGTAATATTTGATATATTTTGGAATTTGGATATTTAATGTTAAACCACATTTGTGATGTGGTAGAATTTGTATTTTGGATATTGAAATTCAGGAGGTATTATAACACTTTTAAAAATTTTAGGGGGGAATTATAATATTTTCAAAGTTCAAAAGGACAGTAGATGTTTTGATCAAGTTCAAAGGTATATATGTATTCGGTATAAAAATTAGGCCTATTAACTTCTTAAACATATTCTGGTAGTTGCAGGAAAATTGAAATACAATTGATTTAAATAAATTACAGATTATAGAATACACAATTGAAATAAACCGAATAACAAACGAAAGAGCTAAAATACTTTTCAATCTTAACAGAAGGAAGGAAGCAGTAGAGCCGAGGTCTATATAGACAGTCTCCTTAAGACAATTATCTGATCCGTAGTGGCGATTTGTCTTCCAGGATACAACGACTCTCGAAGGCGAACTGAACTGTGCGAAGTGGACTATCACCGGAAAAAGGAAGGCTATTCTTGAAGGAAACAGATTGCAGAGAATGAGGAGGAATTTCGAAATCAACAGATGGAGCAAAAAGAAAAATAGGCAGAATGAGGATTTAAAAGAATGGAATTAAATGACATTAAATTGAATTAAAACTGACACAAAATTCGAATAAGCTCAAAAATATCTGGAGAAAATTTAGTTGTACCGGAGCGAAAATTAGGCAAGCCTGTAGTGGCCCATTTCGGTTCGGCATTCGTGACGCCCACGTAGTGCGGATACGCATTGGGCCTTTGAAAGCTTAGGGCTAAGATTTGCACCCCTGCGCGTGCAAGAGAGAGCCTTTTAACTTATACAAGTTAAAACCTTACAAAAGTGTGTTTCAATATAAACACATTTTCCCCTTTGTTATTTTCCAATGTGGGATAAGTTAACTTGGACCAAAATTTCTCAAAATATTCAATTTCATTAGGCAAACTTTGAGCAACAATTTCTCATTCACTACTTGTCCGTTTTGGGTAAATTATATACCGTTGGAAAGCTCACGTTACGTACTATACAATGACAATAATCATTGGATTTAATACGCTTCCTTTCCATAATATAATTTAGCCAAAAGTTGATAAATAGTCACTAATATATAATCCAATATTTGTCAAATTTCCAACATAGTCTCCAGTTAGGTAATACATCATGTTCAACATTCACATCTAGTTAATATATTTAAAAGACAATTTCTTGCACTTAATTTTGCTAATTTATCTTGATTTACTTAATGATATGGGTAGGTGAAGCATTAATCCTTATTTCAATTACTAGTGTAAAAATAAATAACCTAGGGAAAATGTCACCTAAAAAAGTCATGAAATTGACAGAATATTATATTTTTTCATGTTTATTTGATGTGATGTTATTATGCATAATAGATAATAGATAATAAGTAATATATATTTAGAAGAAAATTTTACTATAATTTTTGGATGATCAAAGTAATTTCAATTAGACTCAAAATGAAATAGATTCAACACACCATCTTTTTATCTTCATATTTATTAAGTAAACTAAAATTTGAGCCTTTAAAACGGAAATTAACAAATATCTCGAAGAATTTTAGTCAATACTAATGTACTTTTAATATTATCTTTTTCTTTAATCCTTTATGTATATATTAATTCCATTAAAAAGCAAAATTTAATCAAATATACATAAAAAAAAAGAAAAATTTAAAATACTTCCAAAGTATATATAATTCCCTAATTGATCAATGTAAAAGTATTAAGGTATATGTGCTACTTCTTGTCCTTCTTACACGTTATAAGTCATGTATATTATTCTTTTTCTTAACTCATTTCAATCCAACCAAATTTTTTTTTTTCTTAAAAAAAGGCAGATTATAAAAAAAAAAAAAAAAATTTGTAGTTTCACTTTTTACAAATAAAAGACTATAGTTTTTTTTGTTACAAAAGGAAAATTGTGTTTTAAAATGTTAACAAAAAAGGACAACTAACTTTTTTACGTTTAAAATGATGATATAGCGGTGGGTATTTTTTATTATTTAATATTTTAATAAGTTATGTATATTATTTAATATCAAAATTTGAATATTTTTCAATTTTTTATAGTTTTTTTAAATTTATTATTATTATTTAATTTAGAAAAATATTTGTAACTTTTCAAAAATTTTCAAACTATCATTAATGTGTATTATATTTGCATTAACTTGAAAATTTTGAGTTCAAAATGAACAAGAATATTCAATGTAATGTGATGGTTTAATTTTAGTTTTTTTTTTTATTAAAATTTTAAACACAATTATTCTTTTGTAACAAAAAAAAAAGTTTTTTATTTGTAAAAAAGTGAAATAAATGATTTGTTTTTCATTCTGCCAAAAAAAAAAAAAACTCATTTAACAAAAATTAGGATTCTATATATCCAATAAAATCTCAATTTAACTTACAGATCTAGACTATTACGAGTGTGTATATATATATATATATATATATATATATATATATATATATATATATATATATATATATATATATATATATATTTTTTTTTTTTTTTTTTTTTTGTTTTGCAGGTAAGTGGTGTATATATTCTTATGAGAGTTTATTTGTGATCATATTATATATAGCAAATTCTGAAAAGCCTATGTCATAAATTATTTATTTATTCTAAAAAAAAATTATTTATTAAGAAGAGTGTGGTTTTCGAGAAAACATATAAAAGGCACTAAATCATTTTTGGTTTTTTACTTTAAATGGAAATTGGCCTTTTCAATTTGTTTAAAAAAAAAAAGGACTTTTCCATTAAAAAAAAATCGAATAAATCAAAGAAAATGGTGTATTTTCATAATGTCATCTGCAAAAAGCAAAAAATTTGACAAAATTTTTTAAAAAAAAAAAAATCTCACATAACTTTACATGACATCGCATATACAACTCATCATTCATACATATTTATCACGAAATAGTTTATCTCATTCATGTTATTTCCCATGCACGCATTATATCATAAAAAAATCAATAATTGTGGTTTTGAGTCTGTTATACGACAAAGAAAAACCATAAAACACTGTTAAAATAAAATAATGTGAATTTGTTCAATTTTTATAATTTATTTTTTATTGCAAATATATCCTTCTTCCTCTTTCGCTTTCTTTATTGCTAAAAATAAATAGAAAACCTCTATTCTCTTACATTCTCAATTTCTCACTAATCCATTCAACTTATCTTTTTTAAATTTCATACTCTCTTGTGTTAATTAATGTAAAATTAGAAAACTCAATTAGTTAAATTACCTTTTTAATTGACTTAAACGTTCCATTTTTATGAAATTATGAAATATATATAAAAATTGCAACTTTTTTTTTTTTGGGGAATAACTGACCAAGAAATTTGAAAGAGATAATGAGCAATGGAGAATCCAAGAGCAGTGAACATTGAGCTGTGGTCGATTGCAGCATTCCACAGAGTCCAAAAGTGCACACCATCATTGGTCCTCTACAAGATCAAGAAGCCAAGTATGCAACTTAACTTAATTATCCATTTATCACTCCCTAGTAGGGTTGGCAATGGGATGGGGATTAGCCGAAAATCGTGGACATCCGAACCAACAGACGCGGAGAATAACCGATAATATCCTCAATGGGGATGAGGGTTATTTTATTCCCAATACTTAAACGGGCGTGGAAACGGAGAGTACTATCCTTGCCTCGTAGGGATCCCCGCCCCGTCCCTGTATAAATCCTCGTGTATATATATATTAATGAATTTCAATTCAATACACTATAATGATTGGATTTCAAATTCAAGTTGTTCAAAAAAAGTTCACTTGAAATTTAAATATTTGTAATATTTGATATATTTTGGAATTTGGATATTTAATGTTAAACCACATTTGTGATGTGGTAGAATTTGTATTTTGGATATTGAATGTTAAAATAGAGTATACATATTTTAATTCAATGTCATTTTATTAGTGTTTAATACCAATCAATTGGTTATTTTTAATAACTTAACCAATTTAGGGGTTATTAAAATAACGAAATATTAATTTATTTTATTTGTTGGATATAGGTGAGGATTCACCGATACCCATAAACATCCGCACAGATAGGAGTAAAAAAATCCCCGAAATATTAAATAGGAAATCTTCGAAACGCCCCCGTAATCATTGGGGGCGGAGTGGGGAATGCACCCCTGCCCCGCACCCACACCGTTGCCACCCTTACTTCCTAATTTTATGATTTTTTTTTCCTTCATTCCTTAATTAGTTAGTTAACATATGAGGATCCAAATCTGAAACCATGAACAAAATGTTCTATGCAAGAATTTCAAATCAAAGTTCAATAACCCAGAAAGATTTGGACAATAATACCCATAACAACTCTCTGCAACTTTTTCAAGCTCAAATCCATCTACAGCTTCCTTAACCAGAAAAACATCAACACCAATGGCAACGTCTATTTCCTTCAAGGCCATGAGAAAAAACCCCACTAATCCACCGCCTAATTCCTGGCTTTCAGAGAAGCAGATTCGCCGGGATGGACTTTTCGATCGGAAAAGGGTACAACGCAGCACCGGCGGCTGGATTTGGTTTGAAGGAAAAAGAGATGTTAGGTTCAGGGTGCTTTGCACGTAGAGAAGAAGGGAGACAAAAGAGAGGGAGGGGGGCAGTAGGGAAATGAAAAAGAAAAAGAAAAATGCATAAAAATATGTTGTAATTTATATTTTCTATCTTCTAAATAATAAAATAATAGTTGGACAAAAATACCCGTATCTCGTCGTATTTTTTTTTTATGGTGTTAGACGGTTTTGCTCTTTTTGGTAACTACTGAAACTACAATTATCGATTTGCAAAAAATACGAAACTTTCAAAAGTTTTTTGTAAATACACATATCTGCATAGATTTTTTATAGATAAGTAGAGATTGTTCATAGAAAATCAACCGATTAAAGCGGAAGCTTGCATCGATTTTCCCAAATCCGTGATCCAAGAACAATTGAAATGGAAATAAAAAACATAAAATCAAAATATCAAGAATAGGATTCTCACCATCTATTTCAATGTCTTTTCTAGAGATGGGTGTGAAAACCGAAATCGATTCCTTCAACTCTCATCTACACGAACATCTATCGAGTGGAACCCGTTGTTTTCTAAAAATTGATAAGACTTTATGAAAATTCTTAAAAACACAAACTATATATATTTCTCCTTCAAGTTATGCTATAAATAATTAAAAACCAAGAAAGATACGAGAAAATAAATTACACAAAATTCGAAGAAATTGAATTAAAAAAAAAAACTGCATTAAAAAAACACAGTCATGGTGATAAGAATTAAAATAAAATAAAATAAAAAGAAGAAGCAATGGTAAAAGAAAGAGATGAGAAAATAATAGAAAGGCTTAATGGTATATATTGACAATAATAATTTCTTAAAACATATAACATTTTTACAGTAATTTTCCACTTTTTCAGTGAAGACATGAACAATATTTAAAATTAGCCTAAAAATTCATTATTAAGAAAGACCAGAATAGAAATCTTTTGGACCAAAATAGAAATCTTTATCCCAAAAAAGGCCTCATCATGATCATGAATCCCTATAATTACACTTAAAGTATCAAGGCTATCTTATTATTATTATTATTGGAATTATTATTATTATTATTACAATACATATTGGAATTAATATCCGTCCATTGTATCTTCTAATCTTAGAAGCATTCTACTTCTATTTATAAATATTAGTTATGTTTTACTTTTCTCCTTATACCATTAATTATTATGTATAGAAAACATAAAGTTACACCACATTAATTTGAAATTATAAATATTTTTTCATTTCTAATAATGAATTTATTAAAAATTGTCACTAATTAATATTTATTAATTCGTATTAGTTAATTAAATAAGGATAAAATAGGAATATCATATGTAAAAATTATCTTTAAACTAACTTAATTATTTTTTCTTCATTTGTGTAAAGGCTAGAACTAGGAGAAATTATACAATAGACCCGGTCCATATGGAGTTTCCCAATGAAAAACTGATACATAAGTGTTTTTATTTTTCCAATACTTATATTGCTTACGTGTTAGTTTTTTTATTGAAACGATCCATATGGACCCGGTCCACTATAAAATTTCTTACTAAAACTAGTCTATTAATTTGAAACGGAGCAAGTACAATTTTTTTGTTAATTAGTAAAAAACCATCAAAAGAATACTTGATTAACCTAATTGGTCATGCCTATACTAAAGTTGCGAGGAGTTATTAAGTTTAAACGAATATCAATTATTTTCTTATAGTAAGCGAATATTCAATTGCTAACATAATTCATTGATGCAAAAGTCAAATATTGAATTAACTAAGTTAAAGGCATACCATGGATTCTAGAAATATACTCAGATTTAACTTATTAATTGAGTTTTTGGTACGAGAGATTGTATAATCTCCCCGATAGCAAAATACTAGTCTATTTTAGGAGTATACTACTCTCAATTAACGGGAGCGTTATACGTTAGTATCCATGCTAGTGTGTCGTGCTACCATTGACCGGGAGTACCAGGTAGGGTAGACTTTCTCCCATGAATAGTAGTAGTAGTAGGTTTTACCTATTCTACAACAGTGCACGAGAGGGGATAAATGCTTCTTACCAAAAACTTGCATATAATTGAATATTACGTGGGAACGTAGAAATTGTTTGGGGTCATCATTAATAGATAGCAAAGTTGATATGTACTTTTACAGAAAAAAAAAAAAAAAGAAAAAGAAAAGAAAGCAGTGGATATTTTATTTTTTTCCTTTTCAACAAAACATGCAATAAAGGATTAGAAAAAGATACAAGAAAAAGGAAAATCAGAAAAAGGAGATGATCATGCAAGACTGGATCAATATTCTATTGCTTCAAATTAATAAAAAAATAAAAAAATAAACTTAAAAAATTCATTTTAAAATGTCGATAATATAATTTTTAAAGATAAAAAAAGATTAAAAATAAACATGGAAAATGACCAAATACGCCTTGGATTATTTTAAAAAAAAAAAAACTTAAGAAAAATTTCATTGACATAAACGACCTGGAAGAAAGGAAATCATACAGTAATTCCTTCTTGTAAGCATCATAATCAGTTTCGTAAACAGAGAAAAAGGAGAAAAGTAGTATTAAAATAAGGGATTAAGAAAAAGAAAGGAGGAGAAATGTAAGAAGCATCAACATCGAAACAAACCTCTTTTGCATTAATAAGCAACATTCTTAATACCCCACACCACCACCCTCCATTAGCTTTTTTGGGTAAAATTAAATTAGTATTCACCAGATCCAATGCCACCCATTACCAATCAGCCCACTCCAATTTCCACCATGACACGTGCAAACCCTCTTTTATCTGTTACTACTTCCTTTTTTTTTTTATAACAGCAACTATGACTCCTGGTTTAATCCTCCTAACATTTTATAGTAACACCACCTAAAAATTTATTATACCTTATTTATTCATTATTAGAAATAAATTATAAATTTAGAGTTATACTCCATCAATGAGCAACAATATCAAGCTGCTGGTGTAGTAATTAGGATTTTACAGTACAACTTATTTTGACAAATTCTTCGCAAAAATAACCAATTAGGACTTGGGAGGTTGCCTAATTGACCATTAAGAAGGAAATAAAGATGGAGGACCTCTATCACATACCCCATTATTTAAAAAAGGAAAAAAGAAAAAGAAAATTGCAGCAATTAATATCAATGTATCATAGAGATTAAAGGGATAGAGAGAAGCACCTGTGTTTCCTGGAAAGTATGCTTAGAATCAAGGAGGGGATGGAATATCCATTGTAAGCCCCTATCAGTACATTCCAGCCTACAGTGTCAGCTTTTTGTATGGACAAATATATCTCAGTCCATCAGATCCCCAGAACTATGTTTTTTTACCACTTACAAAAGTTTGTATTAGAAGTGTAAACAATACCTAGTACTCTAATAATATTCAGTACATGTACACTGTTTTTTTTTTACCCAAACGTATTCAGATATTCTTTTTAGTCCTTGAGAATAATTGAGTCTAGCTAATACAAATCCACATAAAGGTAAGGATAAGACTCTAAAATTTGTATACTTATGTAGATTAGCTAATTTTGTGGGGACTATCAGCCACAAAATGAGATGCAAAACTTGAAAACAATCAAATTCCATAAAAGAAAACCAACCCGTTTGCTTTCTGTTTGTTATCAATTAAAAAATTTGATGCTCTCAAAATGGTCCCCACTGTACAGTCAAATACAAAGGAAAACGGGAACGGCATTTGTGTAAAACAATCATAACCTGATATTTTGAGAATATTCGGAACTGGGCAGAGGAGTGAAAAAGAAACGATAAAAAAAGAAAACTTGTAACAGACTGAAAAAGTCACCTAAAAAAGAACACCCCCCCAAAAAACAGCCAAAAGGGGAGCTCTAAAACAAAAAACACTTTTCAAATACAAAAACAAAACCCATCAATGCCTGCAAAACAATACGAATTATTCTTCTTTTACACAATTATAATCACTCCGAGATAAAATAACTGACAAAAATTTCACTACCCGACCAGTGAATTGGGGGCTACAAATATTTATGAATTTTTATTCTTAAAGAAACTTCTTAAATTATATGGTAGTACTACTACTACAGAGAATAACATAGATAAGCTTTGGCTTGTTATGTAGATATGTAGAGAAATAAAAGCTGTACACTAACAAACACCTCCCTAAATTAGGCAATGTCACATGCATACTAGATTGATGCTACCTCGTGTAACATTAGCAGCTCCTCTTCCTTCCTATCTTTCTCTTTTTTCGTTTGCTATGGCTTCAAACGAACCCACTGGTAGCGACCCTCGAGAGGCACATCCTTCACGACATCATAGTTGTACCTACATAAAAAGCGAAAAAGTTTGTTAGTTAGTTAAGGTTCGATTCTCCCTCCTTCTAAAATGCGCCACATGGTGACATTCCATATCCTACGCACACAATATCCGATCAACTCACTTGTCTGCAAATCGTTTTTGCTCCTTCTTCTCTGCCTCCGAGAAAAACTGATCGATCTCCTCCTGATTCGGGATCTTCTTCGCCTGTAACTTCTTCCGGCAGCTCTTATTCCCTCTCGCCGCCAGTGAGTCCATCTCGTCGGTGTCTCCGTAAAACTCGCTGGAAGGAGTAGTTTCTCTGCTGCAAATTATATTAAGAGCAAACTTCGTGAATTTATATAAAAAAAACTGGAGAAACGAAGAGATTTAAAACCGTTTGGAACTAACTAGCTAGGAAAGGAAAATTAATAATGAAGGAAGGAATGAAATAAACCTGAATTTGTTGTCAATGCACGTTGAACTTTCAGTTTCAAAACTCTTGGCCTGCAGTACATGAAACGTCCAATACACAAACTCCTTAAGTAAATTCACATATCTTCTTCAAACAGCAAAATTAAAATTCAAAAAATCCATCCATAAGAGATTAGCAACGGTAAGTTAAATAATTCTGAGACGTCCATCTAAAGAGGGAGAGAGAGAGAGAGAGTGTGTGTGCGTGTGCGCCTATGAGTTTAAAAATTCAGTTTCTATTTCAAATTCAAACCCTTGGTGTACAGGAAAATCATATTCAAATTTTGAATTATCTACAAATCGAGATTAGAAAATTAAGTGTTTGTTTGCTTACTGGGAAAACGAAGGAAAATCAATGGACACGAGAAAATTTCACTGCATTTGACGATTTTTTTTTTTTTTTTTAAGAAAAGTCTCCTCGAAAAGTCGTTAATTAGCTCACACTTCCCACAATTTCCTCGGAAACAAAGGGAAAACAACTAGAAAGAGGAAATAACAAAATATAAAAAACTCATTCATCCACATATATCATGAGGTTTGAGCTTCCAATATTCACCTCCAGATCTACGACTGATCTCAAGCTATCCTTGGGTAGCAAATTGGATTCAATGCTGAAACTGCTACAAGCTATGGAGTCACCGGAGCAAACATCGCCGGCGATAAATCCACCGGAATTCGAGGAGGTTACAGGTGAAATTATCTTCTCCGGAGATAATGCAGAGAAACGATGATCCTGAAGCAGCTCATGAGAAGGTAAATTGAATTCATCGAAAACAAAACCGATTTGAATTTTCATCTTCTTAGAGAAGCTAATTGTTGAAGATTCTACGGCTGCAATCTCCTCTCTTCTCTTACAATTTCTAGCACAATCTCCCATTCTTTCTCTCTCTCTCTTCGATTTTTCAGATTCTGCAACTTTTTGATTTTACACAGATAAAATAGAGGAAGAGAGAAGGAGGGGTTAAAAACGGAGATGCAAGTGTGGATTGGTGACCGTTGATTGAACGAACGGACGAGATTACTTTCCTGGGGATTTATAAAGCGGTCCCCACTCAGATTTACGGTGATTAGAAAAAGTATAAAGAGATTAAGCCGATGGCGGTTAAGGGGTAATCTCACTGTTCATCTTTTTTTTTAAAAAAAAAAAAATTTATTTATTTTATTGCAATATGGATAATGATTTCTTTTTGAAAATTAAAAGGTTAATGGACCCAAAATATTGTTTATTATATAATTTTTCTTAATATAATTAAGCTATATAGACTATTATTAATTTTTTTTACAGATTTAAATAGTAAAAAAAAATTAATTATTAAATCTCATTTTTTAACAATAGGAAGTTAATTGAAAATAATCAATTTTGAATTATTTTTAACCATTCAATTCAAATAAAATTTGCTCTCCCATATTGAATATAAATCATGATTTAAGTTATATAATATAGAAACTATAAAAGTAACATAATTATTTTGATAAAAAAAAAAATTAAAAGTAATATGATTATCTACATAATCTTAAGGGCATTTTCATTTGAGACGTTATATCAACAAAATAATGATTCAAAATTTAATAAATTCTTATTTTCATATAAGAAAATGATAAAAAAAAAATGTAAGGCAAAACTTTTTTTATTAACGAAATAAATTTTTAATAATTTCATTTTATCAAAACACTTATCAAATAATCCATCTATATCAACTCGCATTTCTGAAGTTTTTAATTAAATATAAAATATGATTTTTTCGTTGTTATGAAAATCGGACCAGACTGAATGGTTCAACTGATTAATTCAGAATTGATTGGTCGACCAGTTGATTTAAAGGAAAACAATGAACAGTTACAAAAACTAGAAATATTACTGATTTGACCGGAATTTGATCGGTTCGACCAGAAATACTGGTTGAACTGATGGAACTAGCTCATTGAAATTATATTCTATTATATAAGCTTTTAGTTTAAAATGTTGAATAAAAGTGTAAAGATTTAGTTAAATTTTACTTTTTCAAAGATCTTAACTTTATTCAAATGTCAAAAATTCACAAAAATTTATTTTGATTGATGTTATGTACTTGTTTAGGGTATCTTGAGATGGTTAGTTGTTAACTTATTAAAATCATTTTAATTTTATATATTTATTTACTTGCACGGATGTTTCTTGAATGGTACTAAATAATAATATTTTTAAAAAAAATAAAAAATTCCGGTTGAAGCAGTCGAACCAATCATATCATTACTTATATGGATTATGATAACATTGGATTTTTATCAGATATCTTGATCTAATCAATCATCGCTTCAAAGCTTTAATTAGCGTTTATACAAAATCAACTCCAACTCCGGGTGTTAACCTTAGGACTAGAGTTTTTCAATTAAACAAAGTAGGCTTAAATATTTAATCAATAATCATCATTTCAAAGCTTTAATTAGCGCTTTTATACAAAATCAACTCCGGCTCCGGGTGTTAATCTTACGACTAAAGTTTCTAAATTAAACAAAGTAGGCTTAAATATTTAATCAATAATCATCATTTCAAAGCTTTAATTAGCGCTTTTATACAAAATCAACTCCGACTCCGGGTGTTAACTTTAGGTCTAATGTTTCTAAATTAAACAAAGTAGGTTTAAATATTTAATTTGAGAATGAAAATTAAAACGGTAACTGAAATGGTTGGAGGAATTGATTAAAAAATAGGGGACCAATACTGTACATAATTAATTGGACCATTTCAGTGTCTCTAATTAAGTACTAGTCAGTAATGATACAAGTCCATCAGGTTCTCCGTAGTTATGTGAATTCAAGTCTCAAGTCTTAGGTTCAGTTTGGGATTGTTTTTAGTGAAATTGTTTTTCCTTATATCTAGGAATATTAAAATAGGTGGTGACACGATAACACGATTCGTTTAACACGGAATTTAACGAATTAGGGTTGGGTTTATGTGGGTTAGTGTCGGAAAAGGGTCGACACATTTATGATACGAGATAAACAGGTTGGGTCATGAGTCAACCCATGACCCCGTATAACCCGTTAACAAATTAATAATTTTAACTAATACGAAGGTTAAAACTATTATTTGCACTTAAGAGCTAATAGTATAGATTTATTCTTTTTTCAATACTTCCAAACCCTTATTCATTGTGATTTAGTGGATGTTTTTTGGACTATACTAGGCTAGTAGCTATTATGGCTTTTGATGTAGAAATTGCAGTTTCGGAAGAATTGTCTGAATGGGATGGAAAAGCTTCATAAGATATTGTTTAATTAGTAAAAATACAGAAATTTAAACTAATTTTTACTTTCTATTGCCTATTTGCATTGTTGCATGTTTAATTGAGTTGATGAATTCATGTTGATTTATTTTTAGAAGGGTAATTGTTATTTTTATAGATAATGTGGTTCAATAAATAATTGATCTATAAATAATCTATTTTTTTGTTACTATAAATAATCTATTTTTAAATAAATGGGTTGAACATGTTAATAGTGTCAACCCGTTATAATATAGTGTTATATAGTGTCAACCCATTTAATATATGGGTAGTGTCAGTGTTGACCTTATAAGTGTTACCAAACTGTATGAACACGACACGCGAACCCATTTTGACAGCCCTACTTACAGTTAGGTTTTATTACTTTCTTTAAAAGCAGTTTTAAGTATTTTTCCAGTGCTTTCCTTAATACAATCTGACTTTTACTGATTGTGCATTTGAGGCTGCTTTCTGCAGCTTTCAGCCAAGCCAAAATAAGTTTTTTTTTTCTTTGACTGAAGGCTGGTTTCGGTACTGTGAAAAGCAGCCCCAAATGCAGCCTTAATTAATCCTATTTGAGGTCATTTTTGTATATCTTAAATATTTTAATCGGTAGAAATTATATTCACATTTATTGGATGATTATTTAATTTAATTTAATTTAATTTCTTAAATTTTTATACCTAAATGCAACGGATGGTTATTGACAAATTTAATTGAGATTGTTAAATTGCATTAATTCTAATATAGGTAACCCACTTTAAAGCTCCTTTATATGATCCATAAATGACTTTTTTAATTTTCTGTCAAATTAATTAACTCCTGAAACCAATTAACTCACTTTGTTATGTAATTAACACACTAATTAATATATATTCATCTACTATATATTGCTTTTTAATTTCCAGACCAGACCATAACACATAATGTGCTTTAAGTGGAGTTAATTTTTCCTTTTTTGGTAATTTTCAATTAATATATGTAGTTGTGATGGAGCTTGAAATTATAAATGATTTTGTAATCTCTATTTAGGAATGATTTTGAGTTTATGCACTCTTTAATTTGGATGAATTTTGTCAAGAGGCTCGAAAATTCAAAGTTGAGAATTGACTTAATTAAAAATGAAGGTAATTAATAATAATAATAATAATTAAAAAAAAAAGAAAAACTTATAAATGGGGAAGAGAAAATTTCAAAGTACTAAACTGCTATTGAACTAAAATTCAAACATAAAAATGGATAGATGAAAAGGTCAAACAACATATCATTATAAGTGAAGTGATAAATTATAAACAATATGTTTAAATAAACTTTTGTGAAACAGCAATTTCGCGTGAAAACATGAATTACTAATTAATCCTAAATACGAAAATTAAGAAAATTCAATATAAAATCTGTAATATTATTGAATAATACGAAAAACTACCTAACAACAGAAAAAGAATGCCTTATATAAGTTGTAGTCCAACCCTAATAAGGAAAACATATAAAAAAATTACAAAAATACCCCGAAACTTTAAACTGAAGGATGAAGTCCTAAACAACGTTTTTTTTAGGCCCAAACTCGACCTGTCACAATAAACTGGTGACAGTTCTTATAAAGCTTGAAAATCACATTCTGAAAACATATTATGATAGTCAATCGGACTCCTATAGTAAAAGTTACGTTCGTTTTAAGATCTATCGAAAAATAAAACCATTTGTTTCCTTCTTTGGACCTACGATCCCTTTTCTTCCTTAACTCGTAGCCTAAAAACTCATGTGCTATCAGCTCTGCATCATTTTGTTGTAAGCCCGATGAAAATGAAACAGAAATAACAAATTTTTGTTATCATGTATAGGAGAAAAATGACATATTCATTTTTTTTTTTTTACGCGCAACATTCTTTAGTAAATATTGATTTCACTATTTCATTCGATAATTAGGATATATATATATATAACAGAATGATGTTGTCTTTGAAAAAAATTGAATAAGTCAAGAGCAATCCATGATGTATAATATGGATGAGTTTCTTCATTTTTTTTTTCCTTTTTTTTTTTTTTTTTTTTTTCTGTCGGATGCACGTTTAAATTTTCGTCATCTAAATTTGAGAGAAAAAAAAAAAAGAAAAAAAAAGAGGAAGATAAATTTGTACATAAAAAAACTAAAAATAAAATAATTAAATGGGTCCTCTTGTCTTTGTGTTGAGTGACTTTAATTTGCGCAAAGAATCTTGAAAAGTGAGACTTTGCGGCTAAAAAATATTTTCCTTTTGCTATATTATTATTCAGAAGTTTTCATTCAAACTAGTAGTCTTCGTGTTTAAGGGATGGCAACCGATATGGGTATCCGTAAAATCCGGGACTATCTAAATCTGGTATAAAAGGCTATGGAACAGATACGGATTCAAAAAAATTACCCGTCACGGATATAGGACGGGTATGGGTTTACCCCCTCAGGGTACCCGCTACCCGTACCTGTTTATATATATAGTTTATAAAAAAAATTAAAATTTTTTAGGTATAGTAGCTAGTCGGAGTCGAACCCAGCTCCTCTCATTCTTATTGAAGGGAAGAATGTTATGAAAATTCGAAGCACTGCTTCTTATGTAATTTTTTTAATTAAGGATTTATGATTTTTTTAATTTCTTTAGAACTTTCAAATAAGATATGAATTATTGGTTAAAATTATGTTTGTTATTTTTGAATTACAATGTATTAAAGTGTGTTTATGAATATTTTTTTATAATTTTGTGATTGATTAGTATAGAATTCTAGATATATTTTTATGATTTTTTAATTTTAAACGGGGTAATTTTCGCAGGTACGGGTAATTAACGGGTACCCGGAAATTTCGTGGGACGGGAATGGGATTTAAAATTTAATACCCGTGGGTAATGGGACAAGTGCGGATAATTACTTTTCTAAACGGGAATGGGACGGGTATTGCCATTACCCACGGGTACCCTACCCGTTGCCATCCCTATTCATGTTACTAGAATTTTTTTAGTCCAAACACAAACGCGGCTCCTTCAACTTTAATTTTTGAGTCGCTTGGCCCTCTCAACTATTTTAACGACCTATCTAACCCCTTATCTAAAAGCCAAATACATATGTAGCCCCTTCAACTTTTATTTTTGAGCCGCTTGGCTTCCTCAACTATTTTAGCGACCTATCTAACCGCTCATTTATTTTAAAGTGGTATTTTTAGACATTTGAATACTGATGTATCGTATTTTTTCCTCCTCTTGAGTTTAATTAATTGCTGGGAAATCTTCACTTTATAATAGTTTGTAATATTAATTAGATAGAAGATAGTTTCTAGCGTGTGTCCTACATGTCTTTAGTGTCGAATGCGTGTAATGCATGGTACTCTATTGTGTCTGGTTATGTTCACTCAAAGGTTTAAAAATACCACTTTAAAATAGATGAGGGGTTAGATAGGTTGCTAAAATGGTTGAGGGGGCCAAGCGGCTCAAAAATTAAAATTGAAGGGACTGCATATGTATTTAGCCAATTTTTTATTTAAATAATCACGATAATTATGTTTATATTTTTAATTTCTGTAGTTAATAATATTAAAAAATTGTCTTCAATTATTTAATTATTATAACGGTATTTTAATACAATTGAATATTATCCTCAAAGAAATTCAAGAAAAGTCTTTTACGACTTGACTTGATGAAAACTAATTCTTGATTAGTTGATTGAGAATTTTCGATCTGCGTTAGTAAGATGCTTATTGATATTGATTTTTTTACTAATTAAAATTGGCTTGAGTGGTAAATGCCTCGATCTTTTAAGATTATCTGATTAATTTCGGACTAAGTAATCGGATATATTTATAAAAAAAAAAGTGATATTGATTTCTTAAAATGCAAAAGACTTTTTTTCCCATGTCGTATATCCTTTCAAATTTGTTTTTCTAGACCCTATCCTATAGCATTTTAGACTCAATCAAAACTGCAGTTTAAAGCTTTACATGACCGCTCATTTCGGGCAAATTTCGGTTACGGTGGGTTTAGAATGATATAATACAGAGATTAAATAGGTATTCAAAAGAATAGAACGTGACCAAATGAGTATTTGATGAATAAAACATGGCTAAAATGACAAATTTGAAAGCACAAAGACCAGACAATAATTTAATACATAGAACAAGCACTGAAAAGGTCTTTTTGTTTATTTAAATTCTTGATTGATTTAAGCATTTAAGTCCTTGGAAGGGATTTTCTCCTTTTTTTTTTTTTTAATGACGTCTAGCCAGGGTTGTAAACGAACGGGGATTACACTTCCCATATCTGTTCCCGCTTCGTTTATTCATCGGGAATAAATTTTCGTCCTATCCCTGATTCCAGCTGAGAATCGGTTCCTCACGGGGATCTCCATTCCTGTTAAACTAATTTTTAGTTTATAAAAAAAACTCTTTAAAATTTCAATTTTCACCCTCTAACTTTTCCAAATCTGCTTCAAACTATAGACATAAAATTCTCAAAACTCAATTCTCAAATACACTAACATATAATTAATAATTGTTCATGAATTTCTTCTTTACTTTAGTTAATAAAATTATAAATAATAAATAATAATAATATAATGTAATAATATTAATAATAAAGAAATATAAACGGGGAATTGTCGGAAATTTAGGTATTTAACTGGAGAATTTACCAGGGATCTCCGCGGGTTTTAAACGGGGATGGGGACGAGGGCTCGCGGAGCTGCTAAAGCTATTACCATCCCCGTCCTCGATTAAGAAACGAGAACAAATTAATCATCGTCCCCGCCATGTAGAGATCTTAATTGGGGATTTCTCGTCTCCGTTCGGACAGACTCTCACTGGGAACGAACCCCACTACCCGATTGATAACCATATCTCTAGCCTCAAATATCATCAATTTTACAATTGTTTAACAATTTTCAATCTAAAAATAGTTACTGTTTAAGGAAACCAAATCCTAATACAATTTTATAATCAATTATGAATTAGAAGATCTTTTGATGAAGAAAAATAGAGAAGAAGAGGAGATTGAGACATATGTGAAGTAAAAATCTCTTTCAGTACGTGAAAACAAGAATTTGAGACTTGATATATATATATATATATATATATATATATATATATGGCAAAACACATCTTGAGGTCCCTGAATTTTTATAGAATTTACAATTGGTCTCCTGATCAATTTTTTCAACACATTGGGTACATGATCTTTTTGTTTTGATAATATTAGCCCCAAACTCGAGGCTTTTTTCTCCCGTGCACTATAGTATCCATTCACTAGCCTATGACATAATTTTCGCAGACACGTGAGATTAAATCGGAGGTATAATTTATATTCGTAGCTATCATAAAACTGCATAGGAAGTATAATTCTGATATCTCCAATCAACTATAGAGTCTTCTATTTTTCTCAAAAATTATGTCACGTGTTAGTGAACAGATACTGTACCCACAAGAGAAAAAAATGTCGAGTTTGGGGCTATTACTATTAAAACAAAAAGATCATGTACTCAACGTGTTGAAAAAATTGATCAGGAAACCAATTGTAAATTTCATAAAAGTTCAGGGGCCTCAGGATGTGAGTTGCCTATATATATATATATATATATATATATATAAACATACATATATAGAAACCATGCATGCATGCATGGCAAATGGCAATCGCTATGAATTTCTAGACATAAAAAATATTGGAGAAAAATATTTCAATAAAAAAACAAAATTTGAGCAGGTAATGAATTCATTAAAGAAATTTATATAAATTCGATCTGTATCCAGTTTCAATATATATATATATATATATATATATATATATATATATATTTTTATGACAAGTATAGTATATATTTCTTCAACCTCAACGTCATTTAATAACCTTGTCGGATACAAGGGGGAAAACGAAGATACATCCTATAAAATCAAACACAAAAATCCAAAAACAAATTAAATTTTTATAAAATCAACTAATTGCTCCCCAGTTTAATTATTTGTAAATTGATTCCAATTATTTTAAAAAAAAAATATCATTGATTATTCAATCAATTGTAATCAAATGCATTGAGTCACTAATTGACACATACGATGTATAATCGTTTGTCCTAATAATACTATGCAAATACTATCCACATATTCCACCTCCGCCAGAAGCCATCACAAACTTTTGATATGACTCTCTAGTTTACACCTTCCAGAACGAAGAGACAACGGTTAAAAACACAATAGTTACGACATTTTGAAATATTTATTGTAACAAATTGTCTCTAATATCATGTAGATATTGTCCGCTTTGACGCACGTTGTATTTTCTTGGACCTCACAGCTATAGAACATGTCTATATATGTTGAAATACTTTTCCCTAATATAACTCAATCACTCGCTTTTCATTTTCAATGCAAGATAAACTTAAATTTTAAAGAATATTCCGTTGCAAGAAGAGTAATAGGAAGTTGCCTCGAGTATTTAGGGATATTGAAGTTAAGAAAAATAATTAAAATGCATCATAGAGTGTATTAAGTTTAGATCAAAATTGAGAATTTTAATTACTTTTTTTCTAACAAAAAAGTGAGAATTTAAATCAAAATTGTTAACTTATCTATTTAAGTGACTTTTAACCTAATCAAACATGTCTAGCAGGTTAAAGAATGATAATCGTCAAACACACTTCGATCAATTAAATAAGCGTGAAGAATATTTACTATAGGTGACTTTTTAGGTTATCAAACATAAACTTAGTTTAGAGGTGCGGTGATTTGCATTGTTAATTGTTATTTCTTTAGACTAATTGTCTTATGTATAGTGCGCAAACGAGTTTATATTTTGGATCCGTTATTATATGTAATGGACTATGTGTTTCTTAAAAGTTGGAGAAATTTCAAATGAATTCGATAAACTGATTAAGTCGAAATGTTGTAAAGAATGAAAAGTTGGTGACAAAGAAGAAGTCATTGCACAAGAGAGTATCGGTTGGCAACACATAGTTGCGGAAGGATATTTAACTTGGATTCTTACTAAATACATTCATATGGGGTATTGCATTGGAAAATATATACTATATCCGGTCCAAGTGGACATTCATAATAAAAAATTGACACATAAGCGTTTTGTATTTTCAAAATAGTCAGCTTACATGTCATTTTTTCAGTGGAACGGTCCATATAGACCCGATCTACTATAAAATTTCTCGTAGCACATGAGCTTGAGCTAAGCACCGAACGAAATTATCTTAATAAAGATAATTTTTGTTTATACCAAAAATAAATAAAGAAAAAGAAAACAGAAAGTAGAAAGAAATTAGAGTAATCAGAAATGGCCCAAGCCCGACCCGTAAAGCCTGCGCCATTCTTCATCTTTGATTGGTATCATCGGTGGCTGTTGGACGAAGTAAAAACCCTAGACAAAGCAGAGCAATGTGGTCGCTCTCTTCTCTGCGGAGGCTCAATTCGTCATCTTTGCTTGGTGTCAATGGCGGCTTTAAATGCCTCTCTTATGTGCCCCCTAGATTCGCAACTGGTTCTGGTTAGTTTTCTTTCTCTTTTCAGATTTGATTGATCCGTTCCTTAGCTGAAAGTGTTGAAAATTTGAGTTTTTCCTCAACTTCTCAACGGATAAGCACCGAGTAAAGACTAAAGAATCAAATCATGATTTTCGTCTCTGAGATTGTTGCTCTTTTATCTGCAGAATATTTAATTCTGTTTATGTATTGAAACGGACGCTGTCGTATCTGTTATGATGACCAGTCCATTTCTCCATTGAAGATAACAATTTGGCAATTTATTTGATGTAATTGAAGTTTCAGTTTGTGAGTTGAAATTTCAGATTTTAATTTCATCACTACCTTTCTTATGACCAGAAATAATAGTCTTATCCTTGCCCTCTCCATAAGTTATCGCATTCCACGTACTCTTTTATTATCTGAACATGTTCTTCATCATGATATCCTTGCTTAACATAAATAACAAATCTTTCTGTACTACTCTTTCAAATTTTAGCCACATCATCTTTGATGATCTTAAGACCCCTACTTCCGTTCTTAGCCACTGTCACATTTGGGGCAGGCTTTAGATTCCTGGAGCAGCCTCCAATACCCCAAACTTACCCCAACTTGGAATTCAGTATTACTCATATCCTCTGATGAAGGATTTCATAATTCAAGAAGAAAACTATTACTTGCAAACTCATTGCAGTCTTCATATCCTGAATTCTATGCAAATGTATTTGAAGGAATGTTTTTGAAATTTCTTATCTTGTCATGACTTTCTTCACATTCGTTTTAGATCTTTTTGGTATTTGAATGAATTGATCGTTGGAATCAAGGCAATATTGAGCTAACGTAATGGAACAGTGGTATGATTTGGCTCTATACCGATTGGTTGAAGAGAGTGAGGGAAGGGACATTGGGTGGACATGGAGTTTTTAGACATTTTCGTCGAATGTTTGTTAACCTTAATAGATATTTGTGCTCTTAGTTTAGTTTACTGTCATTTCCTTTTATGCAGTGCTTGAGGGAGTGTATGATCTCTGTGCTTGGTCTATTTTGTGGGTGATCATGGGTTATTCAAGATGTTGACATCTTTTTGATACCTAAGAGGACAATGAGGAACCTGTAGTCACTAGTTTATTTGTATGCAGAACAGATTTTAAATGACAAAGAGGCTTTATAGGATGTCGGCTGTATGAAGCTTATGATTAATAGAGAGCACTATTTTTAGGAAAGACAAAAACAAGAGTTGCACTCTGATGTATGCTTTGAATAAATATTTTAAAAGGAAGAATAAATTTCATGCATTTTGCGGGTTCGAGAAATTTAGGTTCAGCATTCTTTTAATAGTTTTTGTGTTCTTAATTCTGTAGATTGTCCAAATAGTAGCAACTTCGCTCCATATGCTTTGAAATTCCAACATTCATCATTTCTGCAGGTGAAGGAGACAATGAAATAGAAAGGAATTCCAACCCACAGGATGACTTGAGGAGACCAATGGCGAATATGAGTTTACAGGATAACTTCAGGGGACCAACAACGTATATGAATTCACAGGATAACTTAAAGGGACCAATGGCGAATATGAATTCACAGGAAAACTTCAGGGGACCAACGGCAAATTGGGGTTCACAGGATAACTTCAGGGGGCCAACGGCGAATTGGGGTTCACAGGATAACTTCAGGGGACCAACGGGGAATATGGGTTCACAGGATCATTTCAGGGGACCAGCGGCGAATGTGGGTACTAGTAATATTCTGAAAGAAGCTTTGTTTTCCTTGCAATCTCAAGGGCCAAGAAATTTTAATACGCGGTGGAATTCGAGGCCAATGGATTTTGTAAAGGGAGTTTTAGAGAAAGATCAGTTTCCTCTATACAATATTGAGCGAGATGCTCATTTTGTGCTCATACAGCTGAAGCGAAATAATACCCATATTAATGTGACAGATGCTAAGGGAGATACAAAGTTTTGGACTGCATCAGGCAACAACAATGTTGGAGGTGGGGGGAAAGTGACTCGATATGCTGCTGAAGCTACAGCAGAATACGTTGGACGGCGAGTAAGAGAAATGGGATTGAAATCTGTTGTGATGAGAGTGAAAGGTTTCACTCACTTTAAGAAGAAAAGGCAAGCAATAATGAGCTTCAAAGAGGGGTATTCTAGTTCTCGAAGTGATCAGAACCCTATTGTATACATTGAAGATGTCACCCGGAAACCACATAATGGTTGCCGGCTGCCAAAGAAACGCCGGATTTAGATTGCTGTGTGTTAGCTATGTTTGTAATAATGGAGGGTAGGAGAGAGGGTGCTCTCAAAAAGGTGTTGGATTGGATGTTTTGTTGATGCTGATCCCATCAGTTTATAGTTCCCAGATATATTCCCTTTATGTTTTGAGTTTAACAATTGCGCGGTAGTTCCCCCCTTTGATTTCTGATAATTTACCTCAGAATTCTGTCCTGATGAGTGTTTACTCCTGTTAAGATGTTAGAAATCGTTTCATTCTTTGTGAACAAGAAGATGAGTTCTGTAAGGTCCTGCAGGTTCAAGATCTTGCTATGCTGTAATACTTGTTAAATAGCAAGTCCATTTTCATTTCCAAGTTTGAAAATTTAGCTGCAAATTGTCTGTAGTTGGAGAGGTACATAGGTTGAAGCAAACCATATTACATCGAATATTGATCGAACATGAATTACTATAGTCAAGCCATACTGGCGTGTAAAATCTCAAAAAGTGAAGTTCTGAAACATTTATTTACAAATCGTTCCTCGAGAGCTTTCCGTGTTGGTGATTCTCAGCTGAAAGCTTGGATCTCTAGCTTTTGAGGAAAGCAGTTAAACGGGCTTTCTGTTATATTGACTTTCCCATTTTTATCTTCAACAAACGCTTGTTACATGAGCTTTCAGGGCTTTTGTTGTTGGAAAGCCCTCCCAAACGCCCCCTTAGTCAACTTGTAAGTTAATATTCTGTTGAAGTGATCATTACAATTTGAGCTCATATTATCATTTAAGAAATCAAATCAGTTTTGTATTTTCACTTCAGGTATCAAAACTAACAACTTTATAGTTAAATTGATTTTTTCAAGTTTAATGACCCTGTCTTGAGAGCTAATAATGAATGTTCTAAAATTGTGGGATCATTGTCATATATGGCCATTTTATGGACAAGAATGATTGTTCCAAGCAATTGGCAACCAATAATATGTACAAGCTGCAGCTTGTATAATCCAAAATTCTTTGGGTAAATTACACCTATGGTATATGGACTTTATCTAATTTCACAGTATGGTACACAGACTTCATTTTTGCCCAATAAAATACATGAACTTTGTGGTGACCTAACATTAAAGTACATATAACCTGTAATCAACGGTAAAGTAAAAAAAAATACAGGATAAATTATAACTATGGTACACAAACTTTATCTAATTTCACAGTATAGTACACAGACTTTATTTAATTTCACAGTATGATACACAGACTTCATTTTTGCTCCACAAAATACATGAATTTAGTGGTGACTTGACATTAGGGTACATATAACCTGTAATCAACGGTAATGGCTGATAAACGGCTCTCCGATTCTCAAAACCGGTGAATGACTCTCCGATTACCATCGCTCTCTCTCTCCAAATTTTGATAATTTTCAATCCAACTCTGAAATTTATGTCTTTTCGCTTCCAAAATGTCCAACAATTTCATCAAGAATCTGCTTTCTCATATACAAAAACGCTTTCTGCTATCTTCTGAAATACATTCTGCTACTCCTCTATTAGGCACTAGCGGTACTTCATCTTCATTAACAATTTTTTTTTACTTTACCGTTGATTACAGGTTATATGTATCCTAATATCAAGTAACCACTAAGTTTATGTATTTTGTTGAGCAAAAATGAAATCTGTATACCATACTATGTAATTAGATAAAGTCTATGTACCATAGATGTAATTTACCCCCAATTTTTTTTACTTTACCGTTGATTACAAGTTATATTTACTTTAATGTCAGGTCACCACTAAGTTCATGTATTTTGTTGAGTAAAAATGAAGTCTGCTTACCATACTATAAAATTAAATAAACTCTATATACCATAGGTGTAATTTATCCAAAATTCTTTGGCATCAACTTTCAGTGGCCAATGGAGTCAAACAAAAGCAGGATAGCTGATTTTTCATGGCTAATAAAAAGGCATCTTCTCATCATTACGTCTAGAAAAATAACGCATAATGTTAGATGAGCAATTGAGCAGAAAGCTAACAGCTTTTTTTCATCCATTGAAGATTAGTTCAGTACAATGCCTTATTGAATAGTCCTTATCACATTCATATTACAGGCAATTAAGGAACCTCTCTAAAGGTGCATAGTTCAAGAAGACATCTATCTTTTACCTTCTGTAAATTTTGGTGCTATGAAAAAATTGGCAAGTTAATTAGAGTGTTTCATCTGGTCACGGTATAGGAGAATAAGTAGCCTCTAAAAATGGCAAGGGCTGGAGTTCCTAGAGGGCTTTTTTCACTTGAAAGAAAGACCGCTCCTTGTTTGCAGCATCAACGTCGTCTGCAGATGCCACAGCAACCACAACCCCTTTATTCTTAACCGCGTCAATTGCATCAGCAAATTGTCTGAAGTCCTTCAAACTGCAGAAAAGAAAACAGGAGTTTATGAAACAGAGAAATGATCAAAGATCGTATCGCATAGAAAAGGCCAGCCGGGCTGCCACATCTATGAAGTTGTGAACCCAAAAATACGTTTGAAATTCGTAAAACACATGAAATGCCTTTCTTTTTTGTGGAAACATAATATGAAAGATCTTTACCTGGTTGATAATATCTCTTCTCTTCTCTTTTGTCTTTCTTCTTCCGTGATACCCAACAAGTATCGTAACAAACTGAAAAGGCAATGTTACGATAAATACCAGCGATTGTATAATGTATAGACAAGTAGAACCCAAAGGAAAAAAAAAATTCTCAATTCCCTAAATTCTGACCTCACTGGTCACCACTATCCAGATAATACAATTATAATAGATTATAGAAAAAAAGGGGCATGAATGTAGCCAGATACACTGAGCCTAAGTTTTAACTAATCAATAACTAAGAGAAAGCAATTTTCAAATTCCAGCCGAAACATGATACGAGTGTTTGCCTGGACTTTGATCGTCCAGCATCTATGACGCCTATCAATTATAAACTCCATCAACTTAACACAAAGCTTCCTTCAAGGACTCTAGAGGAAAATGAAATAGCAACAAGGAAAAGGGCAAAGAGAAACAATTTTGATTTCCTTCCAGTTTTAATCATAAAAAAATAGAAAAAAAGGGTCAAGCAACAGCCTTGTTCTAAGCTAAGTCACTGGAATCAAAACAAAGAAAGTGAACTTGTATATTATTGCCATAAGCTCGGAATAGCTCTATTATCCTACAGCTTTAACCATGAAACACAATGTTATGCATCACATAGTTTTGTAGAAAATTTGACAATTTAAAACAGGATGTAAGCGCTTCATTCAGGGAAAAAGATCGGTAATTTCAGGGAGGACACAAATCACCATGTATCACATACCTACTATAACCTTTGGCATCTGGAAGCTGATATGAATCCACATCTCCAATGGTCCCAATGATTGCTTTAGTAAGGGTGTCATCATCCATTTCCAACTCACGTAGAAAATCACCAGTTCCATCATATACGTCAAGTGTCTTCAGCAAGTTGGGGTCTCGATAGGATAAGAAGGAGAAGACTCCTACAAAGTAAAGAAAAGTAAAAATAAAATTCTCATTGACATAATACAAAATGCAAATTACAGAGTTCTCAGCCAATTTGCACCTGAGTGAGTATCAAAGTCACAAAACCCTCCATATGCCCCACCACTAACACGTACACGATCCCACAACCAGGTATTGCTAATATATTTCGAAATTACATAAGCACTTCCACTGAGCTCATAACCGCTGTCAAAAATATTAGCTGCTTTTCCGACATAGTTAACCTGCGAAGGGTCAGATGTTACACTCATGATGACAGAAAATAGGGTGAAGACGACTTTACAATATATACAAATAATACAAATAAACAAAATAACCTGCGTAGGTATCACAATGGCTTCATTTTCAGGCGAAAGTCGAGCACTCCAGGCAGCAGTTTCAGCAAAAGACTTGTTTGGAAGCAAATCAAGGAAATTACCAACAAACTTTTCCGTGTTTGCTAGATTTTTCCCATCAGCTGTCAAGTTTATCAAGCAGCTATTCCGTGATAGCAAGGATTCACGAATTTCCTCAAGAGATGAAGAAACTCCAGACCAGTCTTGATCAACTTTCTCCTCCAGGCCTTGCAGAAATTCCAAGTAACTACACATATAACATACATTGAACTTTTATCAGTATCATTGAGTAATTCTTCACATCCAAAAAGTGATAAAAGCAAATAGATCCACTTTTGGGAGAAGATGAATATACAAGAAGAGCACTGAGACCAAAAAAAAAGAACACACACTTCATCTTTCATTTATTCTTTGTACATGAAAACCAAAATTGACTCTGCGAGGGCAAATTGTACTATACAAAGAGAAAGGATGAGATAGGTAATATGGAAAATGTTTCAACCTAAGGCCACCCATTTGTTCAGAGATCCACCCAGCAACATTTAACTTTGCATCCATCCTTGCGGCTGCAATTCCATGACCACTGCCTCTTAATCGATTCTAACAGATAAATGGGAACATGGAGGTTAAGTTCTTGTGAGAAAGATACTATCTGGTTTCTCATTCATCATATAAAATGAAAACAACACAAAATACCTCCATTCTTGCTTTACTTTGGGAAACAAATTGCTTAAACCGCTGCTGGTCTGTAAACTGTACTTCTTGAAGAACACAATTAACCTGCGACAAAATATAGATCAACCCTCAGTAACTACAACTTCCATAAAAAGCTGCAATCAAAATAAAGTGAATAGCTTAAGGAAGCACCGCAATGTAGCAAGTGTATAAAATACTTTAGAACTGCATCATTTAATAGAAAGATGATGGACTTGATACAAAAAAAAAAAAAAAAAAAAAAAAAAAAAAAAAGGGTACCCTTAACAATAAAGCAAAGGAAGCGACCATCTATACATCATGCATGCTTGAGTGAAACCCAAAATTATATAATCGTCTTCCTACTTAGTTCTTCATGGTCTCACAAATTAAAGCAGAAATCCTAGGAAACTTGGAAAAGGGAAAGCAGCTTTGGCATGCACTAATTCCAGAAATTTTATCGACAATGACATCAATGGAGGTTTCTGGAAAAGACCTAACAATACAAGCCAACGTGCATTAGGCCATGCCTTGAAGAAACAGAATTACTGAATGTAGTACACACACTTTCAATTTGTCACAAGGTAATATGATGTTAACTCAAGTAGTTGGGAAAAAAAAACTGTATTATCTAGAAATTGTAGCCAATTCTATCACAAAATACCAAGTTAAATAAGTCTTCAGCACGCCCAGCCATAGCTTTTCCACGAACAATCATATGGCTACATGGTTGCTCCTGGCCCCGCATAGCTGATGTGAATGGATAAACTGATATTCCTCCAGTTTTCCTCCCAATCAATTGATTCAGTTGCACAAAGGATAAATCTTTTGTACCCATCTCAAGCAGTGACTGACTGCAAGAATATCAAGCAAGTGTAAACATGTAACCAGATAGACCATGAAAAAATTTGAAGCCAGCATGCTGCCACTTATAGTCATATTCGAACATTCAATTCAAGATTTCTTTCCTATTTCTAGGAAAATCAATGCAATAAAAGATTTCTAGAAGAAACAGGAACGCAAGAATAAGGATATTTTGACACACAATAGAGCATTAAGAAGATTAGTAAAGAATAAAACAAAGGAATAAAGCAGAAGTGAAGGTGTTAAGGGAACATATGTTCATGTGAAGAGTAAATACTGCCTGAGAAAATTAAAGTGGATTTCGTAAACAGGAAGCATAAATCACGTAAACCACAGTTTCCTGCAATCGTTAAGGATGGACTAGCTGTTTCTATGATTGAAAAGAACCCAGCCCACGCATTTAATAACAAATCAAATGAAGAATAAATAATTTTTCTAATAATATAACCTAAGCAATGCTAAGATGGCACTTCAAATCCAACATTTATCTCACAAGATTATCAAAAGCTTTTCAATATAGGAACATTTTACAAAACTTGTAAGTGGAAAGAAGAAAACATGCTGTAGAAGACAAAACAGCAACCACCAAAACTTTAACATTATCAAATATCGGGAAATGATAATAAGATCTTTAAGAATCTTCGACATCTCACCAGAAAAGTGGTACCAAAGGAAGAAGTTCCTGCTTTAGTGCTCTCATATTAAAGACAACTTCAGCATAAAGAACATCATTTGTGAAGAGGTCATGCTGCAAGACTTTCACACCATTGATCTCTCCAATCTACAGAAAGCTTACAAAAGCTGAATGATGTTTTCCACCCACGGTCATTACAAAGCAGACACCCAAACATGAAACACTAGGCTTACTTACCTCTATAGGAACACGTATAGGTTCTTTGGGAATGTCATGAAGAGAGAGGCTGGGCACAGTTTTTAAAGCTTCTGGTGGGTCTGGAGTTTCCTGCTTTAATCTTAGTTCCTGTGTTGCACGTGCAAGCTCTGCAAGATCCACTTCTGTCATACTGGCTTTTACTTTCTGCAAAATTTCTTTCTCAGCAGCTTCTTCACGAGAAGCTTTCTCTGGATCAGGCTGAAACAGAAAATATATGTTCCAACTGATAAAGTCCACATATAGGCATAAACCATTTAGGACTGACTTACAGTCTAAACCTGAGCAACTTACCCGCATTTCTACGGTAACTCGATGAGGATTGTTCAAGATAAATTTCTCAATTAGAGGAGAAAAAACGGCTTTAGAACCTTCTGCAGCTATTCGAGCTTTTAGGTCCATCAAAGGTTTCTCATATTTCAATGGCTCAAAGGGATCCCTATCATATATCCATTTTCCCTAGAATGAAACAAATCAGACTGAGCATACTTGCGCATAAAAATATAATAATTTCTATGAGATAAATATAGAACATACCATGGATCGAAGCATTAGCGATAAGCCGCGAGGAAACGAGCCAGTGTTGTTTTCCCTGAGAGAAAATTCAATTGTGTTCATTGATGCCTCCACGGCATCAGTTTCAAACCCTTCTTCAGATAGTTTCTTAAGTGTGCTCATGATCAACTCTTCCACCTTTTGAATGTTCTCTTCAGAAACATTCTTCAATCCGATACTAAACTGAGGCTGAAGAAGCTCATCTTCAACCCCGCCACCAATAATGGCATCTCCTAGACCACTTTCCAGCAAGATTTTCCTCAAGGGAGATGCAGGAGTTCCCAGCATAAGATGATCCAGAAACCCAAGTGCAAGCTCAGTTTCCAAGTCTAGGGGTTTTTCAGAAAGCAACCAGTTTAGGCATACCATATGTTTCTTTTTTAAATCGCCCTCATCACCAGCTGGATATTCCTCAACAATCCTGACTGGCTCCGAAAATAGTTTTTGTGGTTCAATCTTTGATTCAGTTGGAGCTGGACTTGCATCAAACATATCTAGATACTCTGCAAGGAGGAGGTGGAAAAGGGTAAGCAACTGCAATCTAAGAGTAAGCTTCCAAAATCATTGACTTACTGATAATATGTGCTTGACTTTTCAAGTAACAATTTGTTAATCATATAAATCTTCAGATTTTCTAGAAAGAGTCCCTACTTAATCTACCAATTAAGTTTAATTAAAGAAAGATCTGAAGCAAATCAGCAGAGAACACAAAAAAGAAAATAGCAGCCACACTGGGGCTAGCAAGACATTCAGCTCCTTGTAGTGGAATTAACGAAATGAAAACCTTGTGACACCTTTTTGGCAACTGTTCAATTCTTTGTTTATAATTAGATCACAGAATTAAATTAGTGATAATCTTAGCATACACGAGGACTCCTTGTACATGAGGTAGCTATGTTGGAGATAAGGAGATCAGGCGTTGATATTGTATCAGAAACGGAAATAATAATGAGTTTTTGGCCATGTGATAGAGTATAGAACACATTATAGATAAAGGAAAATGCAGAATTTATTTGAAAATCATTTCTTGAATAATATATCAATGAAGATGTTGAAACAGTACCACTTAGGATGCGCAGACGTTCAACAGGATCATCATCTCCATAAAACCATATCCTTGCATTACTAGGATGATAGTATTTACCATGGAATTCCTGCAATTTTTTAGTAGAAAATAAGTGAGAATTATATGCATTTTAATTTTTCAGCAAATAACTTGACATCTTTTTCCCCCATCAAATAGCTCCCAAAATGTGCAAAACATGTCCTAAACCATCAACATGCCAAGGGCAGGGGTTTGCATATTCAACATCATTACACTAGGAAAACAGCATAATAATAGCAACTTGATGCAATAAACATACCTTAAATTGCTCAAATGTCAATTGTGGGATGACTTTTGGATCACCTCCGCTATCAACACCATAGGTATTGTCTGGGAAAACAGCCTGCAAATAAGATTTTATATAGCAGTTACCACCGTATAGATGAATTAGACATTTCATTTCAAAGCAGTTCTATATAAGTATATTTTCAGACTAAGTACTGAACTAGGGGCATTCAAATCATTATAGATAGGCGTCTCCAGAAAAGATTTCTTGCCACAATCAAAGAGTTAACAGTATGTATGTCAAAAGATATGAAAGACCTCAGGCAACTGTAATACATTTCACAAATAGGTGGAAAAGAAGATGAAGAAGAACAATCTCAAACTCATCCACATCCACTGCAAGAAATGACACAATGCAGAATAGCATATGTCGTAAGCATCTATATTATTAATATCTAGGCCCAAAACGCTAGCTGCATTAATCAATTACGTTGCTTATTCAACATGCTCCATAAGGTTATTCAGGCTTGGGAGTTGGGGTGGTGATTGGAGAGAGAGAGAAAGCAAAAATCAGAGGTACAAGAATTGCCTGCTGAGCAGTACGCCCTAATATATTATCAGGTTGTGAATAGACGCCCTTCATCTCGTTAAAAACAACTCCTGAAATTAAGAAGGAATGAAAATTTTCAAGTAATCAGGAACCTGACCAATACTACAACCAAGATATAATAATGTCGAACAGCTGGCAGCAAAAACATCTAAGAAAAGTGCGTTTTTAAAATTGCCACCTTTGTAAGATATTTCTTCTGAAGGATCATTGAGCTCAAAATGCCAACCCTCCTGCTGAAAAGTCTGGTAGTCCTCCACACACTTAGGGAAGAAGACAGCATCCAAGTATACATCAACCAAGTTGTAGAAGTCCTATGTTTCCAAAATTGTAGTCACAAATTAAAAACGGATTTGTATCCCAACATCAAAGTCAAGGAAAATAACATATCGTTTCCAAAGTTCTCACCTTTGTATTTGTGGAGGCGACTGGATAGCAAGTCCTGTCTGGATATGTAAATGCATTCAGGAAAGTATGCAGACTCCCCTTCAGTAGCTCAACAAATGGTTCCTTCAAAGGATACTTCCTTGACCCACATAATACACTGTGTTCCAATATGTGTGGAATCCCAGTTGAATCCTTTCTGCATTACAGCACGATCAATGAAAACCAAATAGCGGACAATGAGCTTAAGCAACTTTTCAATTAAAGGGAAGGGCCAAAATAACTATTCAAATATCGAACCTATCCTCTTTCCTTTAAAATTTCAACTAATACAAGAATGATTTATCTGATAAACATCCATTATGGCTTGGTAATATAACAAATACTTACGGAGGAGTACGGAAAACAATGCCAAAGACTTTATTCTCATCATCATTCACAACAGACATGACTTCAGCCCCCGTTTTCTTATGCCTGAAAAGCTCAGCTTTTGATTTACACTCCCCAATGAACTCTTCCGATACCTTCTCAAACCCAAACTTCTCAGCAATCTCATTCGGCACACCAGCAACATCTAAACCAGAGAATGAAATCACTAACCAATCACATTTACTGGAATTTTCGTAAATTCAAAAAATTTAACAGAAACCAAACATGCTCCTTAGTTAAAATGAAACAAATTGATAACATAACTTGCAAATTGCAGTTAAAAATTCATCCTCTAACCAAAATTTTTTTTAAAAAAAATGTATACAATCGAATTCGATAGAGCGGCACCTGGAGAGGACTGAGCTGGCTGTGTAGCAACAGCTGCGGTGGAGAATGACGAGAAGTTCTTATTAAACTGAAATGAAGAGGAAGCGGTGGCAGCAACAGGGAACACCCTCCAGTTGCGGCGGACGAGGGAGCGCCTTGGAAGACCAGAAATAGAACGCTGAGAAAAACGAGAACCCGAGAGTGATGATGACGAAGAAGAAGAAGAAGCAGAAAAAGAACGAGAGAATCTGCGAGGAAATAAGAATCTATTGCAAGCAAAGGAGGAAGAAGTAAGGGAACGAAGGAGAGCTTTCCCCTCCATAGCAGATAACCCTAATCAGAGAAGGTAGAGAAGAAAGGAGGAAAGAGTTGCAGAAGTGAGGATGGGGGGGTTTATGGGTTGGGTTTTGTCTGGATTGGGGAAGGAGGGAAAAATATCAGCAGGGCAAAGGGGTATTTGGTGGCAGGGAAAATGGCCAAGTTTTGGGTTTGTATTGATCATAAAAAAACCATAATTTCAGAATTAAGATGGAAAAAGTTTTGTTCTTTACTGAGTTATTGATTGATTGTTTCTTGCTTGAGGGGATAGAAGTAGACTTGATAAGCAAGTTCAATCAAAGATTTTTTCAGTTAATTTTAAAATATAAATAAGGAATAGGATAAAATAAGAATTTGAAATGTTTTTCCTTAAAAGTGAAAGTTTTTTCATTCAAATTCCAAAAATAAGTACAAATTTTATTTAAATTAAACTAGTTCCAAGCCCAAAAAAAAAGAAAAAAAAAGGGTAAATTATTAAAGTTCACGTTAATACATTATATCTGTGCAAGGAGAAATTCTCCCGTGCACCGGGAGTAACTACTTCCGGCCAATCATTACTTGCCATATCAGCATATTTGCTTACGTGGCAAGCAATGAATGAACCGGGAGTAGTCTACTCCCAGTGCATTCAAGAATTTTTCCTGTGCAAGAAAATGAGCAACAAGTACAAGATTAGCAAACGGTTTAACACAAACTTACTTCGGGTCAGTTTGGGATTGCTGTTAGTAAAAGTGCTGTTAGGGAAAATTAGGTTTTGTTGCTTTCTTTAAAAGTAGTTTTTCCAGTGCTTTCCTGAATACAATCTGACTTTTACCAATTGTACATTTGAAACTGCTTTTCGCAGTCCCAAAAGCAGCTTTCAGCCAAAGTAAGGTTCCCATTGCTTTAGCCGAAAGCTGCTTTCGGCGCTACAAAAAGTAGCCCCAAACTGGCCCTTCATCTCTTTTATAGTTGTTCCTACTGTTAAACAATCGTCTAGCAAGAAATCTAAAGAATGGCATATTTCTTTTTGACGACTCAGGGCATCGACAACTAACATTTGCATATAATTTCAATATAGTAGAGTTGAATTGCAAAACTTTAGTCTAAAAATTCAAGAATTCAGAAAGTTAGTCAGGTTTCCCTTCATATATATTAAGAATGAATTCTCTGGTCAAGTTCTATTAATACATAACAGCTAGAATACAAAATAGTAATTAGGTACTAATGACTATTTCAAGTGTAAAATTAACACAAGTCTCATACAGAGGGCTTGTCTTGGATACAACATGATTGCTACTGCTCTTAATCCTATTCTTTTCTTCTAAACAACTTTGGAGCAGATTTCTTTCTACGCTTGACTGCATTCCTTGTTTGCTTTTCATTTTCCTCGAGTGATTCAACTTCCCTGTTAGCAGTTGATTCATCTTTCCCATTATTCTCCTCAAGAACGCCATTTTTCTCACTTGATGTTTCATCACTTGGAGATATATTTTGCGGTTCAGATGTTTCAGTGTTTGATACCTTACTTGCCTTTGCCTTCTTTGAGTTTTGCTTCTTAGATGAATGAGACTTAGACTTGTTTTGGTTTCTAGATTCATTCTTTGCCTTGGCAGAACCTTCTTCCTCTGTAACATCTACTTGTGTTTTACTTGATAATGGTGATGATACTCTGAAAGTGTAAAGCTGCAAAAGAATCAATCTTTTCATTAATTTGTAGGTCCTTGACAAAGCTGCTAGCATTTATGAACTGTTTAGTAATTAATTCTGTAATCCCTAATGAGCCTATGCAAGAAAGCAAACATAGGTTCTAAGGGCAGATAATTGAAACACAAAACTTGTTTTAGATAGAAATGTCATTAGAAACCAACCTGTAACTCGATCACAAACTCAGGACCGTAACATACACATACAAAAAGAATGTCATCGATGCCACTAACAAAATATAAACCTAAGAACAAAAAGTTATATGCCAGGGAAAAATTTAAAGCTTTTTCCTCTATTTTAGCTCAAAAGTTACTTCATCAAGGTAAACTTAAAAGAGCAACCTAAGAACAAAAAGTTACATGCCGTGGAAAAATTGAAAGCTTTTTCCTCCATTTTAGCTCAAAAGTTACTTCATCCAGGTAAACTTAAAAGAGCAAATAGGACCTAAGAAATAATTCGTCCCAATGTTAGATTGTTGACTGTAGAAATCAGTTCAAAAACTAACTAAATTGTGAGAAATCATAAACTACACAAAAGAGAGTTATGTTTAATCTTTTATCTTTTCTCTCATCTTCATTGTGTTGTGCTACCATCTTTGTTGCTCTATTTCTGGTGTAACTTTTTATTTTTGCTGTCAACGAAATCAGGTTTTTGAAAGTAATAGCAGCTACCAGTCAGAAGTAATAAACCTTAAGAATCATAATTCATTTATGTGCAAAGCCACTCTGTTTTCTGTTTTATTTGCTGCAATACCAAAAACGATTTTCGAAATTTCTTGCGCAATATATAACAATAACATGTATGCATTTTGAAATATCCAATTCACACTAGTCTTGGAGGATGCGTGCTTAACTAAAGGGAGCAACAAGCTTCACACTTGAAACCATTGTAACAGTGACAAAAAGAAAAGGACAGTCGTTTATGTTAAAAGCTTACCTTAAATTTGTTTGATTCCACCAATTCAAACACAATAGCATCACCATCATCTAATTTATGGTCCAATGCGAATCCCCTCCAACCTCCACTAAGCCCAGTCCTGCTGCCAAGGTATCTGGCATCATGTGTTGAGCCATTTTCATCCTCAAGTATCATATCCAAGTCTTTCTTTGGCAGATGATCCTTGCAGAACTGAGTGGGAAGCCCCTAAAATTGAAGTGAAACAAACAATTAAATTCTCTTGCCCAAGTACTGGAATTTTCTTCATCAATACGAGCAGACAAATACATATCAACCACAGTTATCATTTATGAACAAGAGAGAAACTTCCCTATCCTTAATTCTTTTGACTTACCAACCAGAAACAGCTATAAACATGGGACCGAACCATTGATTTTACAAAAGATGGCTTCCCAGATTGTAGACTAGCTTGGAATTCCTCAGCAGCTCTAAGAGCTCCAATTCTATCTTCATATGCAGCAAGTTTAATTTCATCCAATGGTCTTGCGACATAGCTGATAATTCCAAAGAATTATTCAGACAATCTATAATAATAAAGCATACAAGGTACTAAAGAAACATTTGTATTTCACAAGACAAAGTCTTCTCTACCTCGTCCATGATGATGATGATGAGCTAAACCTTGCCCTCTTCCGCATAGGTGAAAGGTCAATATCTACCTAGAATGAGAAACAAGTGAAAATAAACACTTGATAAGAAATAATCATGAAGTTAATCACCCAAATTGTAGTCATTGATACGTACATCGTCTCTATATGTGGTAACTGTATTCCGTGCACGAGAAGAGCGTCTTGGTTCAACAACCTCAGTATTAGCAGCATTTGGTTTTAACAGGCGTTGCTTGATAATGTGAAAACAGATCACAAAAACCATAGTAAAATATAAGATGAATTTCCATAAACATATTCAGTCTGGAACAATATAATTATTCAAATTTAATTAGAACTTAGATCCTTCCAATAAATTTGATTCACATAACATTACTAGACAACTGATGTGTTCAAATAAATTTTCAAATGACAGATAGAATTTACATAAACTCCATTGTTGGAAGGAAATTCGTAAGAATGAATTCAGTTCACTTTCATACTCTATGCAATTGTTTACAAAAGCAGGTCAGAATGAATGTGATACATTCTGCACGTTCCAAACACACATGAAATTCAGAAATCAGGATGGAGGAAAAGAGTTAAACTTTTTACCTTGGGCTTCTTCTCAGGGCTCGAAAGCTTAGAAAGACTTTTTGAGATGTCTAAGATTCCCAATTCCTAGCATGTTAAACAAAAAAATGAAAGAATAGATAGATCATCAGTGTCTTAACCTATACACATGGAAAAATAAAATTAAGAGTGTTGAGGACCTGGAAGCGCTTCTTGTTTTCGTCAAGGCGTTGTTTGCGAGCTTCCTCGTACGTATTTGAATAACCATTATCCGCAACCATGTTCAAACCAAGCGAATTTTCTAGGTAGATGAAAAAGAAAACGAGAAACAAAAATAAAATATCAGAATAAATGATTTAGCAGCTACCGAACTTCAGCTAACCAGCTGACATGAGATTTCCATTTTGGTTTGAGCGAAAAATCGGACATTTGTTTTTTCATCAAATAGGTAGCCTTGTTAGCTTATAAATGGAATATTTGAACTTAATTGCCATGTTGATTGTTCAACAAACCTGACAAATGAACTACTTCCTAACACTGACGTAGTTAAGCTCTATATTCATTCATGACTCAACCATAAGTCAAATTAACTACAAAAATATCACTTAATATAGCAGATGTGGACAGTTCAGACCCCAATCTTAAATAAAATGAACATAAAAGATTCATTTGGGAAATGAAAATTAATTCAGAATCTTCAGGAGTATGTCCACTATATGGAACCTCAAAAACGAACCAAATTCTACCGCACTCACATCAGCAAGGGAATACCAAATTATAAATCAAAAGTCCCACTTAACTATAGAATACATTGAACTCTGATTATCAACACATTAACAATCAGACTTTAGGAAATCGACACAAAACCCAGTCAAGAGAACTACGAAACAAATATACTACAAGACTACAACTTGAACAATTGAATTGGTGGCCAGCAAAATGACTGGACCAAAACCCAAGAATTGGAAACGCGATCTTCGTAAATGTCCAATTCATAAATCCCTACTTAATAAATACCTAGTTCATGCTGTTACTTGAATTAACTAACCTGAAACAGAACGAAATCTATAGAGGGGATGAGGGAGAAAGCAGGAACTTCAATGAGACAACGGAACTGCAATGGATGGCAGCCGGAGCTACAATGCGGGAGACAGTGGAGGCCGCGACAGCCGGAGAAGGTACGGGTGAGAGATGGCTTGGAGGGTATCTATCGTTTGAACTTTGAACTAAAAAAAAGGGGGGGAAATCTTTTATTTTATTATTATTAATTTATGTCTCTCTTTTTTACTTTTTTTTTTATTTAATTTATCTGTTTTGTCTCCTCTTTCGGTTTTTTATTATATAATGTTTTAGGTTTTTCACTCACCAATGTATTTTTTACCATGTTTTCTCATATTTACCCTTATTTAAAATATGAGAAATGTTCATTATATAATACAAAAAGTACTACATTAAACTTTGATAATTAAGAAGAAAGAGAATTTTTGTATAGAAAATAGAGTTTTACGATATGAGTATTGAAGGTAAAATAGTCATTTTAGTAATCTAATTAATATTTCATTGGTCTTAGTAAAAAACCTTAAACATCATATAATAAAAACGGGGGGAGTGCAATTTAGAAGAATTACATTCATGGTCCTCCAGTTATTATAAATTGACCGCTATTACCATAAACTTTAAATGGTAACGCAAAACTTCATAATTTGACTTTTATTTCTTATATCATTCTTTTGATTAAAATCAACCAAATTTTAAATGACAACGTAATAAACAAAAGTCAATATGTTACGAATTAAAATTTTACGGTAATTCTGTTCTTTTTAACAATTGGAAAACCATCAATAAAATAAATCTATAGATGTTTGAATTCATATTTTAAATTCGTTAACGGAGTAGTATTTTTCAAGGAAAAAAAAGGGAAATTTAATAAAAACATATTAAAGAATGTATGTATTAAAAAAAAACAATATTTGCAATAATTTTAAAGGTAGCAAAAACAAATGCAAAACATTTTGTGTATATAATATAAAAAATGACAGAAATTTATCAAAAATAGAAGTTTGAGAAAAAAATTGAAGTACCTACTAATTTGATTTAGGCTAATTAGTTGAATTTTCCATGCATGAGGTTGGACTTGTTTAGGCTATTGCATAGACTTTCTCTTTTGGAAGGCTAGTTTTTGACTTTCTTGATGTGAAAATTAGAAAAATAAAGATCATGAATATTCTTCTCTTCATATCAAATCATAAATTTTGATAAAATTAGGAGTTTTTTTAATCTTGCTACAATATAAATTTTGTTACTAAAAGTTTAATAAGATAGATAATATCCAAAAGTTGCTTATATATTTTATGTCAATGCAACAAAGTTATTTTAAATTCTACTATAAATACGTACGATCACAATTTCATCGAAGCAAATATTTTATTGCTGCAAAAGGATTTATGGTGCCGATTTATACTTTTATTAACAGTAAAATTATACGTTATCAAATCTAGTGCTGTGGTGTGTATTTATTGAGTATTACATTACTCGAGTCTATTTTCGAAACGGAAAATTATACAACGGACCCAATTCATATGGACATTCCCAATGAAAAACCGATACATAAGCGTTTTTTATTTTTCCAATGCTCATGTTGCTCACGTGTCAGTTTTTCAGTGAAACGATCCACAGTATCATAAGTTCAAAAAAGAAAAAAAAGCTCAACGACGAAAATTCAAACCTCGAATCCCTCAAAAATATCATAAATTTAACCTTTAACAAAAGATGCAATACTTTGAAACATTGCCTTAGCACTATGCTTCTCTGAATTGAACAAATGAAACACATGACCCTCTTGTTTGTGTTCAATGATTTCAACATCTCCTTTCCATCCACTCTTTTTCAAATTTTGGTAATAATACCAACCTCTCTCTCTCAGAAAATCTTTCTCTGCAACAAACACAAGAACCCTACTACATCCCAAAGTACTAAACTTAGCCAAATCAGCAGGAGGATTCATCATGATATCATCAATCCCACTTGAATTAGGGTTCACAAAGACCCAACCCTTTTCCATATTCGATCTCATCTGTACTTCTCTAACTTCATTTTCTATCGGCTCTTTTCCCCAGAAATAAGGATGAATCAGAACAATCCCTGCAAGATTAATCTCAGCTAGTTTCTCTTCCCCGTACCTCATGGCAATATTATGCGCTATATTCGCACCAGCGCTGTCTCCTGCCAAGAAAACCTTACTTAAGTCTGCATGACAGTTTAACCACTCTTCAGGACCGTCTCCACGAAAGTGGGAAGCAACCCATTTGAGGGCTGTCCATGAATCGTCGTATCCAGCAGGAAGACAGTGCTCAGGTGCTCTTCTATACTGGACAGAAACAATGATGATCTTCGCCTCTGCAGCCAACTTGTTACAGAAGTTATGGTAGTTCGGAGAGAAAGGGCTTTCGATCATGAAACCGCCGCCATGGTAATAAACAAGAACATGAAGCTTCTCGTGAGGGTCGAGGTTCTGAGGGAGATAAAGCCTGGAGAATAAATTCAGTTGTTGAGAGTAGAGAACATCTTTGGAAAGAACATTGGTTACAGGATCCAAAGAAGGAGGAACAACGTCAGTTCCCATGAGTCTTTCAACTCTACCATCTTTGTATGTGCGAAGAAAGGGATAAAAATCTCTATCAATTTCAGAATCTGATGAAGCCATTGATTGAAATATACAGAAATCAAATTTGGTTTAGGGAAAGAGGGGAAGAACAAGGGATTGTATTAATTTATGTACAATTAATAACAAAGAAAAATTGAAATATGTAGCTATCATCACGTATAGGAAAATTACAAATTACTAATCACAATTATTTTTAATTATAAAACCATAAAATCAATAAGACAGAAGGTTCTGGGGAAGTCAGAAGAGGATACATCCGATGTATGCCACAGCTGTATACATTATTACACTTCCACTTGACACCTATTACAATGATAAACGGTTTGTCTCGCGTGTGATCTTCTCTTGAATTCTTAAAACTTCTGTCACTCCGCTCCCCGTAGGGGCAGAGAATCTATCGCTGTCTCGGCTGTGCTGTCGAAGGTTCTGGGGAAGTCGAAATAGGAGAGCACTCATCTTGGGATGGGTTTACTACTTAGATGCTTTCAGCAATTATCTGTCCTGTACTTGGCTATCCAGCGTTTACCGTGGACACGATAACTGGTACACCAGAGATGCGTCCTTTTCGGTCCTCTCATATAATTTAATTTTTAATGTTATAACAATACTAATAATTTTAATTAGTATAATCTCAACATATTAGATTCAACAATACTTTTGAAGTATTTAAAGAAGTGTAATCATACATATTTAACGTTTTGCTAAAATTATCCAATTAATTCACGAGAAATTTTACAGTGGATTGGGTCTATGTGGACCGTTCTATTGAAAAACTGACACGTAAGTAATATAATCCTTTTAAAAATAAAAAACACTTATGTGTTAATTTTTCATTGGAAAGATCCATATACACCGGATCCATTATATAGTTTCCCTTAATCCACGCCTAAAAATTAATTAAGACTTTTAATTAAAGTTATTGCTCTCTGTGTCCTATTAATCTGTCGTTATCATTGTCGTTATCATTGAGGTTAAATGAATGGTGTGGATGAAGTGGGTAGCTGCTCTCGAAGAAAAGAAGTGTATATTAATTAATTAAGCAAAATCAAAGATAAGACCTTTCAAAATTTGCTTGAGAGGGTGACATTTCAGCTGGCCATTGATTGATTTTACAAAATATATAATATTTAAAATTATTTATTAAGATAAATAAAATATTGATTAGATTATTAGAATTATTAGTTTATTTTTAATATTTTTTTATTAAAACTTTATTTTTCATGAAAATTTATTTTCTTTTTAATTATTAAAGTTTAATATAGTTTTTTTTTTTGTATTAAATAATAAATCTCTTTTATATTTTAAATAAGGACAAATATGAAAAAATATGATTAAAAATACATTGATAATATAAAATATCAAATAAAAAAGATAAAATTAAAAAGGTAAAATATTATATAATAAAACAAGGAAAAAATATATATATATAATTAGATAAAAAAAAAAAACAAAAAAAAAAAGTTCCAAACAAAAGCCTTCCAGTCAGAAAAGAAAAATAATTTCTTAATTGGAATTGGTTTGTCTATAATTTATTGAGCATGATGGCCCATATACCCTCCATTATCCAACTTGGAAACCATTAAAATCTAGAAATATGCACATAAGATATGGCCTCATTTATAACCACAAAAAAAAAAAAAAAAAAAAATTATCGTCTTTCTAGACCCAGTTATAATCTGGAGATAAAATTATCACTTTCCAACTGGTAGAAGATTCAGGATTCGACTTTTCTAGAAATTAGATATTACATCCTTAATTAAGAATAAGAATAATGAAAAAAAAAAATCTCCATTCATAAATAAATATGTAAATTACATGGTTTATATATATATATATATATATATATATATATTACTAAAGAATAAGGTATTTAAATTAGAGAAAATTTTACAATGCATCCAGACCATGTATACCTTTCCAATAAAAACTAATACATAAATACTTTTTATTTTTCCAATATTAGTTTTTCAATGAAATGGTTTACGTAAACTTCATCCGTTATAAAATTTCCCCCAAATTAGTTGCTCGAAAATACTTTTAACCATAAAATTAGACATTAAATTAAGAATACATTAATATCAATCAATTAATTACACTATTATCTTCTCCCATCATCAATTAATTACACTATTATCTTCTCGTACATTTCCCAAAAGGAAATTGGTACGTAAGCAATGACGTAGAGCAGTTGTGACGTTGACAGATTGTATGTGATTCTGTTGTCAGTATCTTAATAAAGCAACCCAATGGACCAATTAGTCCCATCATTTACACCTAAATCAGTTATTTAGTCACCATTGATAAGGGAAAGTTGGTAAAATAAGGACCATTTAATTATATACATGGCAAAAAGTATATTATAATATATGTTTTTATATATTATATTAGTCGGTTCCTTTAATAATTATATAGTCTATAAGTTTTATCATTGTCAATTGTTAAATCGTTTTAGTATAATTAATGGTCAAAATAAACTAATAATACTAAAATTACCCTTTATTTTATTTTGTAGTGGTAAAATATATCATCTTTTTTATTTTTTATATTTTTTCTCTTATAATTTTAATATTAATAATATTGATTAATTAATTTATTAAATTTTATATAATTTTATAATAAAACTCTACCGATTCATTCGTTTTCCTAGGTCATTAGTTTCGGGTTCAATATCGATATTTTCGCAACAAATCTAATAAATCTAAGCGTAGTACTTAGTGTATTGATTTTTTTTGGAAAGGGGGTGTGTGCGAGTTGTTTATTTCAAGAATATACTGTTATTTTCGCAACAAATCCAATAAATCTAAATGTAGTCCTTAGTGTATTGATTTTTTTTTTTTTTTTTTGAAAGGGGGTGCGTGCGAGTTGTTTATTTCAAGAATAGACTGAATTGAACCAGCTACGTTTTTTCTTTCGTTTTTAGCTAGGAAAGAAAAGATGCGTGATCCTATAAATTACTTCTAAAATAATTTAAAAATCATCTTTAGGAATTATAGCAGTTCATGATTCACAGGGAAATATAGTAAATATACCTACAAAAAATATTAAGTAATCATAAATGTGACTAATTAATTTTAGTTAAGCTCCCAATATGATTATTTCAATTAAAATATTCATAATTAAAAAGAAAGGAGTAATAATAGTCTAACTTTTGCTAATAAAAGAGGCAAAGCATTTGATTAAAGCTAAAGAAATTGGACGATTGAAATCATTTTACGTGGAGACAATGTTCTTCTTTTTTTTTATTGAAATCATCAAAAATAAAATAAACAAAAAAGGTGGGATATGAAGGGAAGTGCTAATCTAAGCTTATATTTTAACTATACGTGATGGAGATTGGGATAAGGATAAGGATAAGGGTTGGGATAGGGATAGGAATAAAGGGTTGAGATAGGAAAATGATAAAAATTAGAATTGAGATAGGGATAATATATAATATGTTTGGCATGTTTGACAGGGATAGGGATAAAATAATATGTTTTACTATATAACCCCTAAATATGTTAAAAATAATGAAAGAAGAATTAAGGATAAATATGTCTTTTAAATTTTTAAGTTGGATAAATATGTAATTTCCACAAAAAAAACTTATCCCACCTCCTTATACTTGGGGGTGACCAAAGATAGAGATATGGGGATAAATGGGGATAAGAAACTTATCCCATTTTCCATATCCTCTTACCAAACATGGGATAAGAGGTGGGATAGGGATTGGATAGGGATTTCTAATCCCTATCCCACCCCTTATCCCATATAACAAACACCCCATAAAGGTAATTATCCAATGAAATTGTGAAGTAAGAAATCATTGTTAGTTTAATAAGATAAATAATAATTAATAATAATATATACATGTTGTTGATCAAATGTACTTTAATTGGCATTATAGAATAAAATTCAGGTTCAATTCTCATCGAATACATTTACAGAGAAGGAGATTTTCTCTTCAATCCTAGCTAAATACACATGCAAAAAGTGTTAAAAGAATCGCAATTGTGAATAAGCTTGGCTCCTGTGTTATTATCAGTTTGCTCTTTTGATCCATATCCTATTGATATTTTTCTTTTACTCCTTGTGGTATACAAAAAGGTTCCAAAATGACCCTAATAAGCATATTCGGTCATATTTCGTTAATAAAATTGCTAACAGAATATGCTTTGTACGGACCGTTTTAGAACCATTTTGCATATCACAAGAGATAAAAGAAAAATTTCAACAGCATAAGAACCAAAATGACAAATCAGTAATAGCATAGGGATCAAAAAGATCTTTACACCGACTAAAAATAGTCTAACTTGTCCTAATAAAGGATGCAAAACATTTGATTAGAGCTAAAGAATGGGGATTATTGGAATCATTAATGTGGAAACAATGTTCTTGTCCTAAATTTTCTTTTATCTCTACTTTGCCTTTCCATCCACTTTTCTCCAAATCTTCACAGTACCTTTTCCCCACCACTCTCAAATGGTCTTTTTCTGCTATAAAAACCAATACTTTATTGCACCCAACCTTGCTCAAATCCTCTACACTCGGTTTCAGCCTAGAATCATCCAATCCGCCGTTGGATGGACACATGTACAGCCACATTTCATCATCATCCGTCCCTCCAAAATACGGATGCACCAATACCATCCCAACCACATTCACTCCGGCTAACCCATTTGATCCGACCCGAACCGCCATATTATGCGCTATATTCCCCCCTGCGCTGTCTCCACCGATGAAAACACGTTCGAAATCAGCATGGTTGTTCAGCCACGGGTCGGGTCCATCCCCGGTTACGTGTGTCGCCACCCATTGGAGCCCCGCCCATGAATCTTCGTAGCATGCGGGTATGGGTCTATCCGGAAACAGCCCGTATTCGACTGATACGACGATTGACTCAGCAGCAGCGGCCAAGGCGGTGAGGTATTTTTTGTGCGGCGCAGAGAAAGCGGACTCGAAGCAGAACCCGCCGCCGTGGATGTGAAACAGGAGAGGGAGTTTTAGAGTCGGGTCGCCAATGACGGGAAGGAAAATACGGGCGGAGATGGAAGGTTGGGAGGAGATTACCACGTCTTTGGAGCGAACTCCGGCGAGGGGATCGTGGGAAGACGGCGGGACCTTTTCGATCTGATTGAACATGTGAAGACGGCCGTCTTTGTAGACATTGAAGAAACGAAATTGATGAGCGATTTCTTCATTGTTGAATGCTGGAGATGAAATAGATCGGAGAAGGAAACGAGATCTGGAAGTAGAGATGAATTGCAGAGAAGAAGAAAATGAGATTGAATTTGAAAGAGGAAGTGAGCGAAAGAGAAGCATCTGGTCTGGTTGACTTAATTTTTGAACAAAAATGGTGGGGGGGAAAGGTTGAAGAAGAGTTGGTAAACTGGATGTGCAAACAATTTCAGATACTGTTTTCCTTTCATATTTTCTAATTAGTGTATTATATTATATTATATTATATTATATTATATTATATTATGGAATGTGTATAATTATTTATTGAAATTGAAATTGTTACCCACTTGGAATTCTTGTAAAAATAATTATGATTTCAAAATTTAATTACAACTAACAACTTATCCAGAGAATTGAATATGTTAAATTTGTTCAAAATTACTTGGTTACATTTCAAGTAGATTGTTTTTGAGTGAAGAAAAGTAAATATTAATGGATTAAATCATCATGAAGAAGAGTATGAACAAGTATAGAAGGAGAAAAGTTGTCTACAACAATGGGAACACCAACTTAGTAAGAATATGAGTTGAAGCAACTTACTACCACTGGAAATTCTTTTGTTTGAAGCAAAGTCGTTCATTTCTCATTGTGGAGTTGGAAATAGTTTCCAAAGCGCATTTTAGCCTTTTTCTGTATTTTGAACATTAGATTTAGTTATCCTCAAGGGACATGCGTAGGGCTTACATTTTTTCATGTTTTAGTTGCCCTAGTGAACTTGGAGTTGTATAAATTCTCCTCCCTTCATCATTTATTTCGTTTCTGGTTTTGGGACATCTTCTTCTCTCTTATTTACTCTTTTTACATTAATGTTTAATTAAGATCTTTCTTTAATGCCTCCCATGGTAAAACCTGTTCTGACCATAGAGGAGTAAATTATTGCTGCAAGCTAACAGTGGTTGAAAATATGTAAGTACTTTTGCAATATTCCGAAAATTTGATAAGTATAAATATCTGGTAAAAGTATATTTCGATGTAATTATTAGAATTTGATTATAAGTTTGTGGAGTAAATTTTAGTGATGAAATATATATTTGAGAATATGTATTAAGGGGTGAAATATTGAGAAAATTTAATAATGGAAAGTTTTGGATTAAAAATTATATGTACAGTAAGGGTATAATTGAAAGGAAATAAAAGTTATATGAATAAATTTAGAAATTAAAAATATGTTACTATTAAAATAGTGTCTTTGAATAGCAAAAAAGACTGAATAGTGTTAAATAATAATTTGCATAATGTCAAATAGTAACGGCAAAATGGTAACTTTTGTTATAAATATCTTAAATTCCTCTCTTGCAATTCAGAAGAGGAATTGCTCAAGACAAAAAAGTCCAGAGCATAAGTTTCTTTGAGTAAAAAAAAAAAAAAAGAGAGAGAATTTGACTGTTCGATTTTCAGCCGTTCGATTTTGATGATTTTTCAGGTAGGAGTTCAATATATATCATGTTTTATAGTTCAGATTTTAGTTTGATGTCTAATATTGGCGATATTTGGAGAGAAAATTTTGAGTGGTTTTTGTAGTTTGCGAACAAAGGATGCATAATTTGAAGATAAAATCGATGTTAGTGGACTCCTAGCTGTGTCACAAGTCCCATGGTATCAACAATTCCACCAAATCACGTTGATTGCAATTAAGTAAAATTACTATTCCGGTAAGTAGAAACATTCCGATAAGAGTATTTTAATTAAAAGTTATATTGAAATTAATATATAAATTATTCTGAATAACTTTAATTCTTGGAGTTAGATGAAATTCGGAATATATGATTTTATATGAATTTTTGAAGATTTATGATAATATATTGAATTAATTTGATTATATGCATAGATAAATTAATTAGAGGGTATATATATGTAAGAAAAATATATGAATTAGATAGAATTGGAATTGAATGAATTTGTATTTTTTTTATTAATTAGTACCGTATATGTGAATAGTAACCGTATAAATAAATAGTAAACGTACAAGTGTAAAATGTCATATTTGAAAATGAATTGTATTATAAGATATTAGTGCCAAAGATAAGAGTAGTGATTAAGTTATATGAATAAATGAATAGTATCATATATATATGCATAGTGACCGTATATGTGAATAGTGACAAATGAATATATGTTGTGTGACATAAGGTATATTAGAATAGAAATTAAGTTATTGTAAGGTTAGGAGAACTACTTGGTTTTAATTCCCAAATCAGATTTATTGGGATACATAGGAAGATTGATAATAAGTGAATATCAAGTCCAAGCCAAATAGGTAAATATAATTAGATAGTTTTAGTAATATGAAATTACTTGATAATAGAATTGAAGATAACGTGTTAAAGATTAATTTATTTGAGGATATTTTAGAAAATGGTGTAAGTTATCGCCACATAACTTAAATGATAATTTGTGAATATAAGCTTGATCTGAGTTATTTGTGATTTATATGTGATTTCAGGATATTATGTGATTTTTTGATGATGTGGATTAATATGATTTATTGAAATGAATGTATATGAATTATATTTGTGATGATATGAAAATATATATAATATACAAGAAATTGATATAATTGTATTTACTTATTTGTGAAATGATTCATGTGATATGTTTGGATATTGGTTACTATGAATCTTTTCCCCCCATTATTGCTCCACACTTTCTTCTTCAATAAATTATGGTTTCAATCATAGCACGAGTTCATATCCATCCCCCCCTCATTTTGTTTAATTATTCAGCTTCCCATGGATTCAACCTCCAATCCTAAAGTAACTTATGAATTCCTTCCATTTCTCAGAATCTACGAAGATGGAATTGTTGAGAGATTAATCGGCACCGCCACTGTTCCTCCTTTGCTTGATCATCCCACCACCAATTCCAAAGATGTCATTTTTTCTCCTAAATTAAATCTAATTTCCCGCCTTTACCTTCCAAAATCTCTACCTTCCGATCATAAAATCCCTATCCTTCTTTACTTCCACGGCGGTGGATTTTGCCTCCATTCTGCCTTCTCCCCTGAATACCACGCCCACCTCAACAAACTAGCCGCCGAGGCCAATGTTTTAATCATCTCCGTTAACTACAGAAAAGCGCCGGAGAGTCCCATCCCCGCCGCATTCGATGACGCTTGGACAGCACTCAAATGGGTTGCTTCTCATTCTAACGGCAACGGAACGGATGACTGGATAAACCGCCATGCATATTTGGGACGAGTATTTATCGCCGGTGATAGCGCCGGCGGGAACATAGCTCACAATTTGGCGGTTAGATTTGGGGTGGAGGAATTGGGCGGTGTAAATGTTATTGGGCTTGTTTCTGTTATGCCGTCTTTTGCAGGGGAGGATCCGATTGAAGGTGAGACAGAGGAGATGAGAGCGTTTATGGATAAGGTGTGGAAATTGGCATGCCCGAATTCAAGTGGGCTTAATGACCCGATGGCGAATCCAGCAATGGATCCAAATTTGAGTAAAATGGGTTGTGGTAAAGTGCTTGTGTTTGTTGGTGGAAATGACATGTTGAGAAGTAGAGATTGGTTGTATTATGAGACATTGAAAAAGAGTGGATGGAATGGAAGTGTGGAGATTTTTGAGGCTAAAGATGAAGAACATATTTTTCATATTTTGAAACCGGATTGTGAGAATGCTTTAGAGATGATGAAAAAGTTTGTCTCTTTCCTCAATCAGGATCAATAATTCAATTGGGTTTTTGATTTGGGGTTCAAAATCCAATTCTGCTATTTAAGAATTTGATCTGAGTTATTTGTGATTTATATGTGATTTCAGGATATTACTCAAGGGCTTTTCCTGCGGCTGGGGGGTCAGCTGCCCCCCCGTGACCCCCCTGCCGCCGCCCCTAACTATATGTTGACATTGCATACGTATGGCTGTTTGTGATTGTTGAATTTGTTAATGATTTATATTCATTATGTAGTGACTTGTTAAATATACAATTATTGTCCAGATAGATAAAATAAGGTAAAGAAGAGTATGAAAATCCAGTATTTTTATATGGAAAGTGTTAGTTAAATACATGTGTAATCTAAGCTATATTTTAGTATAAGCATGTGTATCTACCTTGTGGTTATCTTGTTAGATGAGTTTGATCATCTCATGCATGATATGTTGAGTATAATGTTTATTTGCTTTACATATGGAAAATACAAGGTTGGATACATATGTTGACTTAGTAATGGCGCTGCTTCATGTGATTGAGGTTCATGTTTGGAATGCCCACATTGATGCTTCCTGTTCTTCATACATGCTTTTAAGTGTTAATTGCAGAGACAAATTCCTTCAAATTGCATTGATTAAATCCAGGTATTGTAGACATTCCCTCATTTCCATCCTTGAGCATTTTTTATTTCCCGTTTATTAACTATTTTAAAAATCCCATCGTTCCTCATTCAATTCAATTATATGGATCGATCTAGCAATGATAGAATTTTTATTCTGTTTACAGAATTGCATGAAATGTATGAAATACATATGAACAGTGGAATAAAGATAATTTTATACTCAAATTTGAATTTGTTGAAGGCATAGGTTTTATAAAAATTAATTACAGAGAATATTCTGGTTAAAATGACTATAATGCATGTAGTGAAAGAGACTCTTTTGCAAACTAGACTGAAATTACTTAGGTTACATAAAAGTACAAGTTATTTCCATGCTCTGTTGCTTACTCCGTTTGTTATCATTGTTAATTCAGATCTGTATTCAAGTTGGTTTCTTTTCACGATATTTGCTAGATCTAGTTATTTTTATTAGATTTTAGTCTTAAAATACAAACTTGACAAATGAACATGTTTATGCCACAAGCTGTTTCAGTTCAGAAACCATTTCTGTTTTGCTTGTGCTAAAACTCAGATCCCTGTGGGAATTATATTTGGACTCGTTGACCTAATATATTTCGACCTTTATAGTCTTTTATAAAATTTATAATTGGTTTTCTGATAAATTTTTTTAACTACATTGGATATCTGTGTTTTTTTTTTCATTTTGATATTATCCATCATAAACTCAATATTCTTTTTATGTGTTTAAAATGCTCTATTAAGTAGAAGAATTGTGAGACAAATACTTCTAAATAATCTAAAACATTACATAATTTTATCACTTGGAATTATGAAACGAACATTTATAGTTAATTTGTTTTTGTATCTATCCAATTTTTTGAATCATCAAAATGTAGAAATATTATTGGTCATGTAACTTAATGGGGCATGTTACACACTTGTAAAATACAAGTTAAGTTTTGTGCAAGTAACATTAAAACGAAAAGACGAAACATTTAACATGTTAAAAAATTTATCAAAAAAAAAAAAAAAAAACCAATTGTAATTCCAATAAAAGATTATAGGGGGGGACATGTGTTTGACCTTTAATATATGAAATTTGTTCGAAATTCGTTAGGTAGTACTACAAATTTTAGGTAGGGTAAGTTGACATATTTAAGGATTTAATCAGAGAATCATCAAGAGGAAAGTACCCCTAGACAAGCGCGAGTCGGTGAAATCACACATGAGCAACCATCATATTTAAGGATTTAAATATTTTTTTTTTTTTGGGAAAAGGCTATATTAATATTCCCTCCGTTTTTTACATGGTTTTCAGATCCGGACCGGTCATCAAACCGATGAACGGATAGATACATAGATTTTAGATTAAACCGGAATAAACCGGAATCGAACTGGATTTAATAAATATATTAAAATATTAAAATATTTTTATTTTTATATTTATAATTTATGAAAATTTGAATATTTTTATTATAATTATTTAAGTTTAAGCATTTCAAACGCAATATAATAATTAAAAAAACTCAATTTGTGAAATATAGTTTTTATAGTTACAATTAAATATCAATTTAATTTAAAATAATTTAAAAATACAAACTATATTTTATTTTAATTAAAAACACCTTAAAATAATAACTTAAATTTTATATTCAAATAATTTTTTTTAAAAAAAACTGGTCGAACCAGAAAACCGGTCCGGTTCACAGTTTTCCAGTTACTGACCGGTCCGATCGACAGTTAACCGATTATTGACCAAAGTGAAAACCGGATAGAAACCGATCGGCCGGTCCGGTTTCCACAACTATAGTTTTTTTATTATACGATGTTTTAGATTTTTATTTTGTTCATTTTTATTCGACACTTTACATTACTAATGTATTTTTTATCATGTTTTCTAATATTTGCTTTTATTTAAAATATGAGAGAGATTCATTAAATAATGTAAAAAATAGTAGTTGATAATTAATAATAAAGAAAATTTTTATATGAAGAATAGAATTTTAGATGAAAAATATTAAGAGTAAACTAGTCGTTTTAATAACCTAATTAATACTTGATTGATATTAATTAACAACCTTATATAATAAAAAAAGGGATATTAATTAGAAGGAAAATTTTTTTTTGTTTTTTTCCCCCTCATTGCTCCACAGTTTCTTCTTCTATAAATTACGGTTTCAATCGTAGCACCAGCTCATATCCATCCCTCTCAGTTTGTTCAGTTATTCAGTTTCAGCCATGGATTCAACCTCCAACCCTAAAGTAACTTATGAAATCTTTCCATTAATCAGAATATACGAAGATGGAACTGTTGAGAGATTAATCGGCACCGCCACTGTTCCTCCTTCGCGTGATCATCCCACCACCAATTCCAAAGATGTCATTTTTTCTCCTGAATTAAATCTAATTTCCCGCCTTTACCTTCCAAAATCTCTACCCTCCGATCATAAAGTCCCTCTCCTTCTTTACTTCCACGGCGGTGGATTTTGCCTCCATTCTGCCTTCTCCCCTGAATACCACAACCACCTCAACAAACTAGCCGCCGAGGCCAATGTTTTAATCGTCTCCGTTAACTACAGAAGAGCGCCGGAGAATCCCGTCCCCGCCGCATTCGACGACGCTTGGACGGCACTCAAATGGGTTGCTTCTCATTCTAACGGCAACGGAACGGATGACTGGATAAACCGCCATGCAGATCTGGGGCGGGTATTTCTCGCCGGTGATAGCGCCGGCGGGAACATAGCTCACAATTTGGCGGTTAGATTTGGGGTGGAGGAATTGGGCGGTGTAAATGTTGTTGGGCTTGTTGCTGTTATGCCGGGTTTTGCAGGGGAGGATCTGATTGAAGGCGAGACGGAGGAGATGAGAGCGTATATGGATAAGTTGTGGAAATTGGCATGCCCGACTTCAAGTGGGCTTGATGACCCGGTGGCGAATCCGTCAAAGGATCCGAATTTGGGTAAAATGGGTTGTGGTAAAGTGCTTGTGTTTGTTGCTGGAAATGATACGTTGAGAAGTAGAGATTGGTTGTACTATGAGACACTGAAAAAGAGTGGATGGAATGGAAGTGTGGAGATTTTTGAGGCTAAAGATGAAGATCATGTCTTTCATATTTCTTCCAAACCGGATTGTGATAATGCTTTGGAGGTGATGAAAAAGTTTGTCTCTTTCCTCAATCAGGATCAATAATTCAATTGGGTTTTTTTCTTTGATTTGGGGTTCAAATTGCAATTCTGCTTTTTAAGAATTTGATTGACAAATTCAACTTTTGTATTTTGTATTTGTCTGTTCTGTATGTGGACAAGCAAGCTTCATGTTCTCGTTCTACTTTTTTATCTTTTGCCCTGTGCTCAACCCATTATTGATGTACCATTATTGATGTATTTCTTATTATATATTATCTTCTTATTGATTATGATATGTGTCTGGAAGTAGAGATGAACTGCAGAGAAGAAGAAAATGAGATTGAATTTGAAAGAGGAAGTGAGCGAAAGAGAAGCATCTGGTCTGGTTGACTTGATTTTTGAACAAAAATGGTGGGGGGGGAAGGTTGAAGAACAGTTGGTAAACTGGATGTGCAAACAATTTCAGATACTCTTTTCTTTTCATATTTTACTAATTAGTGTATTATATTATATTATATTATATTATGGAATGTGTATAATTATTTATTGAAATTGAAATTGTTAATGACTTGGAAATCTTGTAAAAATAATTATGATTTCAAAATTTAATTACAACTAACAACTTATCTAGAGAATTTAATATGTTAAATTTGTTCAAAATTACTTGGTTACATTTCAAGTGGATTTTTTGAATGAAAAAAATGTAAATATTAATGAATTAAATCATCACGAAGAACACTATCAACAAGTATAGAAGGAGAAAAGTTGTCTACAGCAATGGTAACACCAACTTAGGCTGCGTTTGGGGTTGCTTTTCGCAGCCTCGAAAGCAGTTTTCAGCCAAAGCAAAGCCCTGAAAGCTGCTTTTGGGGCTGCGGAAAGGTGTCTCAAATGCACAATTGGTAAAAGTCAGATTGTATTCAGAAAAGCACTGGAAAAAACACTTGAAACTACTTTAAAAAGAGCAATGAAACTTAGATGTGGGGAAAAGTACTTTTACTAACAGCAATCCCAAATTGGCCCTAGTAAGCATATGAGTCGCCTTATTAGCACTTTGTGTCATAGACCGGAAAGAATATGCAATTGAAGATGATAGGAACTTACGATCAACAAGAAGTCCAAGATAGAGAAATCATCAACCATACAACCTTTTTGACCATGAATTATCACTTGAGCATTACCTTAGGCGTGTCAAGAAGATTCTTTTTGATAGAGGAAATATATCTTAATATTCAACTTTTTAGGCCATGAATTATCACTTAAGCATTATCTCCTATTACCATAGACACGTCAAGAAGATTCTTTTTGATAGATTTTCCACCAATAGATCCAACTTGAATGAAAGTATAAGCTATTTTTAGCTTCAAATTACTTTAAATAAGTGTAATTATGGCTTAATATTTGCTTTTCCCTATTCGTAGGTTTTTTTGGAAATTTTAAGAGTGAATTGCTCACTTTTCTCACATCACAACATATTCTATTAACCCAATTTATAGGAATTTGGCCGACCCAACGACACAATAAAACTACATAAATGATCATGCACTTGCCACCACATATACATGCATGCAAATCACGTAGATTACCAACCAAAATCTCACCTCACCTCTTCACTTCATTCTATAATTACATTTGTTCTCTTTTTACAAATTACATGCATTAATTACCCCCACGCATCGTTTCATGCATCAAACAAATTCATCCATTGAAGACACAAAGATCTTGCCCACTTTTCAATAATCAAGTTTATTACTTTAACACTCGTTCTGATGTAAAAGCTGCTTTTAGTGTACATGAAATGAAACAACTTACTACTTCTGGAAATTCTTTTGTTTGAAGCAAAGTCGTTCATTTCTCATTGGCTGGAGTTGGAAATAGTTTATAAAGCGCATTTTTAGCCTTTTTCTGTATTTTGAACTTTAAATTCGGTTGTCCTCAAGAGACACGTGTAGGGCTTAGATTTCTTCATGTTTTAGTTGCCCTAGTCCCCTTCTTCATTTATTTCGTTTTTGGTTTTTCGACATCTTCTTCTCTCTTATTTACTCTTTTTACAGTAGTATTTAATTAAGATCTTTCTTTAATGCCTCCCATGGCAGAACCTGTTCTGCCATAAAGGAGTAAACTATTGCTGTAAGCCAACAGTGGTTAAAAATATGAAAGTAGTTTTGTAATATTCCAAAAATTTGATAAGTATAAATATCTGGTAAAAGTATATTTCGGTGTAATTATAAGTAATTAGAATTTGGTTATAAGTTGTGCAGTAAATTTTAGTGATCAAATATATATTTGAGAATATGTATTATGGGGTGAAGTATTTAGGAAATTTAATAATGGAAAGTTATGGGGTAAAAATTATATGTAAAGTAAGGGTATAATTGAAAGGAAATAGAAGTTATATGGACAAATTTAGAAATTAAAAATATGTTACCATTAAAATAGTAACTCCGAATAGTAAAAAGATTGAATAATGTTAAATAATAATTTGCATAGTGTCAAATAGTAAGGGCAAAATGGTAATTTTGGTTATAAATATCTTAAATTCCTTTCTTGCAACGTAGAAGAGGAATTGCTATGGACAAAAAGTCCAAAGCATAAGTTTCTTTGAGTAAAAAGAAAGAGAATTTGATTGTTCGATTTTTAGCTGTCCGATTTTGATGTACGGGTTCAATATTTATCATGTTGTACTGTTCAGATTTTAATTTGATGTCTAACATTTACGATATTTGAAGAGGAAAATTTGAGAGATTTTTGTAGTTTACGGACAAAGGATACAGAATTTAAAGATAAAATTGATGTTAGTGGACTCCTAGCTGTGTCACAAGTCCGACGGTATCAACAATTCCAGCGAATCACATTGATTGCAATTATGTAAAATTACTATCCGGTAAGCAGAAATATCCCGGTAAGAGTATTTTAATTAAACGTTATATTGAAATTAATTTATAAATTATTCTCAATAACTTTAATTCTTAGAGTTAGATGGAATTAAGAATATATGATTTTATATGAATTTTTGAAGATTCATGATAATATATCGAATTAATTTGATTATATGCATAGATAAATTAATTAGAGGGTATATATATGTAAGAAAAATATACGAATTAGATAGAAGTGGAATTGAATGAATTTGTATATATATATATTTTTATTAATTAGTACAATATACATGAATAGTAATCGTACAAATAAACAGTAAACGTACAAGTGTAAAATGTCATATTTGAAAATGAATTGTATTATAAGATATTAGTGCCAGATATAAGAGTGGTGATTAAGTTATATGAATGAATGAATAGCATCATATATATGTATAGTGACCGTATATGTGAATAGTGACAAATAAATATATATTGTGTGACATAAGGTATATTAGAATAGAAATTAAGTTATTTTTAGATTAGGAGAACTACGTGGTTTTGATTCCCAAATCGGATTTATTAGGATATGTAGGAAGATTGATAATTAGTGAATATCAAGTCAAAGTCAAATAGGTTAATATAATTAGATAGTTTTAGTAATATGAGATTATTTGATGATAGAATTAGAGATAAGGTGTTAAAGATGAATTTATTTGAGGATATTTTAGAAAATGGTATAAGTTATCGCCACAGAAATTAGAGGCAATTTGTGAATATAAACTTGATCTGAGTTATTTGTAATTTATATGTGATTTCAGGATATTATGTGATTATTTGATGATGTGGGTTAATATGATTTGTTAAAATGAATATATATGAATTATATTTACGATGATATGAAAATATATATGATATATGAAAAATTGATATAATTGTATATACGTATTTGTGAATTGATTCATGTGGTATATTTGGATATTGGCTACTATGAATTGTTGAAATGATTTATTGTATGAATTAAAAGAGAGTTGAGCTGAAAATGTATGTGTGTATACATGTATACGTATTTGTGAATTGATTCATGTGGTATATTTGGATATTGGCTACTATGAATTGTTGAAATGATTTATTGTATGAATTAAAAGTGTTAAGCTGAAAATGTATGTGTATATATGGTGGTTACATGGAATACGAAAAATGAAATGTTATACGGATTTATATGTGTTACATGATTTATATGACATCACATGAATTAAATGTAATATATGAAACTTGATGTACATGATTACATGAAGCATAAAGGGTGTTGTGACGTAACTGCTCAAACTTTGCAATTATATGAATTACTGAATCATATGACTCTCTATGGCCAATTTCTGAATTACATAATTACAGAATTATATGGATCGAAATGTCACTACATGCTTACAGGGCTGGTCATAAAATTACATGTATTACAGGATCCTGGGGCAGTGGTTTGGCTGGTTATGTCACAACAAATAAAAGAAACAGAACATTCATTTACATGTGTATGACTGTGTGTTGACATTGTATACGTATGACAGTTTGTGATTGTTGGATTTGAATGATTTATATTCATTATGTAGTGACTTGTTAAATATGCAATTACTGTGATCGATAAAATAAACTAAAGAAGAGTACAAAAATCCGATATTTTTATATGGAAAGTGTTAGTTAAATATATGTATAATCTTCGCTAGATTTCAGTATAAGTATATATATCTACCTTGTGGTTATCTTGTCAGATGAGTTTGATCACCTCATGTATGATGTATAATGTTTATTTGCTTTACATGTGGAAAATACAAGGTTGGATAATATGTTGACTTAGCAATGGCTCTGCTTCATGTGATTGAGGTTCATGTTGAGAATGTCCACATCGATGCTTTCAGTTCTTCATACATGCTTTTAAGTGTTAATTGTAGATAATGCTCCAATTTATTATTTGAAGGCATCGGTTTTATTAGAATTAATTGCAGAGAATGCTCTGGTTAAATTGACTATAAACCTGTAGCAGAAAAGACTTTTTTGTATGCTAGATTGAAATTACTTAAGTTACATAAAAATAAAAGTTGTTTGCATACTCTGTTGTTACTTACTCCGTTTGTTATCATTGTTAATTCAGATTTGTATTCAAGTTGATTTATTTTTGTGATATTTAGTAGATCTAGTTATTTGTATTAGATTTTTGTCTTAAAATACAAACTTGGCAAAATGAACATGTTTATGCCACAAGCTGTTTCAATTTAGAAACCATTTCTGTGTCGCTTGTACTAAAACTCAGATCCCTGTGGGAATGATATTCAGACTTAAATCCACTTACTAATTGTTGACCGAATATATTTCGACCTTCATAGTCTTTTCTAAAACTTATAATTGGTCTTCTGATGTATTTTTTTAAATACATTGGATATTTGTGTTTTTTTTTTTTCATTTTGATATTATCCATCCTAAACTCAATATTTTTTTTATGTGTGTAAAATGCTCTATTAAGTGGAATAATTGTGAGACAAACACTTCTAAATAATCTAAAATATTACATAATTTTATCACTTTGAATTGTGAAACGAACATTTTTAGTTAATTTGTTTTTGTATTTATCCAATTTTTGGAATTATCCAAGTGTGAAAATATTTTTGGTCATGTAACTCAATGGAGCATGTTACACACTTGTAAGTAATATTAAAACGAAAAGACCAAACATTTAACATGTTAAAAAATTTATCAAAAAAAACTATTTGTAAATGTGTTTGACCTTTAATATATGAAATTTGTTCCAAATTCGTTAGGTAGTACCATGGTTTTCAGACCTGGACCGGTCATCGAATCGGTGAAAGGATCGATTCATGGATTTTGGATTAAACCGGAATAAACCGGAATCGAACCGGATTTAATAAATATATTAAAATATTAAAATATTTTTATTTTTATATTTATAATTTATAAAAATTTGAATATTTCTCTTATAATGCTTTAAGTTTAAGCATTTCAATCACAATATAGTAATTAAAAAAATTCAATTTATGAAATATAGTTTTTATAGTTACAATTAAATGTCAATTTAATTTAAAATAATTTAAAAATACAAACTATATTTTATTTTAATTAAAAACACGTCAAAATAATAACTTAAATTTTATATTCAAATAATTTTTTTTAAAAAAAAAATCTGGTCTAACATAAAAACCGATCCGGTTCACGGTTTTCCAGTTTGTCCGAAAATTGACCGGTTATTGATCAAAATAAAAACCAGATAGAAACCGACCGGTCTAATCTCTAGTTCCGATCGAACCCGATCTGATAGATCGGTTCGGTCCGGTTTTCACAACTATAGGTAGTACTACAAATTTTAGGTAGAGTAAGTTGATATATTTAAGGATTTAATAAGAGAATTATTAAGAGGAAAGTACGCCTAGAAAAGTGTGAGTTGGTGAAATTACACGTGAGCAACCATCATATTTAAGGATTTAAATAATTTTTTTTAGAAGACTATACTAATGATTTAAGTTTTCACTTTATATTTTTATTTGGTATTTTAAATTACTAATATATTTTTTATTATTTTTTTATATTTATTTTTATTTAAATTATATAAGAAATTCATTATTTAATATAAAATTAATATATTTAACATTCACAATTAAGGAAAAAAAATTTTTATATGAAATTGAGAATAAACTAATTATTTTAATAATCTAATTAATATTTTATTGGTTTTAGTAAATAGTTTTAAATACCATAAAATAAAAAAAGAGAGGGTAAAAATTATCAATAGTACATGAACTTTCACTTTACTAACATAATGGTACATAAATTTCCAAACTAAATATAAAAGTACATCAACTTAGCAACCCGCTAACATGAAAGTCAAAATTACCGTTGACTCTCAAAAATACCGTTGACCACGCCAGGAACAGGTAAAAAACGATGACGTAGCAGTTTTCATCGGGTTCTGGCATGATCAACGGTAATTTTGATTTTTATGTTAGCGGGTTGCTAAGTTGATGTATTTTTATGTTTTATTTTGAAGTTTATATATCATTATATTAGTAAGTTGAAAGTTTATGTACCATAAATGATTTTAAGCCGAAAAACATGTAATAATTTTCCCCTTTCATTAAAAAAAACAATAACTTTTTCCCCTCGTTATTGCTCCACGCTTTCTTCTTCAATAAATTACGGTTTCAATGATAGCACCAGTTCAGATCCATCCCTCTCATTTTGCTGACTTACTGAGTTTCAGCCATGGATTCAACCTCCAAACCTAAAGTAACTTATGAAATCCTTCCATTGCTCAGAATCTACGAAGATGGAACTGTTGAGAGATTAATCGGCACCGCCACTGTTCCTCCTTCGCTTGATCATCCCACCACCAATTCCAAAGACGTCATTTTTTCTCCTGAATTAAATCTAATTTCCCGCCTTTACCTTCCAAAATCTCTACCCTCCGATCATAGAATCCCTCTCCTTCTTTACTTCCACGGCGGTGGATTTTGCCTCCAATCTGCGTTCGCCCCTGAATTCCACGCCTACCTCAACAAACTAGCCGCCGAGGCCAATGTTTTAATCGTCTCCGTCAACTACAGAAAAGCGCCGGAGAATCCCATCCCCGCCGCATACGACGACGCTTGGACGGCGCTCAAATGGGTTGCTTCTCATTCTAACGGCAACGGAACGGATGACTGGATAAACCGCCACGCAGATCTGGGGCGGGTATTTATCGCCGGTGATAGCGCCGGCGGGAACATAGCTCACAATTTGGCTGTTAGATTTGGGGTGGTGGAATTGGGCGGTGTAAATGTTGTTGGGCTTGTTGCTGTTATGCCGGCTTTTGCAGGGGAGGATCCGATTGAAGGCGAGACGGAGGAGATGAGAGCGTATATGGATAAGGTGTGGAAATTGGCATGCCCGAATTCAAGGGGGCTTGATGACCGGGTGGTAAATCCGGCAGTGGATCTGAATTTGAGTAAAATGGGTTGTGGTAAAGTTCTCGTGTTTGTTGGTGGAAATGACACGTTGAGGAGTAGAGATTGGTTGTATTATGAGACATTGAAAAAGAGTGGATGGAATGGAAGTGTGGAGATATCTGAGGCTAAAGATGAAGATCATGTTTTTCATATTTTTTTCAAACCGGATTGTGATAATGCTTTGGAGATGATGAAAAAGTTTGTGTCTTTCATCAATCAGGATCAATAATTCAATTGGGTTTTCTTTGATTTGGGGTTGAGATTCCAATTCTGCTATTTAAGAATTTGATGGACAAAGTCAACTTTTGTATTTTGTATTTGTCCATTCTGTATGTGAACAAGCAAGCTTCTTGTTCATGTTCTTGTTCTACTTATTATTGATGTATTTTGTTTAAATAATACAGTATTTCTTATTATATATTATCTTCTTATTGATTATGATATGTATCTGGAAGTAGAGATGAATTGCAGAGAAGAAGAAAATGAGATTGAATTTGAAAGAGGGAGTGAGCGAAAGAGAAGCATCTGATTGACTTAATTTTTGAACAAAAATGGTGGGGCGAAAGGTTGAAGAAGAGTTGGTAAACTGGATGTGCAAACAATTTCAGATACTCTTGTCTTTTCATATTTACTAATTAGGACCAGTTTGAGATTGATGTTAGTGAAAATGCTGTCAGTGAAAGATGCGTTTCATTGCTTTCTTTAAAAATAGTTTTAAGTGTTTTTCCAGTGTTTTCCTGAATATAATCTGACTTTTATTAATTGTACATTTAAAACTACGACTTTTAGCCAAAGTAAGTTCCCCATGTTTTGGCTGAAAGCTGCTTTCGAGGCTACCGAGAGCAACCCCAAACTGACCCTTAGTGTATCATATTATATTATATTATATTATGGAATGTGTAGAATTATTTATTGAAATTGAAATTGTTAACGACTTGGAAATGTTGTAAAAATAATTATGATTTCAAAATTTTAATTACAACTAACAACTTATCTAAAGTAATTAATATGTTAAATTTTTTCAAAATTTTAATTACAACTAACAACTTATCTAAAGTAATTAATATGGATTACCACTTGACCATTACCTTAGGCACGTCAAAAAGATTCTTTTTTATAGAGGAAAAATATCTTAATATACAACATTTTAGGTAAAAGATTCTTTTTTACCATGAATTACCATTTGTTCTCTTTTTTACAAATTACATGCATTAATTACCCCCATGCATCGTTTCATGCATCAAACAAACTCATCCATCGAAGACACAAAGATCTTGCCCACTTTTCAATAATCAAGTTTATTATTTTAACACTCGTTCTGATGTAAAACCTGCTTTTATTATACATGAAATGAAACAATCTACTACTTCTGGAAATTCTTTTGTTTGAAGCAAAGTCGTTCATTTCTTATTGGCTGGAGTTGGAAATAGTTTATAAAGCGTATTTTTAGCCTTTTTTTTTTTTATTTTGAGCTTTAGATTCGGTTGTCCTCAAGAGACACGTGTAGGGCTTAGATTTCTTCATGTTTTAGTTGCCCTAGTGACCTTGGAGTTGCATCTCCTTCTGGTTTTTCGATATCTTCTTCTCTCTTATTTACTCTTTTTACAGTAGTATTTAATTAAGATCTTTCTTTAATGCCTCCCATGGCAGAACCTATTCTGCTATAGTGGAGTAAACTATTGGTGTAAGCCGACAGTGGTTAAAAATATGTAAGTAGTTTTGTAATATTCTGAAAATTCGATAAGTATAAATATCTGTTAAAAGTATATTTCGGTGTAATTATAAGTAATTAGAATTTGATTATAAGTTGTGGAGTAAATTTTAGTGATGAAATATATATTTGAGAATAGGTATTATGGGGTGAAATATTTAGGAAATTTAATAATGGAAAGTTTTGGGGTAAAAATTATATGTAAAGTAAGGGTATAATTGAAAGGAAATAAAAGTTATATGGAGAAATTTAGAAATTAAAAATATATTAGTATTAAAATAGTAACTTCAAATACTAAAAAGATTGAATAATGTTAAATAATAATTTGCATAGTGTCAAATAGTAAGGGTAAAATGGTAATTTTGGTTATAAATATCTTAAATTCCTTTCTTGCAACGTAGAAGAGGAATTGCTATGGATAAAAAGTCCAAAGCATAAGTTTCTTTGAGTAAAAAGAAAGAGAATTTGATTGTTCGATTTTTAGCAGTCCGATTTTGATGTACAGGTTCAATATTTATCATGTTGTACTGTTCAGATTTTAATTTGATGTCTAATATTTATGATATTTGCAGAGGAAAATTTGAGAGATTTTTGTAGTTCACGGACAAAAGATACATAATTTAAAGATAAAATTGATGTTAGTGGACTCCTAGTTGTGTCACAAGTCCGATGGTATCAACAATTCCAGCGAATCATGTGAAAACCAGAGGAATTCTGGTTTAAGAACAGAGAAAGAAGAAGAAGAAAAGAATTTGATTTTATTCATATGAACAACTCAACTCTTACAATCTGTAATTTGATATTTATATGAGAAAAATGTATGGCTGTGATTGATAACGAATCTGTAACTACTTCCCGCCTCTTTCGCTGCTCAAAACTTCCCGCCTGTTTTCTTCAACGGTTTTGCTCCTGTGCTGCTGTCTTCATCCTTCTTCTTGTGTAGCCTCTCTTCCATTTCAGCTTGTATACTTTCCACACTCCCCCCACAAGCTGAAACCAGTTTTACTTGGTCTGTGATTCGCACGATACCCATTTTCTTTAATGCTGGCAGCATCTTAGCATGGGATAAAGACTTTGTGAACAGATCTGCAAGTTGTGAACCAGTGGGAAAAAAAGGTGTACAAATAAAACCATCTTCAACTGAATTTCGCACAATGTGACAATCAATCTCAAGGTGCTTTGTTTTGTCATGACACACAGGATTTTTGGCAATAGCAATTGCAGAGGCATTATCACAATGCATTTGTATTGGAAGCTGAAGTGGAAGACCCAAATCAGAAAGAATGTAGGAGAGCCACTTTAACTCACAAACAGTTTGACCCATACTTCTGTACTCAGCTTCAGCAGAACTTCGACTGACTACACTTTGCTTCTTGGTTTTCCAAGAGATAAGAGATGAGCCCAAAAACACACAGTAGCCAGTTACTGACTTTCTAGTAACTTTACATGTGCCCCAATCTGAATCACAGTATGCAACTAACTGTAAATCAGTTTCCTGCTGGTGTGGATAAAATAGACCATATGTGTCTGTGCCTTTCAGATATTTGAGTACATGCAGGGCAGCTTGGAAATGATGTTTACAGGGTGATTGCATATATTGACTTAGCTGTTGACTAATGTGTGCAATATCTGGTCTAGTAAATCCCAAATATAAAAGTTTGCCAATGAGGCGCCTATACAATTCCACATTGTCAAAAGGTGTACCTGGATCTGTCAGTGTTATGCCATGTGCTGCAGGACTGGGAACAGCAGCAGCATTTGTAAGTCCTGCATCTACAATCAAATCTGTAATGTACTTTTGTTGAGACAACACTGCCCCTGCTTCGGATCTTGCAAATTCCACCCCTAGAAAATACTTCACATCTCCCAAATCTTTGATTGTGAATAAGCCATGTAAATACTCCTTAACTGCTAGAATATCTGTTATGTGAACACTGGTAAGAAGTATATCATCTACATAGAGAACCAAAATTACCTTTGCACCTGTAGATGTTGTGTATGTGAATAAACAATAGTCATGAGAAGATCTTTGAAAGCCATATTCAAGTAATTTGGCTGAAATCTCCTTGTGCTATTGGCGGCCTGCTTGTTTCAGACCATACAAAGACCGTTTAAGATGGCATACCTGATTATCCTTGCACTTTGTGTATCCTTGTGGGGGCTGTAAGTAAATGTCTTCATCCAAGTAACCATGAAGATAGGCATTGTTGATGTCAATTTTGTGTATTGGCCAATCCCTTGCTACAGCCAATGCCAGGACTGTCCGGACAGTAACCACCTTTGCTACAGGGCTAAAGGATTCATGATAATCAATACCAAAGGTTTGATTATAGCCTTTAGCCACAAGTCTTGCCTTGAATCTGTCAACCTCTCCAGTGGGCTTGTATTTGATTCTGTAAACCCATTTGGAAGCAAGTGCCTTTTTCCCTGCAGGCAAATCTGAAATAATCCATGTACCATTCTGCTCTAAGGCATCAAGCTCATGCTGCATGGCCTGAACCCATTCTTCATGCTTACTAGCTTCAAAGTAATTTTTAGGCTCTCTGACTGGGCTTATATTGCACAAGAAAGCAGTGTGTGCAGGAGAGAAACCTGTGACATGAGGTAAAACACCATTAGCTGTCTGTGAAAGAGATACAAAATCTCTTAACCATGATGGAGGTCTGGAAACCCTGTTGGTCCTGCGTATTACAGGAGTAATAATAGTGGGTGATGAAGAATCACATGAAATCAAGCTGTCTGCATCAGTAGAAGAAGAGGCAAGAGGAGAAGAAACATTTAATGTCTCTGATCCCTGTAATGAAGAAGTGGCATAGGGAAAAATATCTTCCTGAAAAATAACATCTCTAGCTGTAAGAATTTTCTGTGCCTCCATATCATAGACTTTAAAGCCTTTTTGCCCAAGAGAAAAACCAAGAAAAATAGCAGGATGGGCACGAGGAGCTAATTTATCTTTGTAAGGATGAACATCAGTGTAAAAACATTGACAACCAAATACTTTGAAATTATCATAGGTAGGATGTTTTTGATATAACCTGTAATGAGGGGTATCCCAGTTCAGAACTTTTGAAGGAAGAACATTGATAATGCTGGTGGCCATCATTAAAGCCTCTCCCCAAAATGCTGATGACAAAGAAGCCTGAAAAAGCAAAGCTCTTGTGACATCCAGAAGATGGCGATGCTTTCTCTCTACAATGCCATTCTACTGTGGTGTATAAGCACAAGTTCTTTGATGCACTATACCCAAAGATTTACATAAGTTTCTACAATTCTGATTCACAAATTCGCCACCATTATCAGTTCGTATGATTCTTACTGCTGTCTGAAATTGAGTATGAACATAAGTGATAAAAGTAACCAAGGCATTGTATACCTGAGACTTATTTTGCAACAAAATAACCCATGTGGCTCTGGAATAATCATCCACAACAGTGAGAAAATATTTAGCTCCAGTGAGTGAAGCTCTTTTATAAGGCCCCCAAACATCAAGGTGTATAAGCTGAAATATTGCATTTGTAGTAATAGAACTTCTAGGAAAAACATGTCTGTGTTGTTTAGCAAGAGGACATACATTGCAAAAATCAAATGTTACTTGCTTTAAAATGGAAATATGTTTCAGTACATCAGAGGAAGCATGGCCTAATCTCTTATGCCAAGCATTGCCATTGCTATTATTTAATAAAGCTACATTGCTGATCTGCAAAGCTAAGCTTTGTACTTTCTGCAAACATTTGGCAGTAAAAGAGTCTTTATTAAGCTGATAAAGACCATCCTTGTACCAGCCTACAGCCACAAGCTTACGTGTGGATTGGTCCTGTAAATAGCAATAAGTTGCATCAAAATGCACTTCAAGATTAGAAGTCTGCAGCAATTGTCCCACTGACAACAAATTAAATCTGAACTGAGGTACATGCAATACTCCTTGTAATAATACTTCTGGTGATAGTCTAACAGGGCCTATATGTTTGACAGATTGTACATTTCCATCAGGCAATAAAACTGACTCCTTGTTACTGACAAGTGTGAGAGTGTCAAAGAAAGAGATATTTGGTGTCATATGTGATGTAGCACCACTATCTATTATCCACACATCTGCTTGTGTCTGTATATTGAAACAATAAGAAATAGTATTACCAGAAAATCCTGCAAATGCAGAGAAATTGGTAGATGATTCTTGCATTGGCATCTTTCCTTGTTGCTTGAGCATTCTGTAAACTTCATGTAGCATTTGTTTGGTGTTAACCTCAGATAAGGTCTCCTCTTCTGAATCTGTGGTATCCTCAAGTGGATTATCTTTAATTTCCTGTACTGCATTAGCCTTGGATCTAGGCTTGTCACGACCACCTGTATATCCCTGAGTTCCTTTATTTTCCTGAGCAAACTTTGGCCCTTGCCACCAATCAGGATAACCAATGAGTTGAAAGCACGATTGCCTGTCATGTCCTACTCCATCGCAGTGGCTGCACACTAAGTTTTCTTTCTTGACATTCCTTTTTCCTCTGGAACCATTGCCTTTGCCAGAACCATATGATTGCTTGGATCCTCCTTTGTTATTGTGTCTTGTAGAGATAAAATTTGCCATTTCTACATTCTGCTCTGTAAACACTTCTCTTTGTCTTTCTATTTTGGAAATCATAGAATAAGCACGATCGATGCTAGGCATTGGCTCCATGAGCAGTATCTGATTAATTACATGTTCATAGCCTTCATTCAATCCTGTTAAGAATTGCAACAATTTATCCTCCTCCTGTAAGTCCATAAAACGCCTAAAAGCATTGCATACACAATCATTAGCTGCTCCACATCGACATTCAGGAATTGGTCTGAGTAAAGAAAATTCATCCCATAACTTCTTAAGTTGAATGAAATATGTTGTAGCTGAATTATTTCCTTGTGTGAGCATGCTGATTTCTCGTTTGAGTTTAAACAATGTTGGACCATTGCTATCTCCAAATCTATCTTCTAATTCAATCCACAGTGATTTAGCAGAGCTTGTAAATTCAAAAGCATCTGCCAAGTCACGAGAAATACAATTAAGAATCCAAGAAATTACCAGACAATCGGTTTCCTTCCATTCATCATACTCTGGTGTATTTCGTCGAGGAGAAATTTCATCTTTATTAATGAACTTTAGCTTCTTCTTTGCTGTTAGGGCTCGCAACATGGCATGTTTCCAGGTTAAGAAATTAGAACTTCCTTTGAGCACAGAACTGATAAGAATGAGACCTGGATTGTCAGATCCAGATCCTGCTCCATTATTTCTGTTTTCGCCATATCCATTCCTTCGATCCTCTCGATGTTCTTCTTCAAAATTCATATTCGGCCGAGTATCACTTGTATTGTCTTCTTCTTCAAAAACCGGTAAATCAGCATTAATCACTATCTGAGGTGCTCTCCGTCGCCTCACCATGAAACTTGACTCCAGGATCTACTTCCGTCAAGCTCTGATACCATGTGAAAACCAGAGGAATTCTGGTTTAAGAACAGAGAAAGAAGAAGAAGAAAAGAATTTGATTTTATTCATATGAACAACTCAACTCTTACAATCTGTAATTTGATATTTATATGAGAAAAATGTATGGCTGTGATTGATAACGAATCTGTAACTACTTCCCGCCTCTTTCGCTGCTCAAAACTTCCCGCCTGTTTTCTTCAACGGTTTTGCTCCTGTGCTGCTGTCTTCATCCTTCTTCTTGTGTAGCCTCTCTTCCATTTCAGCTTGTATACTTTCCACAAATCACATTGATTGCAATTAAGTAAAATTACTATCCGGTAAACAGAAATATCCCGGTAAGAGTATTTTAATTAAAAGTTATATTGAAATTAATTTACAAATTATTCTCAATAACTTTAATTCTTGGAGTTAGAAGGACCTAAGAATATATGATTTTATATGAATTTTTGAAGATTTATGATAATATATTGAATTAATTTGATTATATGAGGGTATATATATATGTAAGAAAAATATACAAATTAGATAGAAGTGGATATGAATCAATTTGTAAATTTTTTTTTTATTAATTAGTACAATATACATGAATAGTAACCGTATAAATAAGCAGTAAACGTACAAGCAGTAAACGTACAAGTGTAAAATGTCATATTTGAAAATGAATTGTATTATACGATATTAGTGCCAGATATAAGAGTGGTGATTAAGTTATATGAATAAATGAATAGCATCATATATATGCATAGTGACCGTATATGTGAATAGTGACAAAGAAATATATATTGTGTGACATAAGATATATTAGAATAGAAATTAAGTTATTTTTATATTATGAGAACTACGTTGCTTTGATTCTTAAATCGGATTTATTAGGATATGTAGGAAGATTGATAATAAGTGAATCTCAAGTTAAAGTCAAATAGGCTAATAAAATGAGATAGTTTTAGTAATATGAGATTACTTGATGATAGAATTGGAGATAATGTGTTAAAGATGAATTTATTTGAGGATATTTTAGAAAATGGTATAAGTTATCGCCACAGAAATTAGAGGCAATTTGTGAATATAAGCTTGATCTGAGTTATTTGTGATTTATATGTGATTTTAGGATATTATGTGATTATTTGATGATGTGGGTTAATATGATTTGTTGAATATATATGAATTATATCTATGATGATATGAAAATATATACGATATATGAGAAATTGATATAATTGTATATACGTATTTGTGAATTGATTCATGTGGTATATTTGGTTATTGGCTACTATGAATTGTTGAAATGATTGATTGTATAAATTAAAAGTGTTGAGCTGAAAATGTATGTGTATATATATGTATACATATTTGCGAATTGATTCATGTGGTATATTTGGATATTGGCTACTATGAATTGTTGAAATGATCTATTGTATGAATTAAAAGTGTTAAGCTGAAAATGTATGTGCGTATATATGATGGTTACATGGAATACGAAAAATGAAATGTTATACGGATTTATATGTGTTGCATGATTTATATGACTTCACATGAATTAAATGTAATATGTGAAAGTTGATGTACATGATTACATGAAACATAAAGAGTGTTGTGACGTAACTGCTCAAACTCTGCAATTATATGAATTACTGAATCATATTACTCTATATGTCCAGTTTCTGAATTACATAATTACAGAATTATATGGATCGAAATGTCACTACATGCTTACAGGGCTGGTCATAAAATTACATCTATTACAGGATCCCGGGACAGTGGTTTGGCTGGTTATGTCACAATAAATAAAAGAAACGGAACATTCATTTACATGTGTGTGACTGTGCGTTGACATTGCATACGTATGACAGTTTGTGATTGTTGGATTTGTTAATGATTTATATTCATTATGCAGTGACTTGTTAAAAATGCAATTACTGTGATAGATAAAATAAACTAAAGAAGAGTACAAAAATCTGGTATTTTTATATGGAAAGTGTTAGTTAAATATATGTATAATCTAAGCTATATTTCAGTATAAGTATATATATATACCTTGTGGTTATCTTGTCAGATGAGTTTGATCATCTCATGCATGATATATTGAGTATAATGTTTATTTCTTTACATGTGGAACATACAAGGTTGGGTAATATGTTGACTTAGCAATGGCTCTGCTTCATGTGATTGAGGTTCATGTTGAGAATGTCCATATCGATGCTTCCTGTTCTTCATACATCCTTTTAAGTGTTAATTGCAGAGAATGCTCCAATTTATTATTTGAAGGCATAGGTTTCATTAGAATTAATTACAGAGAATATTCTGGTTAAACTGCTATAATACATGTAGTGGAAGAGACTCTTTTGCATGGTAGACTGAAATTACTTAGGTTACATAAAAGTACAAGTCGTTTCCATGCTCTGTTGTTGCTTACTCTGTTTGTTATCATTGTTAATTCATGTTTGTATTCAAGTTGATTTCTTTTCACGATATTTGCTAGATCTAGTTATTTTTTGTTAGATTTTAGTCTTAAAATACAAACTTGACAAAATGAACATATTTATGCTACAAGCTGTTTCAGTTTAGAAACCATTTATGTTTCGCTTGTACTAAAACTCTGATTCCTGTGGGAATGATATTCGGACTTAGATCCACTTACTAATTGTTGACCGAATATATTTCGACCTTTATATTCTTTTATAAAACTTATAATTGGTCTTCTGATGAATTTTTTAAAATACATTGGATATCTGTTTTTTTTTTTTCATTTTGATATTATCCATCCTAAACTCAATTTTTTTTATGTGTAAAATGCTCTATTAAGTGGAAGAATTGTGAGACAAACACTTCTAAATAATCTAAAACATTACATAATTTTATTACTTGGAATTGTGAAACGAACATTTCTAGTTAATTTGTTTTTGTATCTATCCAATTTTTGGAATTATTCAAGTGTGAAAATATTTTTGGTCATGTGACTTAATGATGCATGTTACACACTTGTAAGTAATATTAAAACGAGAAGACCAAACATTTAACATGATAAAAAATTTATCAAAAAAAACTAATTGTAATTCCAATAAAAGATTATAGGGGTGAAAATGTGTTTGACCTTTAATATATGAAATTTGTTCAAAATTCGTTAGGTGGTACTACAAATTTTAGGTAGAGTAAGTTGATATATTTAAGGATTTAATAAGAGAATTATTAAGAGGAAAGTACGCCTAGAAAAGTGTGAGTTAGTGAAATTACACATGAGCAACCATCATATGTGAGGATTTAAATATTTTTTTTTAAGAAGACTATACTAATGATTCAAGTTTTCACTTTTATTTTTTTATTTGGCACTTTAAATTATTAATATATTTTTTATTATGTTTTTTTATATTTATTTTTATTTAAAGTATATAAGGAGTTTATTATTTAATATAAAAATAATATATTTAGTATTAATAATTAAAAAAAAAAATTCATATGAAATTAAGAATAAACTAATTATTTTAATAATCTAATTAATATTTTTATTGGTTTTAGTGAATAATTTTAAATACCGTAAAATAAAAAAAAGGAGGGTAAAAATCATCAATAGTACATGATATTTCACCTTACTAATATAATTGTACATGAACTTCAAAACTAGAAATAAAAGTACATCAACTTAGTAACTCGCTAACATGAAAGTCAAAATTACCGTTGACTGTCAAAAATAGCTTAGACCACACCAGGAACCGGTAAAAAACGATGACGTGGCAATTTTCACCGGGTTCTGGCGTGGTCAACGGTATTTTTCATGGTCAACGGTAATTTTGATTTTTATGTTAGCGGGTTGCTAAGTTGATGTACTTTTATGTCTGGTTTTGAAGTTTATATATCATTATATTAGTAAGGTAAAAGTTTATGTATCATCGATGATTTTAACCCAAAAAGCATGTAATAATTTTCCCCTTTCATTAAAAAAAAAAAATAACTTTTTCTTTCCCCTCGTTATTGCTCCACGTTTTCTTATTCAATAAATTACGGTTTCAATGATAGCACCAGTTCATGTCCATCCCTCTCATTTTGCTGACTTACTGAGTTTCAGCCATGGATTCAACCTCCAACCCTAAAGTAACTTATGAAATCCTTCCATTAATCAGAATATACGAAGATGGAACTGTTGAGAGATTACTCGGCACCGCCACTGTTCCTCCTTCGCTTGATCATCCCACCACCAATTCGAAAGATGTCATTTTTTCTCCTGAATTAAATCTAATTTCCCGCCTGTACCTTCCAAAATCTCTACCCTCCGATCATAAAATCCCTCTCCTTCTTTACTTCCACGGCGGTGGATTTTGCCTCCATTCTGCCTTCTCCCCTGAATACCACGCCCACCTCAACAAACTAGCCGCCGAGGCCAATGTTTTAATCGTCTCCGTTAACTACAGAAAAGCGCCGGAAAATCCCATCCCCGCCGCATTCGACGACGCTTGGACGGCACTCAAATGGGTTGCTTCTCATTCTAACGGCAACGGAACGGATGACTGGATAAACCGCCACGCAGATCTGGGCCGGGTATTTCTCGCCGGTGATAGCGCCGGCGGGAACATAGCTCACAATTTGGCGGTTAGATTTGGGGTGGAGGAATTGGGCGGTGTAAATGTTGTTGGGCTTGTTGCTCTTATGCCGGCTTTTGCAGGGGAGGATCTGCTTGAAGGCGAGACGGAGGAGACGAGAGCGAAAATGGATAAGACGTGGAAATTGGCATGCCCGAATGCAAGTGGGCTTGATGACCCCGTGGCGAATCCGGCAATGGATCCGAATTTGAGTAAAATGGGTTGTGGTAAAGTACTTGTGTTTGTTGCTGGAAATGATACGTTGAGGAGTAGAGATTGGTTGTATTATGAGACACTGAAAAAGAGTGGATGGAATGGAAGTGTGGAGATTTTTGAGGCTAAAGATGAAGATCATGTCTTTCATATTTCTTCCAAACCGGATTGTGATAATGCTTTGGAGATGATGAAAAAGTTTGTCTCTTTCCTCAATCAGGATCAATAATTCAATTGGGTTTTCTTTGATCTGGGGTTCAAATTCCAATTCTGCTATCTAAGAATTTGATTGACAAATTCAACTTTTGTATTTTTGTATTTGTCTATTCTGTATGTGAACAAGCAAGCTTCTTGTTCTTGTTCTTGTTCTACTCTTTGATGTATTTTGTTTAAATAATACTGTATTTCTTATCATATATCATCTTCTTGTTAATTATGATATCTGCCTGTTAATTTGAGACACATAAAAGGAAAAAAAAAAGAAAAGAATCTTCACAAACAGATGTAGAATATTCCAAATTGCAATCCAATTTAATGAATCTTTATTGATCCAATATGACATAAATTAGCAGCAATATAAGAAATATCAATGTTGATTGATGAAAGAAGCTATTCTTTGAAGCATAGAAATAGCATTTTCAGACTCAGATTTCTCCAAATGGAAAACGTGTTCTTCTTCTTCAGTTTCCATAATCTCCACACTTCCTCCAAACCCACTACTGTTCTTCAGCTTATCATAATAAAACAGTCCTCTGTCCCTCAACATATCTCTCTCTGCAACAATCACAATCACTTTCTTACATCCCATTTTACCCAAATTTGGATCAACAAGTGGATTAATCCATGGATCATCATTCCCATCTGTACTATTAGGGCAAGCAAAATGCCACACAGCATCAACGATTGCTCTTTTTTCTGCTTCTTTTGCCTCGTTCCCAATTGGATCTTTCCCCCAAAAATATGGATGAACCAAAATTATCCCTTCAATATTCGCTCCAACCAATTTCTTCTCCCCATTCCTAATCCCCATTCTGTGTGCTATATTAGCCCCAGCACTGTCTCCACCCAAAAAAACCCTATCAAAATCAGCACACAACTTCAGCCACTCTTCTTGTCCCGGTTTTTCTCCAAGATTATGGGAAGCAACCCATTCAATTGCTGCCCATGAATCATCATACCCAATTGGAAGTGGTTGCTCTGGGACTAGCCTGTAATCAACAGAAACAGCTACACAATTTGATTCAGAGACTAAATTGTTAAGATGGGTATGGTAAATTGGGGAATAGGGAGTTTCAACACAGAATCCACCACCATGGAAGTAGATAAGAAGAGGCAGCTTTTTGTTAGGGTTTGGATATGGGGGAAGATAGATTCTTGAAGAAAGATTTTGGGTTGGTGAAATTGGAAAGATTACATCTTTGGATTGGACTTGGGTTTTTGGGTCCAATGAAGGAGGAGCAATTTCAGTGCCTTTGAGTCTCTCTACGGCGCCGTTTTTGTATATTCGGAGGAAAGGAGAGAAATCATGTGCAATTTCATTTTCATGTGCTTGAGTGGTGGCGGAGGCAGAATTCATGGGAATTGATGAAGCATGTTGAATCTTAATTAGGTTTGGGTGATAATGTTTTAATGGTTTTGAAGGGGAGAAAAGGGAGGTTTTCAAAGGAATTAAGAGAGGAGGAGGAGGTGAGGGGGAGAAAGAGATAAGATGATACATATCAATGGTGGGTAAGAATTATGTTGGTACATGAAAAAAAAATAAAATAAAGTTGTGCTCAAATTTATTCTCACAACATATCTAACGTACAACATATCTAATCTACGAGTCAACAGAATTTTTCACGGGTATAAAAACTTTTTTTAGCCCTTGTACTATTATCAGTTTGCTTTTTTGGTCCATGTTCTATTGATCTTGCCCTCTTACTATCTATGGTATGCAAAAACATTCCAAAATAACCCCTGAAAAGCATATTCCGTCAGATTCTGTTAACAATTTCATTAACAAAATCTGACAGAATATGCTTTTTAGAAACTATTTTAGAACGTATTTACATACCATATGGGATAAAAGGTCAATACCAATAGAATAAGGGTTTAAAAGAGAAAACTAGTGGTAGCACAGAGAAAAAAATATATATATATTTAATCCATTTTTCACGTGGTCAATTGATAAAATAGAAAAGAAAAGGTAAGAAATCAATGAAAATGATTCATCATCATAAAATTATTTTGCTTTTTGAACATAACATAATGGCACATGTTTATCAATTAATCATTAGATCTTGGATCTCCAATTTGGTTGTTCTTGGTTGTATTACTATAATTAATGAAAGACACTAAATCCTTTAGATGTAACTCAGGCGCTGCTCTCTCTGGTAATGGAGCTCGAGTGGGATTCAGTCGTTGTATTAGAGATTGGAATGACAAGTTTTTCGTAGCTTGTAATAGTTTACTCTTTTCCAGTGGCGATATTGATTTGGCTGAAGCCGTATTCGTTAAAGAAGCCTTATCATGGCTAAAACCGCTCTCTCTTTCCAAAGTTATCTTTGAGCTTGATTCGATCTTGGTTTATAATGCTTCGATTAGTGGTATAATTTAAATTCATATTTTGGGATGATCAATAATGAATATAAATCTCTAGCTTCAAGTTTTTTATCTTGTAATTTTTTCTTGATCTCGGAAGCAAAGAATATGGCTACTCATTTTTAGGCTAAATTCCGACGAGGCTATTGAAATGTGATTCTCGACTACCCTACTTGTATTGCTTCTCTTTTCTATTTATGAATTTTCTCGTCTTAAAAAAAAAAGATGTTGCTCGCACTTTGGCTTGAACAAATGAAAAATATGACCAACTCCTCCACTTGCTACTAAATTTGTTCTTCCCTTCCATATCTAATGTCCTTCGACTTCTCGTAAAATTAAATATACAACCATATCAATACTATTATATAAAAGTTGAACTTCACAACTCTTATGTGAGTTTCCCGAGGTGTCAATCACACAAATTTCATCTTTTTCTTTAGTTTGTATTAATAACCCCTCATCAATCTAGAAATATTCCGCGTCAATTCAATTCGTTCGAATATCTCAGTGTATTTCTTTGTATATCGTTCTTTTCTTTTGATCTTCGCTCGACTAACAGTTGAACTCGTTTAGTCCTTTTTTCATTCTGCTTTCTCTTTTGTCGGAACACATTGTAAGGTCCACTTGTCATCAAGCAATCTAAAAATGCATGATCTTCCTATTATTTTTTACTTTTCTTTTCTAGAATTATCTTACCTTTAATTTATTTTTGTTTTGGCTCTTGAATTGTTTTAGTTTATGCATCAAAGTATTATTTCAACTTCTTGCCTTCTAGAAAAATCCTATTTCATGGGTCAACTCATTTCAATCAACTTTTGACTTGTATGATTGGTTTAAAAAAATTTCCAAATGCAATTGATAACAAAAATGCATTCCAGATCTGATTGGTAAATATTGGTTTTAATGTATTAGTTACATTTTCATTTTTGAATAATTGGGATCAATAATTGGGTTTATTTATAGTTAAGTCTGTTAATTAATTTATCTTTGCTTTGACTTTACACAATTATATGTTCTTAGCCCCCTTAGTCCAATTTAGAATGTATTCTTTAAGCAATTTTAGTGACTTTTTTTTTTAGGTTACTTTTCCCAATTGACTTTTTTTATTAATATTAGTTTTTTAGCCACAACTTGAGGTACATTTTTAAGTGAAAATTATAGTTTCATTATGGAAGTAAAAATGTTTGGATCTTTTGAACAACATTCACAACAATAATTTTCTCTCATTTTGATATTCTTTCTTATCATGGAAAATTTTAGCATGGTCCGGAAATTACATGATCTGCATTTTTAGCTCTTATATATTTTTAAACATGTTTTTGTAAAAAAAAAAAAAAAAAAACTACCGTTACTATAAACAATGTTAAATTTGATAGCAAAACAAATTTTGCTGCAAAAAAATAAATTTGGTGATAAAGTTGTTGTCATATACATATATATCAATGATAGTATAATTGTATTAAATTTTATTATCAAATATATACAATTATAACTTTACAGTGATAAAATAATTTTTTTCTTATTTTTACTTAAAACAACAATAATAATTTTTATATTTTTATTGTGAAATTTTATAATTATTGTTGTGTGTTGAGCACTAAGTAGCAACACAACATGCATGAATGATTTCAAAGTAATTTTGCACCTCCATTTATAGGTGAGTGTTTTAATGTCATATAGACATATTTATTTATTTATCTATTTGATTGACAATTAAGAAAAAAATTATTAGAGATTAGGATGGGCCATTAATCTTCATCATGTAGGTAGGAAATTGTTGTAAATGCTCAAACAACAACCCTTTTATTAACTTCCTTAGTTGAGAAATTATACAATGGACCCGGTTCATGTAGACCTTCCCAATGAAAAACTGATACAAACTTATATTACTTACGTATCAATTTTTCATTGGAACGGTCTACGTGGACCCGATCCATTATAAAATTTCTCCTCTTACTTATAAGATGAAGAAATATTTTATTATTTCGCTGAAGATATATTTTATTATTTCGCACTTCGGTTTACGTGTAAATATAGACCTATTGGATAGATGATAAAATTTTAACTGTGTGTACAGCTTGGAGCTAACAAAGCAGGCAATTAGAAGTTTAGTTAAAGTATTCATCTAAACAACTGCAAACACATTTTTATTTACATCTAATTAAAACTTGATGCTAATAATGCTTTATTCCATTTCAATTCAAATACAACTACAAATTCTAACACTTGTATGATAACAAGAGTCTCAAAAAAAGTATATACACGTCCAAATGAGAAAATATCACAATTTAGTAATACATAATTAATTAAACTTGAGGAAATCAACAATTCTTCTAATGAAAGGAGCAATATTCTCACTCTTAGGATTGAAGAGATAAAAACAATGTTCTTCCCCCTTTGTCTCGTAAAATTCCAATTTTTCTCCCCATCCATTTTTCTTCATTGCCTCGTAATAAAACTCTCCTCTACTCCTTATATAATCTTTCTCAGCTAAACACACCATTATTTTCTCGCACTTCAATTGCTTCAAATCCGGATCCACACCCGGATTTAATTTCGGCTCAGCATCATTCCCTGGACTTGATGGATACATGTATATGTAAATCGGATCCGGGTCCTTGGAACCAAAGTACGGGTGGACTAAAAGCACTTTACTTATGTTGACCCCGGTCAAACTCTTTGCCCCGGCTTGAACGGCTACGTAATGGGCTAAGTTAGCTCCAGCGCTCTCACCCGCTAATATGACCTTGTTAAGATCTGAATGCTGGTTTAACCAGGGTTCGGGTCCTCCGCCTGAAGAGTGGTTGGCGACCCATTGGAGGGCAGAATAACAATCTTCGTAAGCAATCGGAAGAAGATTCTCCGGCGCAAGACGATATTCGACAGACATGACGACGACATTGGCATGAGAGACTAAAGCGGAGAGGAAAATTCTGAAAGCGCCGCTAAAAGCTGAACCCATACAGAATCCACCACCGTGGTAATGGATGAGGAGAGGGAGCTTTTTGGATGGGTCGTCGATTTTTGGGAGAAAGATGCGAGCTTTGACACCGGCGGGTGAAACAACAACGTCTTTGGATTGGATTCCGGTTTCTTCGTCAACGCCGGGAGGAACAAAGTCAGAATTCAAATACCTCTCAATCCGGCCATCTTTGAAAACCTTGAAAAAACCTGGAAAATTGTGGGTAACTTCTGTATCCATTTGGGAATTTTAAAGATTGGAGCTTTGAGGTGAATGGAGTGTGAAAAATGGGGATTTTATAGAGGAAATTAGGATTGAAATGTGTGGTGACAAAGAGTGTGAGAGACAAAAATGGGATTTGAAAGTTTCTTCAAGGCAAAATTCAAGGCACCTTGACATAATGCTATCAGTTGTTGGGTGGAAATTGTATAGTTGTTTTCATTAATAATTGTGCCACCAACTTTCAAGTGAAAATTAATGTTTTCATTTCACCCAAAGTCTTTATCATTGGTAACCAAAATTTAATTGAGGTGATGCTTAACAAAATACAATAAATCAAATCAGTCATGCTTTATTAAACGGTGGAAATGAGATTATATGATAATAAATGACATGAAAGCACAATTCCCACAAAGTCAATACGTAAATTCAAAGAGAAATTTAGCCTGGTTAAATAAGTTTGAAAAGCATTGCCTACCAATTTATTAGTATTGATTTAGATTTTTTTTTTTTTTTTTAATAATATCGAATTAGTGTCTCAAATCATACATCAACAAGTGTTCAAATAATAATTTGACAATGAAAGTTTTATTTTTTGGATTTATATGATATTGCTTTGTCAAATTTATACCAATTTGGGCTTTCTTGATGAGTTTAAAATGGAGGAGTACATTGTGTGGACTTTTAAGTGAGAGATAGTCCAAGTCCAAAATAGCTAACTCCCCCTACATTTGTATGCTATGAGGTTCATATGATCCTTTGGGTGCTACAATGCACTTGGGCTCTAAACTAAAACCACTTATTAGCTTTTCGTGGACTTCAATCGGCAGACACTTCACAATATTCAACTTAACTTCGGCTGCATTTGGGGTTCCGGAAAGCAGTGTCAGATGCACAATTGGTAAAAGTCAGATTGTATTTAGGAAAGCACTGAAAAAACATTTAAAACTACTTTCAAATAAAGCAATGAAACCTAGCCATGGAGAAAAGCACTTTCACAAACAGCAATTCCAAACTGGCTCTTCATAGCGAACTTGTTTGGGGTGGCCTTCGAGTGAGTGTGTGTGTGAGAGAGAGAGAGAGTCTACGTCCACAATGCCTCTGCTAAGTAGCTAGCTACCCTCCCTTAACACTTGTATTCTCTACATTTTTCTTGGTTTTTCCATGTGACATAACATAACATAACAAGAGTTGCTGATGTCTGGCTGTCAACAGGAAATTTTATACATTAAATAAAGATTTGTTAGGAATTGGTTGAAGCTATTCAGCACCACCTTCGTTGCTTGTAATTTTCCTATAATTATTTGACAAATCATTATGGGAAGAAGGTAATGTGGTGGGATCAATGGTTGGAGACCAATTATGAGTTGGATGAGTAGAAAGTCGTTTTTGGCTACTTTTAGAAGGCTTGCTTTTTCCAGCAGCTGGTCGGTTATAGAATGCTGAGCCCAAGCCATCTGGGATCACACCGTTCAGTGTATTTGTCAAGCTATTCAAAATCATCCTTTTAAAGTTATTGCTAATATCTGCAATACTGTGAAACTGAAACTCAAACAGGCAAACAGGACACCATTCAGTGTTTTGAAAGTGGTCCTAATTGGATCTGGCTGTTTTGTTCAGCAGCTTTGGCAACAAATTGGCTCTTAAGTCCTAGTCAAACAACTAATTTTTCTAAGATTAGCTCTTGCATCTTTATATTCATGATGAAGTCAGTTGCTTCATCAACATCAAGATTCAAGAAAATTGCAGCGTATTCATTCACGAACCACAGAGATTACTTTCACGGAGATCATATTTTTGAAACAAATTATTGTTAGGGAAGACATGAAATGAAAAATTGACTCACCTAACATACTTACATCTTAAGCATTGACATCGAAAAAAAATCGAGGTATAGCTAAACTGCACAATCAGATTTCAAAAACAGAGAGTTCCACAAAAAAACCTGATGTAGCATTTTCTTAACTCAATGTATCATCTTCAACCTTTGTTGCTTCTTCGTTTTGGTGCGCCACATCGTAAGTTGCATGCACACCAATAAACAAATAGTACAGAATCATTGCCGCGCTGCAAATTATGAACCTCCAGAATGCTTCTTTACCCAGTGATCCAATCAGAAACAAATTCATCCCAATTGACAAAGATGGCAACCATGGAACTAGAGGAACTCCCCAGACCTTCGGAACACGTTGCTTTTTAAGCAAAGCCATTCTTAGTGTCCCCGAAAACCAAATAACACAAGTCACTACATAGCCAACCCATCCTCTCCCATTAGAATTAAAAACTGCAGCTACTCCAATTGAGGACCCAATTATGGCAGATAAGCAAACAAAAAACTTGACCAAATCGTTGGTCGAAGTAACATCTTCCACATAATATCGTCTCAAAAGCAATGCGACAGCCATGAGCATGAAAATGAGAAGTGTACTGAAGGAAAACACACTTGACAAAACATCCAAGCTAGTGAAAAATGATACAACAGCACTCAGTGTAGTAACCAAAAGAGTAGCATAAATAGGCGTTCCGGTTTTCGGGTGAACTAAAGCAAACCAGGGGGATATCATATGAGATCTTGCAATTTGAGTGGTGTATCTACCTTGTCCGAGCGATCCGACAAGTAAGCTGGTTGTCATTCCCTTAAGTGCACATATACTTACTAAATACTTAGCCCAGTTCATCCCAATTTGAGAAAAAGCAACAGAATATGCAGCATTTGCATCAATTTCAGAATATTTTACCATCATGGTAAGAGCCAAAGCCATCAAGCAATAGACTAAAGTGATCATAGACATTGAACCAATCAGCCCAATTGGAATATCCCTTGATGGCTTCTCAGTCTCTTCAGCCATAGTAGCAACCATATCAAACCCTGTATAAGCCCAGTACACAACTGCTGCAGCTTCAAAAACACCCTTTGATCCATAAGGAAAAAAAGGCACCAAATTTGAGGTCTTGGAGTGAATAAACCCAACAATGATAATAAACACAATTACAAGAGCACTAAGGATAGAAGCAATCCAATTCAAAATAGAAGTTCTTTTAGTTCCAGTCATTGCAATAGTATTAGCAACCAAAAGAACAACAACAGCAATTGGATCTAAAAGATTGAATCCATCAGGCAAATTGACTCTAATCCTCAAAAAATCAGGATTGCTAGTGTTAATCATGCTTGCAAAATAGGAAGACCAAGATCTGCCTAACCCAGCAGCACCCACAACAGCCTCCAGAAGAATATTCCCAGCAGCAAGATAAGCAATAAAATCACCCAATTCAATACGAAGAAAAGAAAAAGACCCACCTGCAACAGGAATTTCTACAGCAAATTCGGTGTAGCAAAACACAGAAAGCAAAGCAGAGAGGCCGGAGATAGCATAAGAGAGAACAATAGCAGGACCAGCACCAAATCGAGCTTCTTGACCAGTAATTACAAAGATACCAGAGCCAACAACTGAACCGAAGCTTAGCCACATAAGATCCCACCAAGTGAGACACTTTCGCATTGGGTTTTCGCTTTCTTTTTGGAGAGTGACGAGTTCATTGGTTTCTGTGGAGCGAGAAAGGAGACGATTTTTGAGGCGGGGAAGGGTGTGAGATAATGCAAATTTGTAAGCAGAGAGATTTTGAAAAGAGGGTTCAGGGAAAAATTCTTGCTTGCTCAATCTCCAATAACTTTTCTTCTGTGTTTTTTGGGATTCTTCCAAGTCCTCCATGGCTGATGGAGACAGTAAGGGATAATTGGTGGAATCTGCAAATAATACAGTCTGAGACATTCAATTAAAATTAAAAAGAAGGAAATAAGAGAGATTCTAGGGGGGGGGAAGAAGAAATTGAATCCAAATGGGAATCCAACTGAATCTGAATGCTTAGTTGGAAATTGTTAGGTGGGATGTCAAATTTTCTCGATAATTTCGCTGAAAGATTCGTGCTTTTTAATGAAAAATTCTTGCGTACATCGTGATAAAAAAAAATCTAATTTAGAAAGATGTTTAATTTTTCACATGTCATTTGTCATTTTGATCAATTGAGATACAAATACATGTATTTAGACACAACTACATGCTTAGATACGTAAATGTTGAATTGAGCATCTAGACCTATATGATTTTTATTATTTTAAAATCATTCTGTTGTTCTTTCTTCTTCTCTGCAATCTTCTTATTCTTGTAGCCGGAATATATATGTATAAGATAACCTTTCTTTGTGGCTGGAATTTCTTTTCGGGCATTTTTAGCCTTTGTAATATCATTAATTTATTTTTTTGGTTACTATTTTATTGAAATTTTCCTTTTTATCTCCTGTGGTATATAAAAACGTTCCAAATTGATCCCTAAAAAGTATATTCAGTCAGATTCTGTTAACAATTTTATGAATAGAATCTGACAGAATATGCTTTTTAGGGGTCAATTTGGAACGTTTTTACATACTATATAGAGTAAACGAGAAATTTCAATAAGATAAGAGTAAAAAAAAAAACAAACCGATAGTAGCAAAGGGTCAAAAAGGTGTTTAATCCATTTCTTTTCCATACCAAGTATTCGGTTGTCCATTTCTCATATATTACCCACTTATTTCTCACGTTCTAAAAGTCTTATTATTCTTCCATTTTATTTATTACTAAAATATGTCTTTTATTACCGTTTTGTGTTGTCTAAAATATTTTATTGGGTTTTATATATTTGATTTCTTTTAATGGGTGTTTGGTTTCCTCTGAACAATTTTTTTTTTCTGCTTCAAATAACAGATTTTTAGTGTTTGGTTAGAACCAGTGGCAGAGCCAGGACTCCGATACCGGGGAGCAAAAACAGACGGCGACCGACAGGTCATCACGGTGGCGGACCGTGAGACAGCGGTAGAGAAAAACCAACAATAACACACATGTACTCATAGATTTTTAAATACTAATTGTGTAAATAATATTTTAATTGGTATGAAACATAGTCATAAATATGAACAATGGAATTCGAATTTTTAGAAAATATATATTATAAATTTGAATTAGAAAAAAACAATAATAATATGTAATAATTGATCAAATATAGAAATCAAAATAATAAAAATACATATGATCATTGCTAAAGAAAACTAAAATAAAATATGAAAGTTTTAATATATCCAATTTTATCTTAAAGAAAAAAAAAAAGTTTGAGAGAAAAAAAAAATGACATTTCATTATGAATAATATACACTAATACATGTTTAATATACTTTAAATCAAATATTATATATAAATTTTCCTTTAAAAAAATTAATATAAATAAATATATAAATATACACAGCCCAACCCTAATGGGCTGGGATATTATTTTATTTTTTATTTTAAAATCCAGGAGAGGTTAAAAAAAAAAAAAAAAACCAACCCTAACTCTTCCCCATAAATTGGGGGGGCAGTTGCAGCGCCTCCCCAATTTATGGGTGAGGGGCGGTAACTGCCAGAACACCCCTATTTGGGGTGTTTTATGGCGGCTGGGGGTAAGTGTCCATCCGTGATCCTCCTAGCGCCATCCCTGGTTAGAACTATCAAACAATTGTTACTAGTTGTTTCGGAGGTAAAAAGTAGTTGTTTACCAACAACAAACGTCAAAAGCTAACAGTAAAAGCAAACAAACAACAAATGAACCAAACATGCGATTATTGTTCCTTTTCCTCAAATTCAATTTCAAAAGTTTTTATTTATTTATAAATCACATGTATACATAATTTTTCTTGAGATTTAGACACAGCTAATGCTCCTTATCTCTCCCTATTGATGTATTTAGTGAGATTCGAACCTGATTCTTCTCTCACAAAAAGTACTTGTTGAATCATAGAAGAACAAGACTCTACTTGATATACTCAACTACATTAAAATACTCAATTCTTTTCTAAATTTGTATCTTGCGTACATAATAATATTAATCGTTCCCATACACTATTACTTTGCATAAAGAAGTTTTTATAAATCAAAATCAATAAAAAAACTATTTAAGATCCACAAAGTAAAAAAAAAATAAAAAAAATAAATGAGCTAGCAATTTTATGAAATGAAAAAACTCATTATTATGAAAGGATTTTGCTTAAAAAAGGATAGAAAAAGAAATTTTATATAGAAAGAAAATTTAGAATTATATTTTTATAACATTATAATTTTCAAAATGTTTAAATCAGAAAATCGCTTTAGGCCTGTCAAATGATTGAGATAGTTTTAACCTACTCCCGATCCCGACGTATATTAAAATTGTAGAATTTAAAAAAAAAAAAAAAAAAAACAAAACCTCTTTGATAGGTTTGAAAAAGTTGAATTCATTGTGACATTGAAATTAGTTGTGATATGGGGTTTAACATGGAATTACAGGTATTTCCATAATGCAAATTATGTCGGGTTGTCAACGGAGACGTGGGGTCCGTCCAAACAAAGACGTAGATTTTTCGTTTAGAATTCTCATGGAGCACGGATAGAAAATTTTTTTTTACCTTCTCCGTCCCGCGGTCCAGTCATCATCCCTGTTTAGTCCTCAGCAGGGATTCATATTAAATCTCTGTTTATATATATATATATATATATAATTAAATAAATTTTACAATAATAAAAGTAAAACTACGGATTGCTTTAAATCCTTCTTTCATTTGTAAAGTTTATAACAATCAATCATGTGTGTTTAATTGTTGCTGCTGATACTAAATATATAAAATTGTGTGCTTATTTGCAGAACTTCGACCTATGTGCAAAACTTAAAATTTAGCCTTTGCACTTGATGCAATTTATCAATTCAGAAACCTGTAATTCAATTTCTATACATTGGACTCATGTAAATGTACTATATTTTGAAATAATAATATTAGTAATTATAATATTTTAATTAAATATCACTTTCTTATAAGAAAAATTAAGTTTTTATTTGATGGTATAGAGACTGTAATTTTGATTATGTTTTAAACTATTTGAGATGTAATATGCTTTGTTTAATGTACTTTTTTTACTTATTTTTGTACCAAATTGAATTTTATTTAAAATAAAAAAAAATCTTAATAGTGGCTGGAATCCCCGTGGGGAATCTGTTTCTCGACGGGATAGGGGATGGAAATGAAAATCGTCTGCGTATATTAAACGGGGACGAGGACGGGGATCCCCCCCTATCCAGAAAACGGAGATGGGATTATCAATCCCCGCTCTGCCCCACCCTGTTTACATCCCTAAAATTATGGTCTTATATATGTTAAGTACATTTTTGTAATTCTACTTTAGTTTTGTAAAATCCTAACCCTAGCACTTCCAATGTGTTATAATTTTTAATTTGGAAAAACGAATTATCGATTATTTACAAAATCACACATTTTTAAATCTCCAATAATAAATAAACAAATAAATTACACACACCATTTTCAGTTGAAAAAACATAATCAAATTCATATATTGTGTAACATGTCATTTTTACAATTTAAAAATAAACTTTTTTATATCTTATGTGGGTGTAGAGAATAAATAATCATATTATTTTTCACTTCAAAAGAGGAAAGTAACTTGTTAAAAATGCAACGCGATGTGCAAATATAATGAACTACGTGATTCTTATAATAAAGTTTGATGTTTATCGGTTAATCAAGAGTTCAATGTGTATAATTTATTAATTATAGATGATAAATTGGTAACATCTCAAATTGGAAATCTATTGAGTTTCATGTATAAAAATGAAAGGATGACCTAAAATAAATATCCAATATTTATAAATTCAAACCTAAAGATATTTTATGAAGTTTTTTATACTAAAATAATGGTACAAAGACCTTTTTAGCCCCGATGCTATCATCAGTTTACTCTTTTGACCCCTGTCCCATTGAAATTTCTCTTTTACCCCCTGTTGTGTGCAAAACGTTCAAAATTGACCCCTAAAAAACATATTCCGTCAGATTCCATTACAATTTTATCAACGGCATCTGACGGAATATGATTTTAGGGATCAATTTGGAACCTTTTTGCATATCACATGGGACAAAAAAGAAATTTCAATAGAACAGGAGCTAAAAGGGCAAACCGATAATAGCACGGAGAATAAGCAGTTCTTTAATCCCTAAAATATTGATGAAAATCAAAGGGTGCACATGAGATTAGTGGTATCAAATGGTTGAGAATATTTGTCTAATAGGTGTGTGGATATCAAATTATTAAAATCCATAAAATTATAATTAAAAAGATTCTTCAATTCAAACAACCTTATTTGGGAATTTAATTAACAATAGTTTTTTCCAACTTTTCATAACAAAAACCAACTTCAATTATAAATTGAAGTCAGACAAATTATTATTTTATGTTTTAGAAAAATAATTAAAAAAAAAAAAAAAACAATTTTTGTAGTAAAGTAATTAAAAGGCTAACACAACTCAATTATTATCCACTATTAATTAATTATTAAAACCTCCCTCTCATAATTATGTTTCATTTTAAAGGCAAAAACACTGAAAAAGTGGTGTCGTTTTACTGAACAATCTCTGTCCTCTCTGTCTCTCTCTTTCTCTCTGCTTTGGAGTTTTTACTCTGAGACTGTGTATGATCCGAATCCATAGAAATTTCTGTAGAAATCCACCATAACTATGGTAGAGAGAGATTGAGAGCGTGCAACGGTCCAAAAAGGATCCCAATTATTTTTATTACTTCACGGGGAAACTCCTCTCTTTTCTTCTTTCTTTCTCTCTTCCTTTTCTTCAAGCTTTTGCCTTTTTGTATTAATGTTTTCAAACGCGAGAGACATAAGGCTCGAAGAATGAATCTGAGCTGCCAAATGCTTTTTCTTTCTCTTCTTTTTTGAGCTCTCAATAGTATGGCTGACGATCTCTGCTTCTTCTCTAAGGTCTGCTCCTAATTTCCATTGTAATTTTCCTCATTTTTATTTGTGATATTTTAGGCAGCCGTATGTGACTTTGCCTCTCAATCTATATGTTTGTCGGTGACTATTTTTCTTTTTGCATATTTAGATTTGGTTTATTTAGTAAATATTTTTTATTTTTCTGGATAACATTAATTGTGTGTCAAGGTGTTTGTTTGATTTGAGCTTTGTTTGTTTGTTTTTTAATTATGCCGCATTTTCATGGGTTTGCTTTTTGTATGCCGTCAGAAAGAAGCAAACTCAGATTTCCTGTTTAGATTGATATATCCCAACCATTGTTCTTATGTTTTTTTGTGCTAAAATATGTAGTTTATCGTTTTTGTACGTAGCAATAACTTTTCTTGCTTGGTTATGGCTGTATTTGAACATTTCCATCAATACCCTTTACTTTTTTCTTTGGATTTACCCTACTTTGAATGAATGTCTGGGAATTCATAGTCCATATGAATTTGAGCTGATTAGCAACTTTTGGTCCTTGATCTAACATCTTTGTTAATGTCTACACTTGTGGTTAAGTAATTTTGAACCTATGTGTTCTTTTATGAATTGCAGGATACTTTCATTATAAAGTCTCCCAAGAAGTCACCATTGCTGTTAAGGATGGTTGTTTTGATGTTTGTAATGATCTGTAGTGTCTATATATGCTCCATCTGTTTAAAGCAGATTGGCTTAAATACCAACCCTGGAATTTGGAGTCTTGCAGTGACTGAAATGCCATGCCCTGAACCAAATATTGAACCCTGGGAAATCCCTTATGTGCACTACCCAAAACCCAAAACTTATAGCAGGTAAGTCATTAGCATTTCATAATTTTGCTGCCGTTTCTTCACGAACTTTTATAATGTGATTGTTCGCTTCATTGTAGGGCTGAATGTAAGTGCAATCCAGTGCGGTATTTTGCCATTCTCTCAATGCAGAGATCTGGGAGTGGATGGTTTGAGACTTTATTAAACAACCATACTAATATAAGTTCAAACGGAGAGATTTTCTCTGTTAAAGTTCGGAGGAGCAACGTTTCAATGATTGTTGAGACTTTGGACAAGATTTATAATCTAGACTGGCTAAGTAGTGCTTCCAAAAATGAGTGCACTGCTGCAGTTGGGTTGAAGTGGATGCTTAATCAGGTGAGAGTGTGAATACTAGTTATTCATGTATCTAGTTCTCGTATCATTATATGCTAATTTTATCTGATACAATACCATGATATACTATGGCATTGCTTTCGTGTATGAAAGAGGCCTACGTTTAACCTCCTTAGATAAACTACCTCATGTTCATAATACTATGTGTGATTAGTACAATTCTGAGAACTTTGCATACTTTGAAATATAAAGTCATATTAGGAAGTCTAGGATTTAGCATGATTAGACCCTTATTCGATTTAAAAAGTTCCCCCTTTAACATAGGGAAATAGTACATAAATACACAAGCTCAAATCTAAAGTAGTATTTAGGTCTTCAAGTACTTTTGCCTAGCTCCTAAGTCGTATCTCAACTCTCCTCTCACTAGGGCTAGCGGGCTTGTTAATGACTCTAATTGTGCTGTATTAGTCGAAAAGGAAAAAGATAAATTAAAACAAAGAAAATGGCTAGTGTCTGGCTTCTTTCTTCCTAGCAAGCCTTCTGAAAAGGCATATTCAAATGCTTGATTTGTTGATCATATTTCTTTGAGAATTTGCAAATACGACAGTTCATGATGAGATCTTGATCCCTTAAAATATGTTCCAAGTCATCCTAGTGAGACCATGATTTATCCATCTTTATGACATATTTAGTGTATTCATCAAGGTGGTTATCTTCATGATAAAGTTGAAGAGAGATCATCAGCTTCAAATTTTAATCATCAGCTTCAAATTAAGTGGCATAGAGAGATTTTTGCAACTTATACTTGTACTCCACATAACTCATGCATCCAACTCCCACATATGATCTCTTCGTTTGATATCCACATCAAGCAAGGTGCTAGTTGTCAGTTTCTTAAACTCTTGGACATATAGTTCTACAGTCACAACACTGCAGGATATGGTGCCTTTGTTTCCATCACAGGTGTTTTTTTTTGGGAGTTCTTACTATAGCCGTCTTGTATGATAACTAAAATATCAACAAGCGAAGAAAGCAACTTCTACAATAATATGGAGTATCTTTTTGTATAATCATATTTGAAATCTTTTACTGGAGCATATGTTTATGACTTGAATGGCTCGTTTTTGAGATAGAATGCTTTTGTGTGGCAGGGGCATGAGAATGAACCCCTTGTTTGTGCATGCTCTGGATGTCTATGTTTTTGGTTTAGGCTCAATTAAACAGTGCTCCTTGAAATCGTATCCCTAGTTTTTGCTGAAGATTTTAACATTTTGGTGAAAAGTGAGGACAACCAATATGTCCCTCTGTGGCTAGTTAATTCAGCCTATTATTTTCATGACATGATTTCATCCTACAAATGCAATTTTGAGGTAGCTTCACTATACTCTAATATGGTATTAACTAAGGCACTTGGGACCATTTCTTGTAACAGCTTGTTTGATCTGGTAAAAGTTGAGAGGAAATGAAAGGTACTGCATGCCATTGTAGTACTTTTCTTAGGCAAATTATTTTTGATTAATGTTTAAAGCAGTATATGTCTTTTCTTATTCGCAATTCTCAGGCAATACCAGTTGAAAGAGGGTATTTGTTATGTATTTCTGTCTGGGATCTAGTTATGAGATCTAGTATCCCTTAAGATGGTACTCCACAATCTCTTAAAAAAAAATTTGCAGGACATTGATTACTTTGTTCCACTGCCTCATATAGAGGAGCAATACAAGCTTAATAGATATTGTGTCAGTAATTTAAATGATAAATAAAAGATATATAATTAATGCATCAATTATCTAGAGGTATCTTATCGAAAAGAAAAGCTAATGAAGAAGTAATCTTGTGTAACCTACTGCAGCCAGCTTTTATCCTAATATTCTTTATGCTTTTATTCTTTCCTTCTTTCTTTTTCTGGTAAGCTTTTACTGCTTTAATAATGAATAAATTTGCTCTTAACATTCTTGTGTAATGGATGATGTAGGGTGTGATGCAACATCATGAAGATATAGTAGAGTATTTCAAAATGAAAGGTGTTTCAGCTGTCTTTCTCTTCAGGAGAAATCTGTTGCGTAGGATGATTTCGATACTTGCTAATTCTTATGACCGAGAAGTGAAGCTGTTAAATGGAACCCACAAATCTCATGTTCATTCGCATCGTGAGGTCTCTCTCTCTCTCAATCCTTGTCTCTCTATCTCTTAGATGTTGCATCTCTTACGATGAGTAATGGTTTCAGGCAGAGATACTAGCTAGATACAAGCCTTCAATCAATACGACATTGTTGATGCCCAATCTAAAGCAAGTAGAAGAGACAACCACCAAAGCATTGGAGTACTTCAAGAACACTAGGCATATAATTGTTTACTATGAAGATATAGTCAAAAATCACACGGTAAGCTAACATATATGAATCTTTTTTTTTTCTCCAGAAATCCTTGGATCTGTCATTTGCCTTCAAATGTCACATTTCAAACACGAGACAATCAAACACCAAAGTTTTACTCTCCTATGTTTACAGAAATTACTAGAGGTTCAAGATTTTCTAAAGGTTCCACGAAGAGATCTTAGAAGTCGTCAAGTAAAGATACATAAAGGATCCTTATCTAACCAAATCGAGAATTGGGCTGAAGTCGAAGACGCTCTCAAAGGTACGCACTACGAAAGCTTCCTCTATGGAGATCATAGGAGGTAAATCTATTAAAATATGATGTATATAACTTGTTCTATCATCTAATGGTTTCTTTAGTTTTAGGAGCCAGCAGGGGTTCCACCCTGTTGAAATTTTGGCCATGATTTTGCCCTTTTTTTTTTTTTTTTTTATTTCCCTGCATTTGCTGTGTCAAATTAGTATTTCATTTATTCTTTCTTGTATTTTTCACTTATGTTGGAGAGACACACTGTTGTATAAGAACTAATTGATGGAAGTAAAAGCAATTCAGCCCTGCATTTTCTCATACTTGTGTACTTTAAAGATTTTGTAGGCTACAAAGATCAAATGTGGAACAGAATAATTAAATCACAAAGATGCAGCATATATGCCTGAGATCACATAAACAATTATTTCATAGATTAAAAAGCTAGATGCCCTTTGATCTTTGCACAATTAACCAGTCAGTTCACAGTTATGGAGACTTGCTCCTTTTTGCACACCATCCACATACCTTTGGCCCCTCTACTTGATACAATTTGTCATTTTAGCCTCTATACTTCAGTTTTAGCATATTTGGTCCTTATACTTGTCATACTTGGTCATTTTGGCTCATTTCAGTTTAGGCATGTCTGGACCCTTAATTAGTGCTTCAATTTTCCGCAAAATTTGACGGTATGCATTCTCACACAATTTGTTTTGACCGTGCACCTTTCAACATGCAACGTTGATGAAATCATATGTCAATTGTCAAACTTTAGAAAAAAGTAAAGTATGGGAGCTAAAATGACAAATTGTGCCACATATAGGTGTCAAACTTCAACTTTTGCCTTCTTTATTACTCCCTCTGTTTTTTATTATATGATGTTTAAGGTTGTTCACTAAGACCAATGACGTATTAATTAGGTTACTAAAATGGCTAGTTCACCCTTAATACTTATCTCCTAAAACTCTATTTTCCATGTAAAAATTCTCTTTCTTCTTAGTTATCAAAGCTTAATGTAGTATTTTTTTCATTAAATAATGAACCTCTCTCATACTTTAAATCAGGACAAATATGAGAAAATAAGGTAAAAAATGCATTGGTAATATAAAATATAAAATAAAAAAGAACAAAGTGAAAAATCTAAAACATCATATAATAAAAAATGGAAGGACTAATTGTCGACTTTAAGCTGCTTGATTTAGAGATTTCAAGTTTGATTCTCGGTATATGTATCAAATTTTAATTGAATAACTACTTGGAAAACAAAGAATATTAATAATAATTATTATTATTAATTTATTGGTACTTTTATTATAATTAACATTATTGAAAAATATATCAAATACTTTATTGATTTCTTGAAGTGGGAAACAAAACAATTTTCTAAAATGACATCTTAAAGAAAAAAAAAAAAAAGAAAAAGAAAAAAGATTGGAGAGGGAGGCTATAATTTCAAAGTTTCAAAGATCCAATAAAACGTTGACCTACACGCTAACACTGGCTTATCAATGTTGACCATGTCGGTTTAATCAGTGTGGTCAAAGCTGGTCCTTATTATAATGAATTTACTCAACTTTCCATTTCAATTAGCTGTCTACAATTACATGATTTTGTACTTTATCTAAGTCAAAAATTAATTGGTAATAATTCATTAAAGAATATTATTTAATCTTAATATTCCGTTGTGTTTTTTTTTTAATATATGATTATTTATCAAATTTATTCATTTTAGCATAACGTTTTATTTTTTCTATGGCTCAAGTGACACTCCAAAAATATGAGATTCAGGCTGCGTTTGGGGTGCAGTTTTCAGCCAAAGTAAGAGGAACAGTACTTTGGCTGAAAGCTGCTTTTGGGGCTGCGGAAAGAAGTCTCGAATGTACAATTGGTAAAAGTCAAATTATATTCAGGAAAGCACTGGAAAAACACTTAAAACTACTTTTAAAGAAAGCAATGGAACCTAACTGTGGGGAAAAACACTTTCACTAGGGCCAGTTTGGAATTGCTGTTAGTGAAAGTGCTGTCAGGGAAAGTTAGGTTTCATTGCTTTATTTAAAAGTAGTTTTAAGTGTTTTTTCAGTACTTTTCTAGATACAATATGACTTTTACCAATTGTGCATTTGAGACGGTCTTCCGTAGTCCCAAACTGGCACTCTGTCTTATGGAACATATATATCACTCTTACAATTAACAATGGGTTACAAATTTAGATTTTATTTATTTTGTGAGGAACATATTTATATATTTAATGTCAAATTATAAAAATAAAAATCAACAGTCAATCAAAATATTTTAAAAACAATAATAAATCTTAAATTATCTATTGACCTTTATATCAAAGTAGAAAAACATTTTTATATTTTGATCAAAACTAATTAATTTCCATAAAATATTTCAAGACTTTAATTACCAATTATTTATATATTTAAAAATTGGTTCACCAACCAATAACCATAGTCACTACTAAACAGTAAAAAATTAGACAAAGGTTAAATCTCAGCCGTCCACGTCAGTAACAAACCCTACTGAAAATATGGGTCCCGCAAGTAATAGACGGCAGACAAACGGTGAAACCAAGGTAAGGTGGGCTAACGGATGCTTGTAACACCGTCAAATTAAAAATCCCTAATTACAAAATTGAATAAAAGGGGAAAAAAAAAAAAAAAAAAAAAATCCAAAAGCGCCTCCCTTTAAAGCCATTAGCTTGTGAACCCTTCTCCTTCCTTTACCAGCCTCTCCTCTCTCTCTCTGTCTCTCTCACGACAATTCGTTCTCTCTCGCAAGATTCAGAGAGGAAAATTCACAGTGAAGAAAGAGTATAACCGGAGAAGAGGGAAAGAGGAGAGCTTTTTTTTGTTATCAGATCAAATCAAGATGCAACAAAGTAACGGTTCTGATCTGAGTTCAGCGCCTCCACAGCAGTCGCAACCGCAAAACCAGCAGCACCAGCAGCAATGGGTTCCACATATGCAGCAACAACAGTGGATGGCGGCTATGCAGTATCCAGCAGCTGCTATGGCGATGATGCAACAGCAGATGATGATGTACCCGCAGCAGCAGCATCAGTACATGGCATATTATCAACAACAGCAACAGCAATACCAAAAACAGCACCAGCAACAGCAACAGTATCAGAAACAGAAACCACAGCAACAGGTTGCCTCTGAAGATGCGAAGACTGTTTGGGTTGGGGATTTGCTTCATTGGATGGATGAGACTTATCTTCATAATTGCTTCTCTCATACTGGCGAGGTATACCAATTGTAGATGCCTTTCTGTTTTCTTGTAAAAATTTGATTTCTTTTTTCTTTTTGAAGTTTTTGCATGAATTGTTTGTATTTTTTATAGATCTTTTGAGTTTTGATGTTGTTCTAGATTTAGGTTTGCGAGATATTTGATTTTCACTTTCTAACATCTTGTTTTCTTGATGTTTCGTGGTTGACTCTGTTGAAAACATTACCTTAATTAAAAACAGCTCTGTGATATATACACAAGGCGTGTTATAGATAATTGAACTGATTTGATTTATGATGTGAATTAAATTAAGTTTCTTAATTTGTATATTGGGATGTGTTCTGAATCATCCAAGACATTTTCGTTCTTGGATTCTGCTATTAAGATAAAAATATATGTGAATTTGTTGACGTTCAGTTCACAGTCTAAGTGTATTGCACCATAATGTTAAAGTATGGTTTTACTTTTGTTTGCAGAACGAAGGAAATCCATTTTATATTTTACATTCAAATGTTTAGCTGCTTGCTGAACAAATTTCTTCACCGGATACTACTTCAAAATTTATGTGTGAAATTTGCTTATAGCTTACAGAGGTGAAAATAGTCTTTATTTCATTCAAAGGAAGACTGGGGTGCCAGTTTTCTTTTCGAGAGTTATTTCTCATATTATTTACTGCAATTTACAATGATTGTAATAGCTCTAAGGCCTAGTTCAAAAATTCATTCCCCGAAGTAATGTGCTGCAACAAGGGAGATAGTTGTTGGTTTCGTTTCAAATAAGTTGCTTTATATTTTCTTTGGCAGATTGCAAGTTATGTTTGATGTGTTGGATCTTACATTGGAAGACATCTGGATCCTGCATATTTTGAGTTAAATGTTGGGTTTCATGTTTCTTGACTATTTGTAGTAAAATATAAATTATGAGAACAAAAAGACACCAAAAATTAAACTGAGTTTTACAATAATCAGCAAAACTATCCATACCTTTAACGTATACCTAATCAAATGTTAGAAAGCTGCATTTTTATCCCTTGAGTAGATGGTGCAGTAGTTATTACAATAAATTAAGCAGGAATATCAAATCAAAGTTCCACAAACAACTGATGGCATCATTCCTTGTGAAGAAGGCCGATTTTCATGGCCAAAGAATCAATCTTCTTTCTTACAAACTTAATACCTTGCTCATCAAGGTGAACAAAACATTCAGGGTTATTTTTTTGTTCTGAAAACAATGTTCAAGGAAGTTCCATCTTAGATGTGTTTATCAGTATATGCAAATGCAACTTGCCTCCATGTGCATAAAACCAGCTGAGTTTCAACTGGGCACCGCATCAAATTCTGGTAATAAGAGATGTGACTTTGTCTGCCCAAATAAATCCCATTTTGTTTGTATAATATGCGTAACGATATAACATAAGCACAGCGTACTTTTGCTATGTTGTATCCTTTATTGTATTCACAAAATGTACAATGTACAATGCTTTGGTTCATTCATATATCCGGTTAGCTCTTAATATGTGCATATGGACCATAAACAGTTTTATTTCTTAAAATTCTCCTAGGGAGAACATTTTTGGGCAGCTTCATGCTTTCTGATTTTAGTGTTAATTGAATCGGCAGGTTTCGTCTGTCAAAGTTATTCGCAACAAGCAAACTGGTCAGCCAGAAGGTTATGGATTCATTGAGTTTTATTCACATGCTACAGCTGATAAAGTTTTGCAGAGTTATAATGGGTCTATAATGCCAAACACGGATCAGCCCTTCCGCCTCAACTGGGCGAGCTTTGCAGGAGATAGGCGTTCAGAAACTGGTTCGGATCTATCTATTTTTGTTGGAGATTTGGCTGCAGATGTGACAGATGCTATGCTGCAGGAAACCTTTTCTAGTAAATATCCATCTGTGAAGGGTGCAAAAGTTGTTACTGATCTAAACACGGGCCGTTCAAAAGGTTATGGTTTTGTTAGGTTTGGTGATGAAAATGAGAGGTCAAGGGCCATGGTGGAGATGAATGGTGTTTATTGTTCAAGTAGGCCAATGCGCATAGGTGTTGCAACTCCCAAAAAGTCATCTCCATATCAACAACAGTATTCTTCACAAGGTATATGATCTCCTAACAGTTGAGAAAGAGACATGAATTTACTAGTTGCTTTTTTTTAATTCCTGGTCAGTGTTCTTCACAAGTTATATGATCTCCTAACAGCATTCATGCTTTTGATTTGTGGTCAGAAAATCGGAATTGTGCTTTGCCTTAAATTATATAGGCAATCATTATAATTTATGTTCCTCCCAATATTTCTGCCTTTCTTCCCACCCTTCTCTTTTGTAGGTCAATTTTGTCTCTGAGAAAATTTTTGAGGTTCATGGTTGCTTGTTAATGTTTAACTGATCATAGGACTCTCAGGAGTGGACCAAGTGGTTATGTGTCCGAGTTAGATAGAGAATTTGAATAGTTCATCTTTTCAATGTAATTAGATTTGATTGCTGATATCGTTGTGCCTCTGTTGCTTGTTGTTTCAATATTTCATTCCCGTGTAACCATAAGAGCAGACATGAAGTTTCACTTTTTTATGCAAGTTTTAGCCTACATGACGACATCTATATGATGCATATTCTCCTATGAGAATACATCATATGTACTTTTTAAGTTTTAGTAGCTACTTATTGGGAGACAGATTTCTTTTGTCGTTGATCATTCAAATGATTTGCATGCATCTATCTCTTCAGAACCTCAGATGTCAGTCTACTGGTTTCTTTTATTTTGGTTTTTCTCATCAGAACTAAAGCTATGCCATTGTTTCCATTCCCATCTGTTTGTATGAAAATTGTAGGATATTCATTTTATATTGGCCATTTCAACTTCACTTCTTTTTAGAACCAGATTTTTCTTTTTTTAATTCCTTGTTTCATAATTGAACAGATAGAATTCTGTGGCTAGTAACTGTAACGTGGTAAATTGATACTAAATGCAGCTCTTTTTTATATTTATGCTTTTGGTTCGACTTTTGAACCTAAAGCTGTTTTGATTTCCTTTCATTAGCTTTGGTGCTGGCAGGTGGATATGCTTCAAATGGTGTTATGGCCCAAGGATCCCAATTTGAAGGAGACTCTAGTAACACAACTGTGAGTTTGACTTTGTCATACCGCATTGATGCTTGAAATGAACCTATCAGTATTCTCATTTATGTAATGTTGCAGATTTTTGTTGGAGGAATCGACTCTGATATCAGTGATGAGGACCTGAGGCAACCATTTTCCCAGTTCGGTGAAGTTGTGTCTGTGAAAATACCAGTTGGCAAAGGATGTGGTTTTGTGCAATTCGCTAACAGGTACTTCTGTATTTCATTGCCTTGGGGATGCTATATTTTGGTATAGCTTAACAATGATAACAACAATAACTACAAAAGGAGTTCATAGAACTCTGCTATAAGGTCTTTGAAAAGGCAAAAAACGTCATCTTTAGTAGTTGTTGGACATGTAATAATGCCTACACTTTTGTCTCTGAGCGCAGAAAAAGTGCTGAAGATGCACTGCAAAATTTGAACGGGACTACCATTGGCAAGCAGACAGTTCGTCTTTCTTGGGGTCGTAGTCCAGCAAACAAGCAGGTGAGTGTCACCAAGTGCTATGTCACAAGTCTATGCATTGTTCTTCTTATGCTGTCAAATTTTGGCCCTTATCAACATTTTGAAATTTAAACTATGAACTTTAATTTGGTGACATTTAACTGTTCTAATTCGACTATTGTTAAAATTCAGTGCGATTAAGTGGCATGATAAGCTACATGACACGTAATGTGTGAGACGCATGTGATGGACCTCTCATGTTCGGGAATTTCAACATTGATTGAAGTACATGAGCTAAATGTTACCAAATTGAAACAAATTAAAGTTCAGGGGCTAAATGTTGGAAGTTTTGACAAGTAAAATAGCTAAAAATATGGTTTTGCCTGTTCTTCTCATCAGTAACAACCTGAATTGTGCCTTATTAGTTATTCCATATCTGTATATTTGACAGTGGAGAGGAGATCATAACAACCAGTGGAATGGGGGACATTTTGGAGGGCAAGGCGGATATGGCGGATATGGATATGGTGGAATGGGAGCAAATCAGGATCAGAACATGTATGTTGCTGCGGCAGCTTCAGGTGCCTCATAATAGGTGTACCACAATTACTAAGATCAGCGAGTCTGAATTTGCAGTCGATGACTGCTGCCACTGAAACCGTGATTAAAAAGTATGATTGCTGCTGCTGCTGTGGCTCTCTGTACTTTGGAGAATTTTGTAGCTTGATTGAATTCATATATTATGAAGCTGTGGTAAAATTGTATCAATATTTAATTAGAATTTTCGTTGTTTGCTTGGAAAGTCATATTGATGAAGGGGATTCCTATTTATTTGTTTGCTTATAACTCCAAACAAGAAGAAATGATGAGGATGATGAAAGCATTTCAAATGCTTATATTGTTGGTTCTGCTATGTTCTTGGCTTTCTTAGAATTAGATTTATCATTGTGGATTGGAGTATCAGTTTGATGACTTAACGTACAATTTCTCTAAAATGATTATTGAATACTCGAAATTTATTTGGGACAATTATCTCATGCATTTTATTTTTCTTCAAAACTGATTACTGTTCTTGGTTTTCATAGATCTCCCATTCCATTTGACGATTGTCTGTTGAAAATGCTGATTTGTAGTTTTTTTTTTCTAGAAAAAGCATGAAATAGATAATCCATGTAACCGGAACATTAAGCCTAACTTAAGGTTGTTTCTCTAACAAAAAAATGGAATAGGAAATATTTAGCATCTAGTATTAATGAGATCTTCACTGACAACTTTCCTGCAGCTAAACCCAATGAAGATGACTTCTCAAATTCTGCAAAAACAACACTAAATGTGTAAATGGATGTATATACAATATGTGGAAAGCTTAATAAAATTTCAATGTCCGTATTTTCCTTTCATTGTCAGCTTTGCTTATGCATTTACTATTCCTACAACTTAACTTAGAACAAGTGTTAACTTTACTTGCATATCTTGTTGAAGGCCACAATGTCACAGCTCTGCACATACTCGTTGATCTGTTCAACTGTTAGATGCTCCTCAATGAGAGTATTCACTGATACCAAGTCATCAACAAGGGTTAGCATAATCTGCAACTTCTTTATGCCGTATCCAACGGCTACAAGCTTGGCTGCCATTAATATTAAGGGCCACATCAATACTAAAACAAGCATTTCATGCACATTAGTGGCCAAACTATAAATATCTTACATGCTCCCCAAAGCAGTCCTTCCATCTGAACACTTCCAACTGCTTCCTCAAGCTTTTTCATATCAGTCTCATCATCCCATGGTTTAACATCCAAAAGATCAGATGACTTGCCGGCTGCCACGTAAAAGTAAGCAATTTGTCAGCACCCAATTCTCACCAATAATCAACGAACCAACAATTTCCAGTGATATCGTTACATATGTAAAATTATATTATAAAAATAACTAAGAAATGCCTCATAATTAGAAAGAAGATTCAGCTGCTTACACTCTTTCTTTTTAGTAGATGCCTTCACGGCAGCTGCACGTTCTTCTGCAGCGTTTTTTTCCTCTTCAGTCTCTTCACCAAAAAGATCCACATCATCATAGTCATCCTCATCAGCAGCAGCCTGCAGAACACATCAGATTTTTAGAAGTCAGCACTGAGGAGCCCATCTGAAGTTTAACACATTTGAATAACTTCATCAGAGTTCTAATTGCTGCTTTATAAATTGCAGTTTAATTTACTTTTGTAGCATGTTGTGCACTGTTTTAATTTGATTTTGTTACAAAATTAGATATTCCAATTGTAAAATGGTCTATTTTCTTTAACATTGTTTTTTTTTTTTTGGGGTATAAAAACATGTGGACGATCTTAGTTGTGTTTTTGTACATAAAACAAAACATAGTAATGCAAGAATAGAGGAAAGAATATAGGAAAAGAGGAGGGAATCAGCAGAAGACCCCTATTGCATAGCCTAAAAGTCTTTTCTATTTCTTTTTCCTTCCCTTCCCTGTTTCTCAAATCAAATGTGAACATGGCTTTCTCTGATTAAAACCCAAAAAGATGTTATCTTTCTTTATTCTATGCCCACTAATTGTACTGCTTTGCTTTCAGATTCCTAGTTTCCTTAGCCTATATGTATTCTTTGTTGCTAAGAAATCTTAATTTTTTTTTTTTTTTTTTTGGGTTGTATTGTAGAGGGTGAAAACTGAAATGGGTACTTGTTAGTTTCTGTACGGATAAGAACACAAGTGCGAGAGAGGAGAAAAATGATGGAAAGAGGGAGAGGGAGTTCAAGCAGGAAGATATCAGTTCCTATTTCTGATGATCGTGGCTTGTCTGATATTGTGTTGAAATGGTCCCTTGAAGATGTTTTCAACGAAAATCTTTTCAAGGTTTAAACTTTATTATTTCTTTTCTTGGTTAGATTAGATTATTGGAAAACTGCTGTGTTGTTTTTGGATTTAGTTTATTATTTCTACTTGCAGATTGCTGAATATAAAATTGTTTCTTTCTTCTGTCTCTCTGGAGGAAACCCATTACACTGTACTTGTTGCTACTTGCTTGCTAAGTTGCTTCATTTTGCAAAGCTGGGCTGGGCTTATTTTGACCTGACCCGACCCATTTTCATTTTGCTCCATATCTGTGATACTCTTTTATTTGTCGAGTCTCATTCTTGGCGGGTGAAGTTTGTCCCTCTTAGGGATTATGTACTCAATATCATTTCCATCTGTGGCCTTTGTTGAACGAATTTCACATTTAAAATGTGAAGTAATAATATGCTCTTGTTTTCATTCTGATATTCAGAGGCATAAACTTATCATTTTGACCATTACATTGGACAAATAATAAGAGTTGTTCAATTGTTACCTTAATTGCTGTTTTGACAAAGTTATCTTGTTTTTACTTTATTAAGAATTCAGCTTGAAAGCCATGCGTTGTAAATCCTGTTGTAGATGATAAATGAGTTTCCTAGACATTCTCGTATCAAGTCAATTTTGTTAAAAGATAGCAGTACTAAATCACAGTTCCTAAAAGCTTGCATAACATATATTTGGACTATTAATATGTTTTATCAATATGCCCCAATGCTCATGCGAGTTTCCAATTTCCATTGATTCATGGGATTTCTTAGCAGCTATCTGACAAGTAAGTGCTGATATTTGATCCTTTTGTAGGTGAATAAGGTTCCAGAATCCTTTGAATCAGTTGAACAATATCTTGTTTCGTATATGGATCCTTTATTGGAGGAAACACGAGCACAACTGTGTTCAAGCATGGAAGTGATTTCCAGAGCACCATATGCTGAAGTGACTGCCTTCTCAGAGTCCATGCCTCATGGAAGTTTATTATATGATGTTCAGGTTGACCAGTGGAAAAACAGGTCGTCTTCTCATGGAAAAGAGCCTTACAAAACACTGCCTGGTGATATTGTCATTTTAGCAGATGCTAAGCCTGAAACTGTCTCTGATTTACAAAGGACAGGAAGGAGATGGACTTTTGCATTGGTCAAGGGAATCTCAGATGACGAAAATGAAGATGACTCTACTTCTACTCATTTTAAAGTTCAGGCATCTAAAGAAGTAGAAGTTAGCGATGGGATGTGGAACTCTTTGTTTGTTATTTTCTTGACAAATATAACAACTAACAAAAGAATATGGAATGCATTGCACATGAGAGGAAACCTCCATATCATCAAGGAAGTTCTGTCGCCTGATTATGGGGTAAGTGATTTGAATTTTATACTTGTCATGGATTAGGACTTTGTTGATTCAACACTGCCATTGGCATTCCATGTAGCATATAGTAAACTGGAACTTGATTCAATTTTTCTATCCCTCCTGGGATCAGAAAATGCTGGTCATCTTAACATAAGAGATTAAGATAGAATGCGAATTTTGAAATGGAGATCATATCAACTTTAAAAAGAAATTGGTGAAGTCTGGAGAGATTTCATTAAATTTATAAGAAAGTTGCAGCGTACATTTTGGTATTATCTCCCATAACAAGAAAACTTAGCATTTTTTCTGTTGTATTAGTGATACTACATGAATTTATATATGTGTGTGTGTGTGTGTGTGTGATAATTTACATACTGCATAGGTCTAACTCAACAGGAGATGAAATCATATACCATTAGCTGAATTTCTTGCTTAAGTGCAATTCCAGGTATTACATTTAGGTGAAGAATTATATGTTTTGTCACTGGTATCTGATTGGAAGTTTGTGTTGGGAAAACAGGTCATCGAAAATTGTGGCCGATATTATATGAATAGGAACGAAATCTGGGATGACAACATATTGAGTTTACTGTCAACGTTGAATGAATCCCAAAGTGAGGCTGTATTGGCCAGCCTTCATAAAGTGCAGTTCAACAACAAGCCTTACGTGGATCTTATTTGGGGCCCACCAGGGACGGGGAAGACCAAAACTGTTAGTGTGCTGCTTTATAGCCTTTTAAGAATGAAATGCAGGACTCTGACATGTACTCCTACCAATGTTGCAATTACAGAAGTGGCCTCAAGGGTTCTGAAGTTGGTCAGAGAAGCTCATGAAACAGACTCAAGCGCCGCTGATGCTTCAGTTTATTCCATTGGAGATATTCTCTTATTTGGGAACAAGGAAAGGCTCAATGTGAATTCAGAAGTTGAAGAAATATATTTGGATTATCGTGTTCAAAGGCTTAAAGAATGCTTTGCACCCATGACAGGTTGGCAGAACTGTTTCACTTCAACAATAGGTTTCCTTGAAGATTGTGTTTCACAGTATTATGTTTTCCTGGAAAACGAACTGATCAAGGAGAGGGATCACAATAATGAAAGTGAAAATACAAAGGAACACATCAGGGGGAAGAATAAACGCACCAGTAGGAAGAATAAACACATCAGTAGGAAGCATAAATCTTTTCTTGAGTTTGCAAGAGAAAGGTTCTTGTCTTCTGCCATACCACTGAAAGAATGTGTGCTTAGTTTATGCACTCATATACCTGAAAGTTACATCCGGAAACATAACATGGCCAACATTGTATCACTTATTCGTTTGCTTGATGATTTTCAAAGTTGGCTATTCCGGGATGATGTAAACTCTGAAGCATTGGAGGAGTTTTTCTCACATCCCGAGCTAGTTTTGGATTCCTCTCAAGGTTTTGGAGTTATATTTGTCAAGTTGCGCTGGAGCAGAAGAGAATGCCTTTATTTGTTGAAAACTCTGCATAAGTCCCTCAATCAACTTCAGCTTCCAAGTGCAATGAACAAGTATTCAATTGTCAAGTTTTGTTTTGAAACAGCATCTTTAATTTTCTGCACAGCATCTAGTTCATATAAGCTGCATTCTATGGAAATAGAACCTCTGAACTTTCTGGTAATTGATGAAGCAGCACAGTTAAAAGAATGTGAATCAACGATACCCCTGCAACTTTGTGGTATTAGGCATGCTATTCTTATTGGTGATGAGTGCCAATTACCGGCTATGGTGGAAAGCAATGTATATATGCATAATCTTAATTCTTCATCTTCGTCTTTTACATACTATTAAAATATAATTCCATACTATTCTACATTCTGTTCCAGGTTTCTGGTGAAGCTGGATTTGGAAAAAGTTTATTTGAAAGGTTAAGTTCATTGGGCCATCCAAAACACCTTTTAAATATGCAATACAGAATGCATCCATCCATCAGTCGCTTTCCCATTTCAAATTTCTATTTGAATAAGATTTTGGATGCACCTAACGTGAAGGCTAAAAACTATACAAAGCAGTATCTTCCAGGGCCAATGTTTGGTCCCTATTCATTTATAAATGTGTTTGGTGGAAGAGAAGAGATAGATGAGGTTGGTCACAGCCGGCTAAATACAGTTGAGGTTGCTATTGTGTTGAAATTGCTAAGGAGTCTGTACAAAGGTACACGCTTATCACTTCTTTAGTGTTTAAAGGTTTCAGATCAAGAAACATGGAAAACAAAGTAAATAGTTTCTGCAATAGAAGAACATTTTTGACACCATTTTAGAAGGAAACTTAGTAAATATTTACTTCTCTTATGGCTAATTGGTTTGACAATAAGTAGTTCCAGTTGCTTCTATAAACTTATGCATCTCTGTAACAAATATCACACAGGCAGCATCATCCACCTTCTCTTGAAAACATTTCCAACTACCTCAACTTTCTATATAAGCAACATATCTGTGGAGGTTTTCTTTTTCATTAATATTTTCAGATATCAACTAGATGGTTTTTCATTATTACATGCAGCTTGGAATGGCTCAAAGGAGAATATAAGGATTGGAGTTATATCTCCTTATGCTGCTCAAGTGATTGCGATTAAAGAGAAACTTGACCGGAAGTTTGAAATTAATGCTGGCTTTTCAGTTAAGGTGAGGTCAGTTGGTGGATTTCAGGGTGGGGAGGAAGATATTGTAATAATGTCAACTGTGAGAGCAAATAGAGGGGGAGCAATTGGTTTCATGGACAATTATCAGAGAATCAATGTTGCTTTAACAAGGGCGAGGTATTGCTTCAGATTAATTATTTGACTATCTCTTGTATATAATTCTTGCAATGATTGTAACATGAGCTTGTTTATTGGTCCTTGTAGGCACTGTCTCTGGATTTTAGGAAATGAAAGAACATTAACTAACAGTGAATCCATTTGGACAAATATTGTCAATGACGCTAAGCAGCGCAATTGCTTCTTTAATGTTGATCAAGATAAGGAATTGGCAAAAACCATTTTAGAAGTCAAGAAAAAGTTTGATCAACTTGATGATTTGCTCAATGGAGATAGTGTATATTTCAGAACTTCCAGATGGAAGGTATTTAACTCAGTAATTACTTCTCCTTATTCTTTATATGTTCTAAAGTAATATTTATGTTTCATGATTCACTCAGGTTCTTTTTAGTGAAAACTTTAGAAGATCATTTGGAAAACTGGCATCAGTTCAGGCAAAGACAACTGCTCTGAACTATATTCTTAGACTTTCCAGTGGTTGGCGTCCTAAGACGAGCAATGCAGATGGCATTTCTGAATCTACTAATATCTTGAGACAATACAAGGTTGCCGGGTCATATATAATATGTTCAGTTGACATAGTGAAGGAAAAGGGGTACTTCACCCAAGTTTTGAAGGTTTGGGATATATTGCCTTTAGAAGATGTTCCAAGATTGAGCAGACGTCTCAATGGTATTTTTGAAAGATATACTGATGATTTTATCACCTGTTGCAAGGAAAAGCTCTTAGAAGGGTATGCCATTTCTACAAAATAATTGTAGTAATTCATAAATCATAACATGTATTATTTGCCTTAGCTAAGGAAAGAATTATTATTATTATTTTTTTTATGGCATTGATGTTGTTTTTCCTTCTCCAGGGATTTGGAAATTCCTTTTACTTGGTCGATTTGTAGTGATGTCATCCGATATAAGAGGCTTGGGGATAATGAAACAGGAAACAATTTGAGTTCTGATGATAGATGTTATGTGGAAAACTCAAAAGTGAGTGACAGCTTATTGCTAATGAAATTTTATGGATTGTCATCCGGAGTTGTTAGGCACTTACTTTCTGATGCTGATGGTCGAGAACTAGAACTCCCTTTCGAAGTAACAGATGAAGAAATGGAAATAATTTTTTACCAGAGAAGCACATTTATACTAGGACGATCAGGCACTGGAAAAACAACTGTTTTGACCATGAAATTGTTCAAGAAAGAGCAACTTTATCATTTGGCAATCGAAGGATGTAATGGAGACAATGGGGCTACCTTGACAAATGCAATGCAGAAATATAATGCCAAGGATGAGGACACAGAAAAGGTTGAACCAGTTGGAGATGCTGAAAATACTGTTTTGCGCCAACTTTTTGTGACCGTTAGTCCTAAACTTTGTTTTGCTGTCAAACAAGAAGTTTCTCATCTAAAAAGGTTAGTTGATTCTCTTCAATATGTGCTAATTATGCAATGTCACAAAATCAGAAAGATTTGTGTGTGTTGTTTTCCATATCACCATAGTCTCTGCTTTCTGAGTATAAAGAATGTCTTCATTGTGGTTCAACTTCATCTTTTGTGCATGAAGTTGCATAAGATTGTCTAACATGATCCATTCTGGAGACGACACTTCCATTGAATTATATTCTAACTTTTGACTATGATATTTTTAATATTGTGGATTTGTCTTCTAATATACTCCTACGTGCTTACAGCTTTGCCTCTGGTGGAAAATATTCTGCCTTTAATAGTTCAGGAGATACGGAGGATGTTAATGATGCTGAACAATTTAAGGATATCCCTGATTCATTTATTGGTGTTCCTTCAAAGTCATACCCTCTTGTGATAACTTTTAATAAGTTTATGATGATGCTTGATGGAACAATTGGTACATCATACTTTGAAAGAATTTCTGATGTGGGGCCGCTTTTGTGTGATAAAATGGGAAATTCAGGATCTATTTCAATGCAAACTATTTTGGAAATGAGGGAGGTTAACTATGAGAAATTTTGTTCAACTTACTGGGCACATTTCAATTCCAAGTTGACTAAAAAGCTAGACTCGTCCAGAGTTTTCACAGAGTTAATGTCTCAAATTAAAGGTGGCCTGCGAGCAGGAGAAACTTCTGATGGCAGACTCAGCCGGGAGGACTATGTTGTGTTGGCAGATGGTCAGATTTCAACCTTAAGTAGGCATGAGAGGGAAATGATATATGATGCGTTTGAAGATTATGAAAAGATGAAGATGGAAAATGGTGATTTTGATAAGGCTGATATTGTCATAGATCTTCATCGTCGACTTCGGAATGAAAGGTATGGTGGGGACATGATGGATTTCGTCTATATTGATGAAGTCCAAGATCTTACAATGAGGCAAGTTGCACTTTTCAAACACATAAGCAAGAATGTGAACGAGGGCTTTGTATTTTGTGGTGATACTGCTCAAACTATTGCCAGGGGAATTGATTTCAGATTTGAAGATATAAGATCGCTATTCTATAATCATTTTATTATGGGATCAAGAATTGAAGGGAATGACAGAATGAAGGAGAAAGGTCACATATCCAAAATTTTTCATTTAAGCCAAAACTTCCGGACTCATGCTGGTGTTCTCAAGTTAGCTCAAAGTGTTATAGACCTTCTCTACCGTTTTTTCCCTATGTTTGTTGATATTTTAAGTCATGAAACTAGCCTTATATTTGGGGAAGCCCCGATTTTGCTTGAATCAGGGAATGATGGAAATGCAATTGTCACTATATTTGGAAACAATGGGAATGTAGGAAGTAAATTTGTGGGGTTTGGAGCAGAGCAGGTCATATTAGTAAGGGATGATTCTGCAAGAAAAGAAATCTCTAAATACGTTGGAAAACGAGCTCTTGTCTTGACCATAGTGGAATGCAAAGGCTTAGAGTTTCAGGTAGTAAAATATTGATGTTCTTGTTCTCAAATTTCAAATTAGATTTTTCTAAAATTAACAATCTTAATATTATGCTGGAAAGTTTGGGTGTCACTTCCTTTATGAGTTTGAAAAGGAGAGGCGGGAAATATTGTTTCGGTTTGCTAATATTGGTTGATGGCAGTAAAAGAGAAACTACTGAGTTTAAAGAAATCGGCAATAATGAGCTGTTTCTGTTTCTCATTAACAATTTGGTATCTTGTCAAGTTCTAACATTTCTTGGCCAATGGCATGGCATTGCAATTTTATTTTAATACTTCTACTTATTTCCTTGCAGGATGTTCTCTTGTACAATTTTTTTGGCACATCACCATTGAGAAATAAATGGAGAGTTCTTTATCAATACATGAGTGAACAACGTTTGCTTGATGCTAGCACTCAACAATCTTTCCCAAGCTTTAATCCATCCAAATACAATCTCTTGTGTTCTGAGTTGAAGCAGTTATACGTTGCAATTACTCGAACGAGACAGAGATTGTGGATTTGTGAGAATTCAGAGGAGTTTTCTAAACCCATGTTTGACTATTGGAGAAAAAAGGGACTCATTCAAGTGAGGAAGCTGGACAATTCACTTGCTATGGCAATGCAAGTTGCTAGCAGTCCTGAAGAGTGGAAATCAAAGGGTTATAAAGTATGCTAACTAATTTTGTTTCTTTTAGTACTTTAAACTTGAGAAGCCCTAGTCAATATTATTATTGTTAACAAAATAGAAAGAGAACCAGAAACATTTCATAAACAAATCAAAGAAATATTACAGCCTAAGGAGAAGAGCTCTCAATTGATCATGTAGCAGCCACCACTTTCCAACCTATTTATAAACCAAAGAAAAAACACTCCATTAATTACGACACCTCACTTGCACACAACAAAACAAACTTTGCCAACTCAAACATTAATCACCCAACAAGAAAATCTGATCTTGCTAACAATTATTAACCTAACAAATCATACCAACAATAATACAACATAAAATAAGACTAAAATATCTCAACCATTGACATTCTCCTCCTTTGAGATTTTTAGAACTCCCATATCAGTTCTTAATTTCTCAAATCTTCCATGAGGAATAGCTTTGGTCATTATGTCTGCAAGTTGGTCTTCTGACTTGCAGTAAATGACTTCAATCTCCTTGTTAGCTTCAGCTTCCCTAATGGAATGATACTTAACACTTATGTGTTTAGTTCTTCCATGAAACACTGGATTCTTTGTCATGGCAATAGCGGACTTGTTATCCACAAATAGTTTGACAGCTCCTCCTTGATTCAAACCCAGTTCATCCAAAACTTTGATCAACCACTTTGCTTGATTTGCAGCTCCAGCAGCAGCAATGTACTCTGCTTCAGCTGATGATTGAGCAACTACATCTTGCTTCCTTGAACTCCATGAAAATGCTCCTGAACTGAAAGAAAACACAAAACCTGAAGTGCTTTTCAAATCATCAACACTTCCAGCCCAGTCAGAATCAGAATACCCAATCAATTCCTTGCATTGATCAAATTTGTAAAAAATTCCAAGGTCAGCAGTGCCCTTCACATATCTTAGAATTCTTTTAGCTGCTCCCATGTGAACTTGTCCTGGTGAATGCATAAACCTTGACAACAAGCTGGTTGCAAACATCAAATCCGGCCTTGTGTTTGTTAGATAGAGTAGACTGCCCACCATACTTCTGTAAGTTGTGGAATTCGCAGGTGCTCCTCCATTCTCCTTTGAAAGCTTTTCACTAACAACCAGGGGTGTGTCAACAGCTTTGCATTTTTCCATATTGAACTTCTTCAACATCTCTTTAGCACACTTTGATTGGCTTATGAAGATTCCGAATTCGGATTGGTTGACTTCCATCCCTAAGAAGTAACTCAACTCCCCCAAATCTGACATCTCGAATACTCTTTCCATTTCTTTCTTGAAATCATTCACTAAGCCTCCATCATTGCCTGTAACCATTAAATCATCAACATACAAAGAAATAATGAGAATATTCCCATTATCACTTCGTTTCACATACAAAGTAGCATCATTGAAGCTTTTGTTGAATCCCCATTTCATCAAATGATCATCAAGCTTGCTGTACCAAGCTCTTGGAGCTTGCTTGAGACCATATAGTGCTTTGTGCAATCTGTACACCATATCTTTCTTTTCTTCAATATGAAAACCTTGAGGTTGTTCAACATAAATTTCCTCCTCTAGGTCTCCATTGAGAAAAGCTGACTTCACATCTAAATGGAACAGTTTCCATCTTTGTTGTGCTGCAATTGCTATGAGAAGTCTGATTGTATCATGCCTTGCTACTGGTGCAAATGTATCTCTATAATCAATGCCAGGTTGCTGCTCAAAGCCCTTTACCACCAATCTGGCTTTCAATTTGTTAAGAGAGCCATCAGAATTCAACTTAGCTTTGTAAACCCATTTCAAGCCGAGAACTTTCTTGTCTTCAGGCTTCACAACCAATTCCCAAGTTCCCTTCTTGTTAATCATGTCAATCTCATTTTGCATAGCTTCAAACCATCCTTTGTGATCTACGGCTTCATCAAAGGAAGAAGGTTCAACAGCTACAAAATGACAAGACTCATATATTTCTTGAAGGCTCCTCGTTTTCTTGCTTCCTTCATTTTCAGAATTTGTATCATCATCCGAATTATGAGTTTCCGGATTAGATTGCTTTGATTCTGATGTACCACGAGTATCTTGTTGTTGATTAGACACATTTAGAGGCATAATCTCCTTCAAATCCCAATTCCAGTAGCTCCCTTCATCACACACTACATCTCTACTGACTTTAACCTTGTTGGTTTTCAAGTCAAACACCTTGTAACCTTTGGTTTTGGTAGCATAACCAAGAAAGATTGCGGGCTGAGCCTTTTGATCCAACTTGGTTCTCATTACTGCTGGAACATGTACATAACAAATGCAACCAAATACCTTTAGATGCTTTGATGATGGTTTCTTCCCAATCCAAGCTTCAATTGGTGTAGTACCATTCAAAGTTGACGTGTAGAGTCTATTTTGAATGTAGACTGCAGTTGAGGCTGCTTCCGCCCAAAACTTGTTAGGTAGCTTCATTTCACATAGCATACACCTAACCATCTCAATGACAGTTCTGTTTCTCCTTTCAACCACACCGTTTTGTTCAGGAGAATAAGGAGCAGTTAAGTGATGACTGATCCCATTCTCATGACAAAACACATTGAACTCCTTCGAGTTGAACTCCAAACCATTGTCGGATCTGAACCCCATCAGTTTGCATCCACTATCATTCTCCACCATTTGTTTGAAGCTTTTGAACATAGCAAACACTTGAGATTTCTGCCTGATGAAATAAATCCATGCCATCCTGGTCATATCATCAATAAACAACAGAAAGTATCTATTTCCACTAATAGATTCTGTGTTCATCGGCCCACATAGATCTGAATGGACCAGCTGCAACTTTTCAGTAGCTCTCCATGATGATGAATGTGGAAAACTCTCCCTGTGTTGCTTTCCATATTGACAAACTGAACACACTTCATTTGGTAGAGAGATAGCTGGCAAATCTCTTACCAAATCTTTGCTAGTCATCTGTTGCAAAGCATTATAGTGACAATGTGCATATCTCCTATGCCACAATCTAGCCTCATCAACTCTAGCAACATTTGCCATTTCATTCACACATTGCATCTCCAATTGAAAACTTTTATCTATCATAGGCAGCTTAGCAACCAAAACATTTTTTGCATCATAGATACAACACAAATTATTTTGAAATACTAAGACATACCCATTTTGCATCAACTGAGCAACACTGAGTAGATTCTGAGCAAGACTAGGAATGAAGAGGACATTATGGATCATCATAGATCCCTTCTTTGTTGTCACTTCCATGCTTCCTTTTCCTTCAGCTTGTAAAAGCTCTCCATTGCCAATCTTCACTTTGGTCTTCACTGATCTATCCAATTTACAAAATAGATCCTCATCTTTCGCCATGTGAGACGTACACCCACTATCAATAAACCAAGTGTGTTTGGTTGATTTACTGATGTTTTGTGTAACCATGAAAAGGAATGCATTTCTCCCATCCTGCTCCTCTGCACAGTTGGCCTGTTGAGTAGGTTGGGCTGGGGTCTGAACATTTTCTTGTTGCTTCAATCTACAATTCTTCTCCACATGACCTGTCTTTTTGCAAAACCAACACTGAATTGGCTTTTTACCCCTGAACCAGCAATTCCTTTCTGGGTGATTGGTTCTTTTGCAGAACCTGCACGTTGGATAGCTTCCCCTCTTTGCAGAATCACTTTGTGAGGAATCCTGCTTCTGCTTCTCAGCTTTATCACCTATGTGTTGCTTCCCTTCTTTCTTTGAGAACTTCCCCTTTTGCCTTGCTTGAAAGGCTCCTTCTGATGTCTCCTCATCTCTCATGTTCACCCTTTGTTCTTGTGCCTGAAGTTTGCTGATTACTTCAGCCACAGTTAACTTCCCTATATCATGGGATTCTTCAATGGCAGACACTTTTGCCTCAAATCTGCTTGGTAGACTGATCAGGATCTTTTCCACCACCATCGTATCAGGGTATTCTCTACCCAACAACCTTAGTTTGTTAACTAAGTTCATCAACTTGGAAGCATAATCCTTCACAAGTTCTCCATCCTTCATTTTAAGAGCTTCAAACTCCCTTTTGAGAGTCATCACATTCATGGCTTTCACTCTTTCACTTCCTTCAAACTCTGTCTTGAGTTTGTCCCACACCTCTTTTGGCTTCTTGGTGTGCATAACCCGAGTGAAAATCTCCTCGGAAAGTGCTGAGTGAAGGCATGTCAAAGCTCTAGGCTTTTTTGCTTTCAAATCTTCATGAGCTTTAATCTGATTTAGTGTTGGATTTGGTACGAGAGGAGGAAGATCTGTATCTTGCTCAACCATCTCCCACAGACTTAAAGCTTCTAGATAGGACTGCATTTTAATGGCCCAAATATGGTAATTTTCGCCATTAAACTGAGGTGGTCCTGAGCCTGGAAAAACTCCGGTAGACATCTCCAAATCACTTGCAAACAACTCTTTGAACCAATCTGAAAATAAGTAAACAACTCTCCAAAAAACAAATTTGGAAACAACTCAAGAAACTTAATTTTTTTCCCTACAGCTCCCTTAAGAAAACAGCTCTGATACCACTGTTAACAAAATAGAAAGAGAACCAGAAACATTTCATAAACAAATCAAAGAAATATTACAGCCTAAGGAGAAGAGCTCTCAATTGATCATGTAGCAGCCACCACTTTCCAACCTATTTATAAACCAAAGAAAAAACACTCCATTAATTACGACACCTCACTTGCACACAACAAAACAAACTTTGCCAACTCAAACATTAATCACCCAACAAGAAAATCTGATCTTGCTAACAATTATTAACCTAACAAATCATACCAACAATAATACAACATAAAATAAGACTAAAATATCTCAACCATTGACAATTATTCTCTTCTTGACAATGTTGTTATTACAAGGTTAGTGCCATTTGACCTATTAAAGGCTTCCATCTTTGTCCATTTCTGGAGATCAGTCGTACTTGGTATAATTGTCATGTTGTTAACTGTAATTTTTGTTAGTTTATACTCCAAGTTCCAGCACTTTTATATATGTGTTTTAGCACTTGTAGTTTGAAGCATATATAGACCTGAAAATTCCAGGTGAGAATTTAGGCCTGATTATTACTTGAATAGTGATTCATTGGTTAGTACTTAGTGGAAAAGCATATGGTTTGTTTCTAGTTGCTACAATAAATTGCAATACAATGCTACAAGTAGAGCTTTAACTTACTTTCAATTCCTGCAAAGATTTCGATCAGTTTTGTCCTTTAAAATGAGACATAATGTTTTATTGTCATCTCTTTATTACTAAATGTTTGCTCGACGTGTGGCATGTTTAGGGCACCACAAAGGATGTTTATTGAAACCTTATTTTTCTCTTTTTTGTTGCCTTGGTTATGCAGCTTTTACGTGAGGGCAATTATGAGATGGCAAAGATGTGTTTCCATAGAGCAGGAGATGAGTATGGAGAAAAATTGGCCAAGGCTTCAGGGCTTAGAGCAGCTGCCTACAAAATGCACTCTTCAAACCCTGAAATGGCCTCTGTTTCTCGTAGGCAGGCTGCTGAAATTTTTGAAACCATTGGAAAAGATAAGTACGCCGCAGAATGTTTTTTCCTTTTGAAAGAATATGAAAGAGCAGGTACAAGTTATCTCTACTGATTGCTTAGACATTAGGCTCTTTTGAAGTGAGATGAGTCCAAAATGTAATTAGTGATTTGAAGGATTCCATTTACAGCTCAACAGTGATCATGTTAAATTATTTCCATGGACCATTTGTGTTATTTGGCAGGATAAATTTGTTCATGAATTATTTTCAGAATGTTCTAATTGTTACAACTTTATAATCTCTGAAATTGCATGATAATGTTTTAATAACTGCAGTTACCACCCAAATCGTGAGGAATAAGTTTCTTTGATCAAGGATTTTGTACTCATCGACTGCAATTGTTTCTTTTGCAGGGAAAATTTATTTGAAATGCGGGGAGTCTTCTATGGAGAGAGCTGGGGAATGTTTATATCTTGCTGGATGTTACGAGTTTGCAGCAGAAGTTTATGCTAATGGCAACTGTTTCTCAAAGTGCCTTAAAGCCTGCAGTAAAGGAAGACTGTTTGAAAAGGGCTTGCAGTATGTCCAGTGCTGGAGACAAAATGCAGATATCAAAAGAAGCACAGAGATTGATAGAACTGAACAAGAGTTTTTGGAGAGGTGTGCAGTTCACTACCATGAGCAGAATGACAATAGAGCCATGATGAAATATGTTAGAGCATTCGATTGCTTAACTTCTATCCGGGATTTCTTGGAAAAGTTAGGGTGTATTGATGAGCTTCTGACATTTGAAGAAGATTCAGGTAACTTTCTAGAGGCAGCAAATATCGCAAAGCAGAAAGGTGAACTGTTGCGAGAGGCTGATTTGCATGGGAAGGCTGGGAATTTTAAGGATGCATCATTACTTATTCTTTGGTATGTATTTGCTTACTCTCTTTGGTCATCTAGAAGCAAAGGCTGGCCATTAAAGCAGTTTGAGGGGAAGGAGGATCTTTTAGCGAAAGCGAAATGCTTTGCTGAGACTGATTCAGAACAGTTTTATAAGTTTGTACATATGGAGGCTGAAATCTTATTGAATGGTCAGAGTAGCTTGTTGACTATGAAACAACATTTAAATGCTTCTCATGCACACGAGAGCACTAGAGGTGAAATACTATCTGCACGGAAGATTCTGGATGCACATCTTAAATTGAACAACTCTAAATATGGGTGGGAAGATCACATAATTCCTGATCTAGCAAGGTTTTCAGAGGGTAAAATCTCAAAGAATCAGGTTTCTGCTGAGACACTAGTACACTTTTGGAATTTCTGGAAGGATAAGATTGTGAACATATTTGAGTATTTGAGAAGTCCTGAAACACAAAATGTCGATGGTAAAATCAGTGGTGAATTCTGCTTGAATTACTTGGCTGTGCGCAGGCAATTCAATAATCTAAATCCCGTCTACAATCTGATGATCCCTGATGCTTATTGGGTGAAAGAATTGGGTAGTAGATCTATGCAAAGCAGTGGGAAATTCATTTCTTTAGATGTTCACCAGTTTGCATCTGGTGCTCAGAGCTATTGGTGCTCAGAATTAC